>PVJD01000285.1:0-507705 GCA_004026545.1 Mormoops blainvillei | reverse complement strand
AAAGAATTTACAGTATTTAACCCATTTGATTTAATATTTTATTTTTAAAAAGAATCAAATTATGATATTGACTATTGAATATTCTGAGTATCATTGGTTGTGATATAATTTCTAAATTTTATCTACCCAATGCCAAATTTATATCAGTTGGGATGCTTTGGTTTCAAGGCAAAGAATACTGAATTAAAAGTACCTATAATAATAGAGGATCATTAATAAAACTAAAGCAGGAAAAATTCCAGGACTGGGAATTTTAGCAAGTTAGCAATGCAGAGCTCTTGGTCGGTCTGAATTCACTTCTCTGTGACTCTGGTCCCCATTGTGAGGTGTCTGTCACAGCACCACCCTCCACACCTCAGCTTAGAATTCACAAGCTGCAGGACAGGCGCAAGAGCTTCCCTTCGGGCACCTCATTCTTATCGAGGAAGAAAATGTTTCCAAGAACAGCCTTATCTCCACACCCACCAAATCGAATTTCTTTTCAGGCCTCCTTGGCCAAAAACCGAGTAATAGCAAAGCTTCATCTGAAAATAGAATTGGAAAGCTAGTTTTTAGAATTTCAGCTTCAGTAGGAGGAGACAAATTCAGGGTGAACAAGGAACAAGGGCTGCAGAACGGCTCTTGGCCGGGGAGCCGCTGCACTTTCCGAATAAAGAGAAAAATCATCTCACTTTCATAGAAAATGTAACAATATACATAATACATTTTGTGCTCCATGAGATACTTGGCACCACTCTCATAAATTTCATTAAAAATTTGTGAAATTTGATTCTATTAATGATGAAATGGTAGCAAAAGGAGAAGCAGCTTCGTATAGCACCATTTCAACTTCAGATCTTTCAAATGCAATTGTAATCTAATTTCCTAAATTTCCATCTAAAAGTATACATTAATATAATCTTTAAATGTTCTTACTCCCAAAGTTCAGATTTTGCAGTAGAAATGGAAAGAAACTTTCTATCGTCTCATGAGTATACACTTATCTAAATATAAATATTAACAAATGATTCCCTAATGGATTTTCCATGAAAATTCCTGTATTATGTGCCCTGCTTGATAAGAAACATGGCTAGTTAAATAAGTTTTTGGGTTGTTTTTTTTTGCTTTTTGTACTCAAAGCAGATTTGCTAATAAGAGTGTTTTCATACTAGGTTATGATAAGGATACTTTAGAGGTACAAAATATACTGGTCTTATGTAGTTTTATAGAACCTGCCAGGTAGTTGCAATAGAGCAGGAAAATGGGATACATCTGTAACAAATGGGTTAAGGGAACATCTTTTTTAAAAAAAAATTTAATTATTTAAAAAATTTTTCAACAATAGTCAACATACAATATTATATTAGTTTCAGGTGTACAAATAGTGATTAGACATTTATGTAACTTACCGAATGATCACCCCAGTAAGTCTAGTACCCATCTGATACCATATATAATTATTAAAAATATTATCTTAATCCATTCCTTTTTTTTTCAGCCATTCCCCCAAACTCCTTCCATCTGGCAACCATAAATTTATTCTCTGTATCTATTTCATGTGAGTTTATTTCTTGTTTGCTTATTTATTTTGTTTCTTAAAGTCCACATATAAGTGAAATCACACGGTATTTGTCTTTGTCTTATTTCACTTGGCATAACACCTACTAGGTCCATCTATGTTGTCACAAATGGTAAGATTGCATTCTTTTTCATGGCTGAGTCAAACTTTGTTATATATGTGCACCACTTCTTCTTTATCCGTTCATCTATTGATAGATACTTAGGTTGTTTCCCTATCTTAGCTATTATAAATAATGCTGCAATGAACGCAGGGGTGCATATGTCTTTTCAAGTTAGTGTTTTGGTTTCGACTGGTGTGGCTGAGTTGGCTGGACATGGTCTTGCAAAGCAAAAGTTTGCTGGTTTGATTCCCAGTCAGGGCTTTTGCCTGGGTTGCGGGTTTGGTTCCCATTGAGCCCTTATGGGAGGCAACTGATCGATGTTTCTCTCCCTCCTTTTCTCCCCACTTCCATTCTGCCTAAAAACTGTTAATTTTGTTCTACATGAAACACAGTATTTCTGAGGCCAATGTCTGAACTTGAAATAATTTAAATAGTTTTCATGTCATGAACTGGCTATGGAATTTTTTTGTTGTTTTTACCGAAATGCTCTTAGTAAATTCACTGATTTATTAGAACTTTGGTCTTTATTCTTATGGAATGTTGCTACTAGTTTCTAAAATGAATTATGTAATGTATAAGAACCAGAAGTACCATGTTAATATTTACAGCTGAGTGAGGACTTAGAAAAAAAGCTATGATACTTTACCTTGCTGTTCCATATAAGTAATTTTGGAGAAATGCTAAGGGTAGTGTTTTGTATCGGGTTTAGTACAGGAGATGCTGTAAGTAGTAACAGGAGTGTGGGCTTAAGTAACTGAGTTATAGCTCTATGTGCTTCAAATCCTCTTCTGCGTAAGTAATAGACATGTCTCTGGAGTTACTACAGAGGACAGTTATCTCTAATTCAGCCAGGGCAACTGTGCCTGCTTCTATTTCAAACATTGACATTCCTCTTATGATTTGGTACTGAATTAAAAAAATTAAAATCACCGTTTTCATTAATAAATAACTCTGATTTAGTTAAGTAAAAACATGAACAGAATGAAGTGGAGAAGATTAAGAATGTTTTCTGAAGTGCTCATTTCCTATGGGTTTAATACAAGAATGTTTACTTGATCATTCATTCATTGATTTACAAATATTTGCTGAACATGTGCAACAAACTGAGCACTGTTTAGGCCCCCTTACTAAATGCAAAAATAAGAAAATTCTGAATGTCTATCAACATGGGAATGGTGGAACAAACTGGGGTCCATACTGCCTCTAGAAAACTATAAAGCATTTAAAAAGTGTAAATTGGATTTCTTGGTATTAACTTAAACACTTATACAAAATATATTGCTCAATATAAAACAAATAGAAAGATTTTTTCCCCCCATTAAATTACTGTGGCATCTTCGTAGACATTTTATTCACTATATACGTGTACGTCCATTTTTAAAACCTCTAACTCTGGTTTGTTGCTCTGTATGTTTATCACTATAGCTACATCACACAGTCTTGATTATTGTGGTCGTATAGGAAGCCTGGCAATGAAGTAATCAGAAGCCTATAACTTTGGTATTTATTTATTTATTTTGCTTTTTTCAAAATTATTTACTCTTGCCCTGGCTGGTGTGGCTTAGTGGATTGAGTGCTGGCCTGTGAACCAAAGAAAGCGTTGCCGGTTGGATTCCCAGACAGAGCACATGCCAGGGTTGTGGGCCAGGTCTCCAGTAGGGGGCGTGCAAGAGTCAACCACACGTTGATGTTTCTCTCCCACTCTTTCTCCCTCCCTAACCTTCTCTCTAAAAATAAATAAATAAAATCTTAAAAAAGTTATTTAGTCTTTTTAATCCTTTGCATCATCAGTTTTAAAAACCAGCTTATCAATTTGTACAAGAATAGCTCGTTGAGTGTTTGGAATTACACTGAAACCTATAAATCAATTGGTGAAAATTAACATCTTAGCAATACTGAGACATTCAATCAATGAACATGATACATCACTCCATTTACTTATCTGTTTGTAGGTTTTACATGCAGGTTTTTTTTTTTTTTTTACCATATTTTGTTATGCATATGTATTTTATGTTTTTGATGTTATTATGAATTATTTCTTAAATTCTTTTCCTAATGGTTTCCAGTATATACATTTGACTTTTTCTTTGTGTAGTGATGTTGTTTCTGCAAAGTTTATAAATTCTTTTATTAAATATAGTAGTTGTTTTTGGTTCTTTAGAATTTTTTTTACATATATAATTATGTTATACACTTACAGTTTTTATTTTTTCCTAATTCATCAGTTTTTTGACTTAGCTTCTTTGCCAAACTTAACTGTCTAGAACCTCCAGAACAATACTGATTCAAAGTCTTTAATAGACATTGTTCTTTAGCTTCCAATCTTAAAGGAAATGCATTCTGTATTTTACCGTTAAGTATCTTATTAGCTCTAGATTTTTCATGTATGCTTTTAAACAATTTGAGGAAGTTTGCTTCTATGTCTAGTTTTTGGAAAGGTTTGTGGGGATTGGCTATGGGAGAAAGGGTTGGGCTGGGCAGAGGGTGGCAAAGGGGGGGAAATTGGAAAAACTGCAATAGAATAAACAATAATAAAAAAAGAAAAATTTTAACATAAGTAGGTATTAAAGTTTGTCAAATGCATTTTCTTCATCTATTGAAGTGATCGCATGATTTTCTTGTATACTCTGTTAATATATGTATTACATTGAACTTTCAAATATTATACCAACTTTGCATTCCTTTGACAAGCCCCAATTGGTTAAAATGGCTCATTTTTATACAATGCCAGAGTCTATGTGCCAAAATTTTGGCAAGGAATTTTGTGTTTATGCTTACCAGGGATTTTAGTGTATAGTTTTCTTTTTCTAAAATGGCTTTGTGTGATATTGTTATCAAAGTCATGGTAGGTAGACTTATAAAATGAGTTTTAATTGAAATGTGCAATTTTATTTTCTGAAGGAGTTTAAAAATTTTTATTTTTCCATTTTTAACATTTCATTGATTTTGTCCTCTACTTATTTTTAAATTTTAATTTGGTATACTTTCTTCTAGTTTTGAAGGCAGAAACTTAGGTTATTAATGGTAATCTTTTTCTCTAATATAATAATTAAAGCTATGCATTTTTGTTTATATTCTGCTTTACCTGCATTTCACAAATTTCAATATATTGTGCTTTCTTCATCGCTCAGTTTGAAATATTTTTTTATGTGTTGTGTGAGGCTAATTCTTTGACTAAAGTGTTGTTGAGAAGTTTTCTTTTTTTAAACTTCCAAGCATATTTTATGTATCTTTTAGTTATTGATTTTTAATTTGAATTTGGTGCGGTCAGAAAACATTGCCTGCCTGATTTCAGTTATCTTAAATTTAGCAAAAATTTATCTTTTTCTCTATTATTTTAATGTTTTCCTTTAAGTATCTGAATATATGTTTAATAGTTCTTTAAGAGGCTTTGCCTGCCAATGCCATCATCTCTGCCATTCTTGGTCTGATTTCACTGAATGAACTGGCTCCTCCTCATGTGTCAGATTCCCCTGCTCCTTCACCAGCTCAGGGCGGGACCCCAGAGCTGCTATTCCATCTTAACCAGAATGACAATCTCCTAACCCCCCCTAAACATCTAAATGAATGACTTAAAAGCTTGTCAAATAATGTTGAAAAATTGATAAAAACAAAGTACAAGGAAATCAATAAAAAACTTTGCCAATCATTAAACAAGATAAGTTACTCAAATTCATCCTCATTCAATAACATATGAATTTTTATCTTAAATCTTAATATAGCCACACATATTTTTATATATATTTAATATATTTAATTTAAATATATTAAATATGTTTGAAATACATACAAAAATTTATTTAGATTTTAGCCCAGTGAAACTGAATTCAGACGTCTGCCCTTCAGAACTCTAAGAGACTAAATGTGTTGTTTTGAACATAAAATATACATACATGTATAATTATATATAAAATAGCAAAGACAGAATTCTGTGTTTTTCATACGTTATTTAACACATAGACGTTAACAGTAACTAATATTTATACATTCTTTTACAATTTCAATCAATATTCATGTTATTTCTTGTGATTCTAATATGGGAACTGTGAGATATATAAGGTATCACTAGATCTAAAAGACATGTGTCTTAGTTCCAAATTATTATCATACTAAACAAATGCAGTATATTTAGAGAGCCCTAAAGTCCTTCTGGCCCATGGAAGTTACTACATGTTATAGAAGTTGCAAATCATAGCAAAGACCAGTCAGACTCAAAGAGGAAACTGAGGGTTTGCACTTAAATAATGCTTGGGTATCTAGTAGTCTATGGGGCTTGTTACTCTTCAAATATAAATACAAATGTGGGGCATGGAAGTAGAGAAGGTTTTACAGGGGAAACCAAAAGGAGTAGTTGCCCGCCACCTTCATTCATCTTTTCTAATATTTTCAAGACAGAAAGACATAGGCAAAATAAAAATAATGATAGCTTTAATTAGATACTTATTATATGATCATATAATATGATCATATGATATGTGCTAAGTGACTAATATAGAATTTAAGCTTAATATCAATGAATGTGTTAGGTACAA
Source organism: Mormoops blainvillei (assembly GCA_004026545.1). Classification (NCBI taxonomy): domain Eukaryota; kingdom Metazoa; phylum Chordata; class Mammalia; order Chiroptera; family Mormoopidae; genus Mormoops; species Mormoops blainvillei. The sequence goes on along the minus strand of PVJD01000285.1, from coordinate 501,512 downwards.
TTATTAACTGCTTTTAATGCAGAAACTAAAGTCTAGAGAAATTAAGAAGCTAGCTCAAATGTATGTAGTTAATGGGTGAGCTTGCACATGATCTAACTTGAAATTTAGACATTAAAGCCCACACTCTTAACCATAATTATATCACTCTCTCATAAAAGACACCGTTTATGTTCTCATCGTGTTGAGACAAAGGTTCTTAATATTTTTGCCACATTCCTGCTTATTTCAATTATCATAGGATTCATCATAAAAATGCATATTACCCAAGCCATATTAAGTTGATTTTAGAACTATCTCATGTAAAACTTGGCAAAGAGTGGAAGAGGGGTAGCCAAATCAAATACATAAAAAGATGTGAATCACAGATTTGAAAGATTAAAGTGATTTATGGTTCCAGTAATTTTCACAACTCTGCCAATCCCCAAACCCTTGTGTCTTAAAGCCCCTAAAGTGTTGCATAAAATGTAACAATGACTTTTAATATATAGCTGAAATAGTAGGAATCACCCAGGTACCAGAAATAAAGAACAGAAAACTAGATTACAGATTTCTATCAGATATCAAATAAAAATGGACTGATAGCTCTCTCTTCCAAAGTCACACCTAAGGAAACAAAAGAAAAGAAAGAAAAGGAGATCTGAAGGATTAAAAAAAAACACAAGGAAAACTGGGCCCAGCCTGGACTCGGGTGTGGATGGTCAACAGTACCTTGAGCCGACTGCCGGACACAGCGATGGAAGGCAAGTCTAGGAGAAAGCTTCATGCAGTACTCCCGCTTCTTCCTGAGTTGTCTTGGAGCAATCATTTCTTCCCTGCTTCAGGACAGAGATTATTCAGAAAAGTGTTACAGAGCAGACTGGGGCCTGCTCACATGTTGTCTTGGTGTAGCAATTAATGCCGGAATGAGCGGGGCTTTACAACCTTGGGAGAGCTTAGAGCACCTCAGCTCAGAGCCCTCCTTTCCCACGAGATCCAGCCCATCCCATGCTCCCCAACAGGTAAGAAGCCACAAACATCCCCCAAAGTTCCCCATGTTCTTACCTGGTCTTAACCTGGCTGCACAAACAGTTCTCCAGTCCCACTGGAAGGTACCAAAGTCACCATCCTCACAGAGTGGTTCTCTCCTTCAGGGCCTGGGCTATGTATCCATTGGCCTCCAGGTAATGGTCGTGAAAAAGCACAAGTCCAGAGAGTCTGGGTAAAATCAAGCTGTAGCAAGGCAGCATCTTGCAAGGAAGTCCTTGGGGGCACCAGAATCAGCTAGGGCAGGCACAATTACAGAAGCAGCATCTCCTTTCTTTTTAGTTCAGGCCAAATGACCTCATTCCTCACTATAAACTACATAGCTGCTTGCTTACTTCTTCCCTTCTCACTGCTCTCTTTCAAACCACATGGCAAAAATCTGTTACTAGAGACAGCACACCTCCTCCCTCACTACTACTCCCCACGTGGCCAATAGAAAGGATGGCTGCCACACTTGAGTTTAAATCTTCACGCTGCACCTTCTCCGACTCCTCCCATGATGGGTTACATCTGCCTGTTCGCTATATCTTCTGCCTCTCTCTGGCTGTCATTGTTAGTCTGGGCAGGTATGCCCTGCCCCAGAGCAAATTGCGCCCCCCACACACACATCATGGGTTAAAGTCATACCCATCTCTCTCACCCCTAGCACAGCTGGCTTAGCTATTTAGCATTACTATGAAGCTAGCCACGTTGCAGAAGATATGGAAAATAACTCTCAATGGCTTTCCTCTGCCTCTGTAATCCCCCAAGCAAAGGCTGTGGAGATTGTGTTTTCTGAATGCTGCTTTATCTCAGGTATCAAAAGGGTAGACTACTGCTGTTCTCCTAGTAATAGCAGAGCAGTGCAAAGCCCTGGAATGGGAGGCCAGCCACATCTGTCATTTAATCCTCCAACCCCTCTCTCCAAACCATCAGGGACAGGGAGAACAGATTAAAACCTATGAGACAATTTCTTTACAATCCTTCCTCCTAATACATTCATTGTCTGTGGAGTGGCCACATATAGGAATGGCCAAGTAGTGCTTCTCTGGTGCATGGGTCTCCTGGAATACTCACTCATACCCTCTTCTCCTCTTAAACTCACTGGGAGAGACCCAGACTGGGCCTGGCCCCCGTCCTAGCCCAAGAAACTACCTGTGAGTGGCTGATGCATCCACCAGAACCTAAGTTCATGAGTTCAAGTATCTAAACACCAGGCAAATGCAAACGCTATAAAAGAGGAACAATGAAGTGAACTACATCTAATATTCAAAGTAGTATTTTGATAAATTATAATAGATAATTATCAGTATGCCTAAGGGAATTAGCAAGATGAAGCAAGAGCATGAGCACAAAGCCACCAAGACTGATGGAGAATTATTATACTAGAAAATGGCTGGGCATCGATACTCTCGAGCACACGAGAGACCGTAGGTATTGTGCCCTTGCTGAAGGTTGTGCTTTGCTGGTTAGAAAAAACTTGTTCACCAACTTAAGGAAAATGTTCTTTTTTCTGAGATAGGGTGAAAAAGTGACCCTCAAAAAGTTCCAACAATGGATATCTATACCCTCTACATGGGGTGGGAAACATCAAGCTGAGAAATCAACATTAAAATATTCCTTTATTGGGGACACTCCTGGAGAACCAGGCAGAAGAAAATGCAAAACCTCCTGTTGTCCAGACGGAATGAGAGTTTAATAGACAAACCTCTTCTGAATAGCTGCGTACACTAAAATACGATAAAAACACTTGAGGAAATGGTTGCTATGAGCAAGAGTCAGCGGATTTAGCATTCTTAACACATTATTACAGAAATAAACTAAAAGGTTGATTTTAAAAACTAGGTTCAGATAATTTGCCATAATGGAAGCGTTTGAGATCTAGGAAAAGGATAAGTGTGTTTTAAAAAAATAGAATAGTAGGAATAAAACATGTAGCTAGCAAAATGAAAAATTAAATGGACTGATTATTAGAAGATTAGGCAATACAACTGATGTACTTATCCAAAATATAGCCCAGGGATTTATAAGGATGACCATGTGACAGAAAGTTGGAGACATGGGGGAGAGGATAAGAAGATCTACTCTGTATGTAACTCGAGTTCCAGAAGAAGATTGGAAATGATTGAGGGAAAACATATATTAAAGATAGAATGACAAATAAATAATTTTCAAATATCACTGGAAGATAGCCCTTAGAGTCAAGAAACATAAGCAGTCTTAACCACGGTTTTAAAATGTCCATGCTTAGAATATGGTGAAACTACTGTATGATGAAGAAAAATATATTTTTGAAGGCGGAGGGCACCACTACTTAGAGCCAACTTCTATACAACTTTGGGGATGGGGGCAGGTTCTTCAAACTGCTAAGGGAAAATTTAGGTGGAATTCTCTGCCAGTATGAGTTTGCTAGGGTTGCTATAACAACACACCAGACTAGTTGGCTTAAACAATGTAGCTGTCAGCACCACTCTAAGCTAATAATCTGAGAGCTGTTCGAAGGAGTATCATTAATAAATGTATTCATTCAGCAAACATTTAGTTGCTTATTATAAACCAGATACTCTTAGGTATAAGTGGTACAAAGATAAATAAGACCGGTTTCTATGCTGAAGAGATCACCAATTTAAAAGAACAAGGTAGTTCAAAAGGGTTTCTTTCCTCTCCATGCCTTTCACTTTTCAATCCCTTGAAATAAACAGAGTATTCTAAATCAGCAGTCCTCAAACTCTGGCATATTAGGAAACCCCTGAGCATCTTGTTAAAGTGCAAATTCAAATTTAGGAGGTCTGCATTTTTAACAAGCTCCATCCTTCCTAGAGTGAAGTCATGTGCGTTCTTTACATATTTTGGAGATCACACCCTTGTCTGAGGTATCATTGGCAAATATATTTTCCCATACGGTTGGTTCCCTTTTCATTTTGTTAATGTTTTCGTTAGCTGTGCAGAAGCTCCTTATTTTGATGAAGTTCCATTTGTTTATTCTTTCCTTTATGTCCCTTGCTCTAGGGGACATATCGGTGAAAATATTGCTGCATGGAATATCTGAGATTTTCCTACTTATGTCCTCCTCTAGGGTTTTTATAGTGTCCTGGCTTATATTTAAGTCTTTTATCCATCTTGAGTTTATTTTTATGTGTGGTGTAAGTTGGTGGTCGAGTTCCATTTTTTTGCATGTAGCTGCCCAGGTCTCCCAGCACCATTTGTTGAAGAGGCTATTTTTACTCCATTTTATGCTTCTGCCCCCTTCTGTTCTGTTTGTTTTATAAAATTATGTTTATTAACCTTATTCTATCCAGTTGAATGAACACAATCCATGTCATTTAACTAAGTTGACATTTTCTGAAAATTATACTCTTGGTTAACAAAGAGCAAATGGTAGTTTTTCACCTCAGAGTACATTGTGTTTTCCTAATTATAATGTGGGTCCATGCTGGAACAAGTGTCATTTCAACAGTAAAATTAAATCCAAGAATGTCAGGCATATGCCAAAACACTGGAAAGAAAAAAATCATTTCTAAAAATTACTCTATGTTTCAACTGCTCTGTCTTTTCCGAATAACCCATTCTAGAGTCTTGCTCATCCCTCTCCTTCTAGAACTTTCTAGAAAAGAAATATAGTCTATTTAATTCCCGCATGACTTGTTATGCACTTAAGGCTATACTACTGTACCAAATAAGGTCATTTAAGTTCTCCTTGCTACTATGTTTCGAATATTCTAGAATTTTCTCTTCCCTACACATTCCCTATTCCTTTCTTCCAGTTCAAACCAACTATTTGGCAGTGACACTTGCTAACAAATATTGTATATGGCTCAAATTTTTACTTATCACTTAGTCTGTGTATTCCATTACATGGAAAGTTAAAAGTTGTATATTAATATGCTCTCAGAAGTAAACTAGGAAGTAACTAATCAAATTGAGTAGCAGTAAATTTCCCAAAGGACAATTAGGTCTTCAACAAAAGAGTCCTAAATTTGTTTCTATCTACATTTCTAGAGTTCGGCTATTCTTTACCACTGCGACATGGCCATAGAAATAAAGAGCAAAGGGGGACTAAAACGTGAAGGTATAAAGTCACTCCAGCCAGTAGAAATGGAACTGGGAAGGGCCCAGTTCCCCCAGGGAACAGTTTGTTGATGCAGATTAATGTAAGGGATCTGAGAGAAATACAGTGACTCTAGTTTGTAACAGCTCCTAAATAAGAACGAATTTAAAAAGACAATTTTGATTTTCAACCCAGTCTAACTGCTATATAATAGGTCAATGCAGAAAAAAGTAAGATTAAATACTCAAAAAGAGATCTTAAAAATCACTCTTTGTAGTTTTCATTAAACTTATTATCTTTTCTAAACTTCCTAACTCAGGACTGAGTATAAGGAAAAGTGCCCAATAAATATGAGCTTTTTTTTATGACTAGTTAAATGGTTCTCTTCTTTGTTTTCCTCTGTATAGTATTTGATAATTTATAATATATTTTTATTTAGAAATGAAGCTTAAAATTATAAATATTTTGGAAGCACCAATGGAGTTAGACTACATAATTCCCATGATTCTTAGATATCTATACATGAGCCTTTTTATGTGGCTTTCAAAAGATCCTATTAATCACCTGATAGTCTAGTAACAAACACCATGACTACAGTATACAAACCGCTGTGTGGGTGCTGGCCCCACAAAGCAGAATTTGCCCCAGCAGGGCCTGGTGCCTTCCAAGGCCTCCCTTTGGTCATGCTGCTTGTGCAGCTAACTGGGTCTTGCTCTGCCGTGCTCTGAAGCCAGCCACCCAGTACGTTGATTCTGGGACTTCTTGGAAGTGACTCTGGTGCAAGTCAATGTCAGATGCTGCCTTTGATCAGCTCTGGGGTACCCGTTAGGAGCCTCAGAGCAATCTACAGGGGGTACCTGCCTTTGCTGAGCATGGGTGCATGTGGGAGGGGCCAAGCTGCATATTGAGGCCAGCTGCCATGGCAATGGGCCCGAGGAAGGTCAGCACAAGTCCCAAGGCACCCGGAGAGTTGCCACTGCCTGCCAGCTGTTAGGCTCAGCAATTGAAAGAGTCTCAGGCAGTTCTCAAGCTGCAAGAGGTAGGGTCTCAGGTAGTCACCAGGTAAGGGTGAATAGTGTTCAACAGGTTAATACAGATTTAAACTCGATGCCAGTGCTGGGTCCAAAGACACTCAGCAAAAAGTCTCTGGGTACGCCGAGGCCAGTTGCGACTGCTCTAGGGCCTGCGGACACTTTCAGTGGGGCAAGGTCTCAGGGAGTTGTCAAGGTTGAGCCAGTGGAGTTCATCAAGCTAGAGCAGATTAAGACTTGGTCATGTGAAGGGAGGACTTTGCACAGGACAGTGGTGCCATTGAGCACATGCAAAGATGGCTCTCGCTCTAAAGCCACACAACTCAGCCTCTCCCTTTGTGTCTCCAGCATCCTCTGAGCCTGTTGGGAACTTGCTGTTTTTAAGAAAGGCTGTAACTCAGGCCCAGGCACGTTGCCACTGGCAGAGCCTTCAGTCAGGCTTGAGTTGGGTAGGGTGGAGTCTCAGGAGTCACATGGGGGGAGCTAGAGTAGTTCCCCAGGGTAATGTCCTGTGGGTGGCAGAGCCCCACACAGGAAAGGTGGCGGCGGTTGTGTGCATGGGTAAAATGGTGCTTATCTTAAAGCCACAAAACTCAGCCTGCCACTATGAGTTTCTGGCATCCCCCCAGCTTGTCTGGGATTCCTGGAGAGTTTTTCCAAAAAGACTGCAACACAGGCCGAGGCTGGGCACTGCTGGCAGAGCTTACAGCCAGCCACTAGCTGGGTATGGTGTGGCTTCAGGGAGTTGCCAAGGTGGAGTTAATGCAGTTGTACAGGCTAATTCCATGTGAATAAAGTGGTCCACCCAGGAAAAATGGCATCCATGGTGAGTGCAGGAGAGAGATTTAACACAGGGACATTTGTCGCCATCCCTCTAGCCTTCTCCCCAAAACCACACACCCCAATCTCTCCCTGTATTAACTTCGATACTTTCCAAACTGCCATCCTTCCATGAGAGCCCAGGGTGAGTGCTTGTAAGTAAAATTTTCTGCCCTGTCCCTTTATTTGGCATGCTTGGGTCTAGCAGCCTTCCATCTCATCCAGGTGGACAGAATCTCCACTGATTTTCTTAGCCAGATGTTATGTGGGCCCCTGTTCCTGGCACTGGTGCTTCAGGCTGGGGAGCCCAGCATGTAACTGAGACTGCTCACTTCTCGGGGGGACCTCTGCAGCTGCGTTATCCCTCCAGATTCTCAACCGCCACACTTGATTGTGGGACCAGCCAGTTTTGTATCTCTGCCCCTCCTTCCAGCCTTGACGTGGCTTCTTCCATTTATCCTTAGTTGTAGGATTTCTGTTCACCTAGTCTTCAGATGGTTATCCAGGTTGACCGGTCTATAATTTAGTTGTAATTTTGATGTGGTCGTAGGAGGAAGTGAGTGCAACTTCCATCTACTTCACCATCTTGGTTCTCTCTGGTTCATCCTTTTTCATATTAAAAAAAAAAAAAAAAGACAGAAAGCATTCCAAAGCGTTTTTTGCTTTGAAGATTTTATTTATTTATTTTTAGAGAGGGGAAGGGAGGGGGAAAGAGAGAGAGAGAAACATCAATGTGTAGTTGCCTTTCACACGCCCCCTACTGGGGACCCAAACTGTAACCCAGGCATGTGCCCTGACTGGAAATCGAACCAGTGACCCTTTGGTTTGTAGTCCAGTGCTCAATCCACATCAACCAGGGCCAAAGCATTTTAACCATATTTTATTTAAAGCAAAAGATAGAGTGATAAGGACATATTTCTTTGTGAATATCCATGGTTCACTCCAAAGAGCTTCATTTGACCACCGTATATAAGGTCTGTCCAGAAAAAGTCCAGCCATGGTTAATATGATAAGAACTGTGTGTGCGATATCATTGTAACCTGGCAGCCAAGGAGAGTGGACTGGAATGTGCATGTGTGAACAATGACGACTTCACTGTGCTAGTAAGTGGGGGCGGTAGACACTGTTGAGTGAGTGTGTGTACTCTGTGGCTGTCACATTCAAAATGATTGAGTGGGTAGAGCAACAACTCTGCATTGAATTTTGCATTAAATTTGAACATTCCTCCACAGAAACAACTCGGATGATTCAGAAGCCTGCAGCTATGGGCAACTGGTGATTGGCAGCTTCATCACAGCAATGCACCTGCCTGCTCGTGCATCATGCCTTGTGTGGAGATTTTTGGCAAAACATCAAGTCACGCAGGTGACTCGATCCCCCTACAGCCCAGATTTGGCATCCTACAACTTCTGGTTTTTCCAAAACTAAAATTACCTTTGAAAGGAAAGAGATTTCAGGCCATTAATAAGATTCAGGAAAATACAATGGGGTTGCTGATGGTGATTGTGAGAACTTTGTGGGGTCCCAAGGGGCCTACTTCAAAGGGGACTGAGGTGTCATTGTCCTATGTACGATGTTTCTTGTAATTTGTATCTTCTCCAATAAATGTATCTCTTTTTTTAATATTACATGGCTGGATACTTTCTGGACAGAACTCATACGGGATCAAGGAATCTATACAAAGATTTGGAGGATTGTGAATAAACGAGGATGGAGTTATGCATCCTGAGCCTGTTTCTTTTTTCCACAAACACTAATGGATTTGTCCAGGTTGTTTTTTCTGATTCTAAGCAAACTATTCTAACAGAGCAGTAAACTTTACTTGGCTAGTAGCAATGGTTTTCTCTCCCATAATTAATACAATCCCATCTATACTTTTTTATTGTTAATCTGATTTTCTTTGAAACTTGATCATTGAAGTTCCACAAAGTAAACCCCAACAAGTATGTCTTATGCAGCTTAATGATTGCAGTGACTTATCCAGAGCCTCTTAGCAGGTAGATGCTATAGATGGATCTACATTCCTAATTTGTTCACTAAACCACACTGCTTTTTCATACAGATGATTATTTTCAACTCTCAGGGGATTTTAAAATATCCCAATGTTTGAATTTCAGTGAACTGAACTGAAACCAAACACTTTGGAGGGGGACATGTTCATCAGTATTTCTAGAAAGCTCCCTAGAAGATTCTGTTGTACAGGGAAGGTTAAGAACAAAAGACGCTAGCTGTTTGGTGAAGTACAATCAAGTATTGCTACCAGCAGAGGGCCTGCTATGTCTTACACAAAAGCTTACAGAATGTGGATGATTTAAAGCTCTGGTCTCCTTTAAACCCTGTTCTAAGATCTCGGGTTAGAGGACAGGAACGTCCCGTACTACACTTGAGTCAGAAAGTGTGCTGAAGCCGCTCCTCAGAGCAGGGTCCCAAAATGCCGGCTATTACAGTAATTTCACGGGGAAGCTGTAGATTTTCACTTTGAAAGCTATCTTATCTGGCAATTCAGGCAAGTTTTAGTGAAAGCTCTTGAAATAAAATTGATGGCTAATTAAGTGCTTTCTTAAAGCCAAAAGCTAAGCACAGCTGACAGGCTCTGATTTTTTTCTTCGGAAATCTGTGCATACACTTGTCCTTTTCTGATTAAGTTTGTGTGGCTTGTTTCCCAACAAAACGCAAAAACAAAGGAGCCCAGAAGAATAACATGTTTGCATATGCATCACTTCTGATACTTGTCTCATTCTTCCCGCAGGATTTTATTTATGGAGGTGACTGAGTGATGACACAGAAGGTCAATGCCACTGAAAGAAGAATTTATCGCTTGAATTTCCTGAGAGAAGGGAACATGCCCCACTGCACCACGCAGCGGCGGGGGCGGGGCCTCGGCAGTGCCTGTCCTGCTCGCCAGCAGAAGCAGCCGTGAGGGCGAGCCTAGGCCAGAGCAGAGCAAACATTTTAGATGGGCTCTTTTGAAACACTGGCGGGCGATCAGGATGGCTGCGCTCTGGTTGCCGGGTGCCTGGCCCTGGGAGGAGTCAGGGCGGGGCCTTTACTGGTTTAGTGGGTGAGCGTTGGATAAAGGAAATATTTGGGAGTCGGTTTGCATAGGCAAGATGAGCTCCTGGCCTCAGCCTTTGCTGTCTCGGAGAACCGGCTGGAGCTGGGGGGACAATAAATGACAGAGGAGTTCACCAGTGGGAGGCGGCGCAGTTGAGATTTGTTAACAGTTAAGGTAGAGCTAGCGAACATGTGCAGTCCCTCCCCCAACCGCCCGCTCCTGGACCTCCAGCCACTGGATCCAGCGTTTGCAGTGTTTGCAGTAGAACACATACATGCTTCTACTCTGACTTTTTAAAAATTATTACTTTAGGCTGAAACTTTCCTTACACATATATAGTCTCACCTTAATAAAGATACTATTGTAAACTCACTGATATATTTTTCCATTTATGTTTAAGCAGTACTTATCCCTATAAAAGTCGAAGAAGAAATTTGCTCTCTCTCTCTGATTCCAAATGTTTACAATTTTAAAAGATGACACTTTTCCCTATCTATCTTCTACCCGAGGATTAAAGGAATTGTTTTATTGACTTATTTTAAGGACAGCTAGTTTAGGTTTTAATTAACTTAATTTGCCTAATCAATTTCATGAATCATTCAGTTTATATTTTATGTATAGTCTATATTCAATACATGTTTCACCTGTATTCCTGTAAACAGGCCTTTCCAGGGTCTGTGAATAAGTTATTAGTGTTGTTGTATTTATTTAATTTATGTTCATTTAAATTAAGGCACAAGGTTAGAATGTGAGTGGGAACAGATGAAATCAAAAGAGGTTTTTCTGTTTTCTTTCTTTTTTTTTCTTTTTGCAGAATTCAGTCTTACGCTGCAGGCTCTATGAACAGATTCCAGACCACATAATGTTGTTCCTTGGTCAGGCCTTGCTGTGGCCTGCAGGATTCTTTAGAAGTCATGTTGAAGACTGTGACATTTTTCTATTGCTGTGGTGGGAAGCTGAATGAAAGTGGTTAATGTTCTCTGCTATTTAGTAATGGCCACAAAGGGAACTTGAATACAGTTATGCTATTGGCATTTTTTTCATGGATGACTCATATTCTAAATGATTACTCTTTTATGCCACAGTTGAATAATACCAAAGTGTTGAAGGAACATAACAACCAACACAAACTGAGGTTACAGTTAGATCATACATGGGATCTTGGGTATCTTCAGCGCTGTAAGGCTACGGGCGGGGGAGGTGGGGCTATCGACTCTGGTAAGCATTTATTGAGGGTTACTCCATGGCAGAAATTTTGCTGAGCACTGGTGATTTAGTCATGAGAGAGCACGATCCTTGCTTTCAGTAAGTATGTAGTCTGTACAGAAGTCAAATATACAAATATATGCCGTGCAATATAGTATATTACTAACCAGAAAGAGAATGCAGAGCAGTCATACATCAAAAATAAAAGCTAAGGAAGTTTTTGAGCTTAAAAACCTTGTTAAAAATTAATAAAAATCCATATCAGTAATTTTTATAAAGCAACAGGTAAGCAAAAATGAACATCATCAAACAAGTAAGAGCCAAAGATCATTGCGTCAGGCACTGTGCTGAGTGATTTCCGTGCATTATCTAATTCCATTTACATGAGACCAGAGGAGCTAGGCAATGCAATGATCTCCCTTCTGCTTTTTCATGAGGAAACAGACATATTAAGGTGAAATGAAGATCGGCGCCTCTCACGGTGGTCCGCAAAATGGTTCTGGCGTGAACTATTTATCATTAATCTACAGTGAGTGAGTGTTGGAGACTTTACAACAATTTTACAGAGTAACTTTATGACTGTTGAACTGAATGATAGAAAATATAGGTTTGAGTTTTATACATCTTTATTTTTAAAAATTGTGGCAAAATATACATAGATTTTTACCATTTAAACCTTTTTTTAAGTGTATAATTTGGCGACATTAAGTACATTTAAAATGTTATTCAACTATCACTACTACCTATTTATAGAACATTTTCAGCATCCCAAGCTGAAAACTCTGTACCCATTTATTCCCCATTGTCCTTTTGTTTTCAGACCCTGGTAACCTCTGATCTACTTTCTTTCTCATGAATTTCCCTATTCTAGATATTTCATGCAACGTTTGTTTTTGTGTGTGTGTCTGGCTTAGTTCACTTGACATAATTTTTAAAAGGTTTATCCATGTGATGTATATCAGAACTTCATTCTTTTATATAGCTGGATAATATTTAATTTTGTATATGTACCATATTTTGTTTACACATTTTGTCAGTGGACATGTGTTATTTCCACTTTCGGCCATTGTGAACAACGCTGCTATGAACGTTGGTCTACAGGCATCTGAGTCCCTGATTGCCGTTCTTTTGGGTGCACACCCAAGAGTATACTTCCGGGTCCTATAATAATTCTGCGTCTAACTGTTTTAGGAACCACCGAACTGTTTTCCACAACAGCAAGAGTTCAATATTTTCTACATCCTCACCAACATTCTTCCCCTTTGGGGGACTGTAATCATCCTAGTAATTGTGAAATAACAATCACTTTGATTTTGGTCTGCATTTCCCTCGAGACTAATGATTTTGAGTATCATTTAATGTGATCATTGGCTATTTGTTTATCTTCTTTGGAGGAATACCTATTCAAATCTTTTGCTCATTTAAAAAAAAATTCATTGTCTTTTTGTAGCTGAGTTGTAGGAGTTTTTAAATATATTCTAACTATTAACCTCTTATCAGGTTTACAAATACTTTCTCCCATTCTGTGAATTGTCTTTTAACTCTCTCAATGATGTACTTTGATAGAAAAAAGTTTTTAATTTTGATTAAGTCCAATTTATCTTTTTGTTGTTGTTTCTTCTGCTTTTCATGTCATATTTAAGGAACCATTGCCATATGTAAGCTCACAAAATTTTGCTTCTGTTGACCTCTAAGAATTTTCTAGTTTTTGCATTTAAATCTAGGACATTAATTCATATTGAGTTAATTCTTGTACATGGTGTAAAGCAAGAGCCCACCTTTATTGCTTGGCATGTGGATATCTAATTGCCTCAATGCCATTTGTTGAAGATTATTATTCTTTAAGATTTTGATATTATCAAAAATCAATTGACCACAGATATGAGGGTTTGTTTCTGAACTCTCAATTCTATTCCACTGATCTATAGACCTATACCTATTTCAGTATCACACTGTTTTGATTAATGTATCTTTGTAATAAGCTTTAAAATCAGGAAGTATTAGTCCTCCAACTATGTTTTTCTTTTACATTATTATTTTGGCTCCTTAAAGTCTCGTGAAATTTCATATGTATTTTAGGATCAGTTTAGCCATATCTACAAAAAAACTCTGTTGGGATTTTGATAGGGATTGCATAGAATTTGTAGATTATTTGGATGATATTGTCATTTTAACAGTTCCATGAACACTGGATGTCTTTCCATTTACTTAGGTCATCTTTAATTTCTTTTAATAATAATTTTTGCCCTGGTTGGTGTGACTCAGTGGATTGAGTGTGGGCCTGCACACCAATGGGTTGCCAGTTCGATTCCCAGTCAGAATACATACCTGGGTTGCAGACCAGGTTCCCAGTAGGGGGCGTGTGAGAGGCAACCACACATTGAGGTTTCTCTCCCTCTCTTCTTCTTTCCCTTCCCCTTTCTCTAAAAATATATAAATAAAATCTTTTAAAAAAATCAACAACAACAACAAATAAACCCAGTGATTTATAGTTTTCAGTGTGTAAGTCTTGTGCCTCCTTGGATAAATTTATTTCTAGATATTTTATTCTTTCTCATATTATCGTAAATGCAATTGTTTTCTTCATTTCTATTCAGATTGCTATGTATACAAATGACTAAAGCAGTTGTGTGTTTATTTAATAACCTGAAATTTTGGTGAATTCATCTATTAGTTCTAGTACTTTTGGGGGGATGGATTTTTAGAGTTTGCTACATATAAGATGGACTGCTTTTCCAATTAGAATGTATTTTATTTCTCTTTCCTGCATAATTACTCTAGCTAGAACTTCCAGTACTATGTCAAATAGAATTGAATTGGTGAACACAGGCATTTTTGTCCTGTTTTTGATCTTAGGGGAAAAGTTTTCAGTCTTTCACCATTGAGTATGACATTAGCTCTGGGTTTTTCATATGACTTTTATCGTGTTGAGATGTATTCCAAGTTTATTTATTGTTTTTTATTATGTAAGAGTGTTGAGTTTTGTCAAATGCTTTCTCTGTATCAGTTGAAATGATCATGTGGTGTTTTTCCTTCATTTTACTTATTCTTTCACTGATCTACTGGATTATCATTTAAATTATTTTAATGACATGATACTTCTTGAAACCCTGAAGGTAAAAGTGGGACATGTCTTATGCTTTCTGTAAGTATTCAGGACCAACTATAAAGGACAAGGACAGAGCGAGAGTGTCAGCCCTGCTGGGCATGAACACATTCTCAAAGTATATTTTCCTTCTCATCCCTTGATTGATGAGTTTAATATATTCCTAGGCACACTGCCTGTTGCGTGAGACCAGAAGCTGCTAGTTAGGAGGTAATAAGCATAATGCTGTTAATGTGAAACTCAGAGACAGTTTTAAGATTGGATTTGTACTGTTGCATCTCACTGTAGGTATTCCTGTGTGAAATCCATATTTTTGTGTGACAGTTGGGGGAATAAAGAGGCAAACAAAATTCCCCACAGGAATCAAAGTCATTTCATGCTTTGAATGTTCTCTTTAAAAACAATCCACCTGTTTTGGCTTCTGAAAAATCTGCTAAGAGAGCAATATGCTTGTCATTAATATGCCAACAGGAAATATCTCTAAGCTGGCACATCACCCCATCATGTCCTGATGCAGTATGGTGCTGGCATTAGCCAGGAAGCATCCAAGGAAGGCAGGGAAGCTTTAATGCTCCTCGAACTGGTCACACAATCCCACTTCTAGAACTCTGAGTGCTTTCAACTCAGATTGAGAGTTCTGCAAGGACTTTCGTTTGGCGGCTACGTTCTTGTAGCATGCCATTCATAAAACACAGACATACCTCATTTTATTATGCTTAGCTTCATTGTGTTTCACAGATACTGTATTTTTTACAAATTGAAGATTTGTGGCAACACAGCATCAAGCAAATCTACCAGCTCCATTTTTTCCATTGCATTTGCTCGCTTTATGTCTCTGTGTCACATTTCGGTAATGCTTGCAACATTTCCATGTTTTTTCAAATTTTTTATTATTATATTTTTATGGTAGTCTGTGATCGGTAATCTTTGTCATGGCTCAATTAGGACTAATGGTTTTTAATAATAAAGTATTTTAATCAAGATATGTAAATTTTTTTAGACAATACTATTGCATATTTAATAGACTATTGCATTGTGTAAATATAACTTTCATAGGCACTGGAAAACCAAAATTTTCATGGAACTAACTTTATTATGATATTCACTTTACTGTGGTGGTCTGGAACTAAACCCACAATATCTTCCATTCTAAACCAAACAACATAGATTATCCTGTCCCATGCATCCTAGCAATTGAATATTGGCTCTATTATCTACTACTTGTGTGACTGTGTAAGTTATTTAGATTTTCTGAGGTTTAATGACCTCATCTGAGCAATGGGAACAGTAAAAGCCATCTTAGAAGATTTTGTGAAAATTAAGCAATTCGCATATGTAAAGAACTGATTAGGTCTGTTTAGAAAAAATTCATTTCCTCTTTCTATATAATACTCTTTATGTATATCTAATCATAACACCATGTCAACACTTACTGCAAGCAAATAGTAATTTTTTAAAAGATTTTATTTATTTTATTTTTAGGCAGAGGGGAAGGGAGGGAGAGAGGGACAGAAACATCAATGTGTGGTTGACTCTCACATGCCCCCTACTGGGGACCTGGCCTGCAACCCAGGCATGTGCCCTGACTGGGTAATCGAACCGGCAACCCCATGGTTGACAGACCAGCACTCGATCCACTGAGCCATCCCAGCCAGGGCCAAATAGTAATTTTTTTGACAAGATGGAGTTAGAAGGGATGATAGCTGTCTCATTCTTGTGCTGCCCGGTGGCTCTGTGGTGACACAACATAAACATGTTAGAAACCAACACAAGGCACATGTTGTGATCCTTTGTTATTACTGAGGGCAGAGAGTTGAATCCACAGATGAGACACTGTAGTTTTCTCTTGTGAATAGCAAACTGCCAAAAGGTTAGCAGCGAAAAACAACACCCATTTATTATCTCCATTTTCTTGGATCAGCACTCCAGTCATGGCTTGACCTGGTCCTCTACTCAGGGTCTCCCAAGATGGCAGCCAAGGTGGTGGCCGCCCTGCAGTGCTTATCTGGAGCTCAGGGTGCTCCAGTGCCATTCGGGTGTTGGAAGAATTCAGCTCTCGTGGTGGTACAGTTGGGGCCCTCGGCCAGGAGGCAGCCCTTCTCCACAGGCAGTTTGCCGTGCGCCTCTTTGCTTTTTCTCCTGAGGCCAGCAGGAGAGTATCTCTGAGGCTTCACTTTCTTTTGAAGGCCCCTTCCCTTATATCAGCTCCACCCAGAATAATGTCAGTTTCGACGAACTCCAAGTCAACTGATCAGTAACTAAATCATAATGCTGATGTATCCTATGATAGCCACAGACTCTCCGCACGCTCAAGGCGAAGCGATTCTGCAGGGCGTATACAACAGGGCGTGTGCACCTGGGGATGCTGCCTGCAATGGCCATGTGGCCCAGAGCCAACGAAACATCTTCAGAAGAAGGCATTCTTCAGACTGATGCTTGGCTTGTTTTTCACACCAGATCGATGTTTATTGCTGATAATTTACATTTAATCTGAAATGGCAATGGCATCCTCAGCATTAGCAGACGGGTGGCTATGGACACTGAGAACACCGGGCCGACCGATCTGATACATAGCCGCCAGAACCAAAATATTCATTTGAGCGTCGTTTAAGGAGCTAAGCTGGAGGTGGAAAACCTTTATGGCAGGTGCACTCTTTAAAGCACTCACTCTATGTTCTTTTATTTTAAGCTTCTTAAAAGTTCTGAGACTTGTTTTATGTGAGATGAGGGAATTGGATCTCGGAGAGAATAAATGACTCACCTGAGGATACATAGTTAGTCTATTGAGAAATGGGATTTGAACCTACGTCTACCTTCCTTAGCCCAGTCGTTTTCCTATATAATATCCTACTTTCTCTGTTAAAAGTAGGGTCAGCCTATATAGAAGAATTTTTCTCATGCGTGCTCTGTAGTATGCTCATTGATTATTCTTTGAACTTTGTCAGGTGCCTGCAGGAATAAAATCATAGTCATGTTGAACTTACTTATCTTGACAGGGCACAGGCATGGTCTTTTTTGATTATTAAAACATAATCAGGAAAAAGATTTGATTGTAAAGGATGACATTAGATTGCCTTATTCAGAATTAAGATTATAGAATATATGAGTTAGCTACAATGGTCACTGATTAAACATGTGTTTGCTCTTTTTAAACATTTACAGAATTTATCAGTTACCACTGCAACTGGGATTTACACAGGACCATTCTTATATAGTTCATTAAAATTGGCTCTTTTGTAAACCCTCAATACATATTATTCTATATTATTTTTTACTTCAATATTATTTATGCTTCACTTTCATATTATTTTGTAGTAGAAAATGGCTTAGCTGGGGTTTTCTCACACTTAGGTTTCAAAACTTACAAACATTACAATGATCTAAAAAAGTTGTTTAGGAATGAAGATATGAAATATAATATAAAGTTTAGTAAAGAAATAACTGAATGTAAAAAGCCAGTAGGATTTTTTTGGGAAATTATTTATATAAAGAGGCTCTTGATGCACCTTCAAGTAAAGTAGAAAAATACCCATCCCATGATGCAGGGAAGTGGAAAGAGTACATCACTGTCTTTTCCAAGGCTCTGTGCATGTTTAGAGGAGGTTGAGAAGACGGAGACCTCTTCTTTAGAATGTGAAACTGTTGGCTTGCTTTGTCAGTAGACTGATGATTGAATTTCCACTGCCTGTAATCCGAACACTCAAGCCAATAAACTAGCATAAATATTTATCCTAAGCTGGGGTTGTTATGGGATGAATTACATCCCCCCCAATTCACATGCTGAAGTCCTAACCCCCAGTACCTCAGAATATGACTGTATTTGGAGACTGGGTCTTTAAGAGGCCACTAAGGTAAAATGAGGTTATTAGGGTTCTAACCCAATTTGACTGGTGACCTTATAAGAAGTGGGAATTTGGAGATAGACATGTTCAGAAGGAAGACCATATGAAGACACCAGGAGAAGGCCATCTACAAGCTAAGAGGAGAGGCCTCAGAAAAAAACCAACCTGCTCATACCTTGCTCTTGGACGTCTAGCCTCTAGAACTGTGAGATAACAAATTTCTGTTGTCTAAGCGCCCCAGCCTGTGGTGCTTTGTTCTCTCAGCCTTAGTAAACTAATACAGGGGCGTGATTCCACAACCGCAGCAGATTCTCCCAGGAAAACATGGCCTCACTAATTTTCGTATCTCAGTTTATAAAATATATAGCAAAGGAGGCCATATTCTACTATGAATTAGAAGATGATTATAACTTCGAGAAGTTAAAAATTATAATGGCAATCTAAAGCAGAGCATAGTATAAGCATATTGAAAATGGTTAAAGATGTAAATGAAGGCACTGGCATTTCAAGAAAAGGTTAAATACTTTGAAAATCAAATAGGCAAAAACTGAAAAAAGAACTTACAGAAATTAAAAATATAATGTTTAAACATTAAAAAAAACAAAAAGGTCAATTAATAGCAAATTAGAGACAGGTATGATAAGCGTAAAGGTAGATAAGAAGAAATTATAAAGAGAGGTAATTAATGAAAACTATAAGACTTGAGAGACATGGAGAATATAATGAGAAAACTAATATACAACAGGAATGTTAGAAAAGTAAAATAGAATGAAGGAGAAAAAATAAAGGTTAGAAGATGATGGAATAACACATTTCTGAGAGAAAAGTGCAGTTAAACAAAAATTTTAATGAGATTAAACTAAAATACTTTATTTAGGAGTTTTGGCTTTCTTAGTGACTTCATGAAAATTAGATGTTTCACAACACATGTACTTCTTCCCCCTCCCACCACTGGGGAAAAACAATAGCTTTGCAATCAGCTCTACCTTCTACCACTAAGGCTAGTGGTTACCTCACCCAAGACCAGTTTGGAGGAGGCGGCAATGTGTGAGAGGAAGAGGCACTAAACTACGGAGCTCTGTTCCTTTGGTTAGTTCATTTAACCTCTCGGGTACTGTTTTCTCCTTTGTAAACGGAGGCATTGAAGGTACTAGAGAAGACAACAGCAAGATTTGGCATCAGACAAACTTATGTATAAAGCCTGGTTCACCCACTGACTTACCGCCAGGTCCTTTGTGTTCAATAAATATTTATTGAGG
The DNA here is from genome assembly GCA_004026545.1 of Mormoops blainvillei. NCBI lineage: Eukaryota > Metazoa > Chordata > Mammalia > Chiroptera > Mormoopidae > Mormoops > Mormoops blainvillei. Next base: position 482,144 of record PVJD01000285.1, on the reverse strand, counting down.
GAGTTACCTAGTCTCAGTTACCTGGTCTGAAATGTGGGGGTGGCAGACCTGACTGAAATGGTTGTGGGGGATCATTGAGACATACTATGTGATTTAGTTAGTATTGTGCTTAGCACTGAGTAAGGGTGGTGACAGATAGCTGATGCTTTTCATATCTCTAAGATCCCTTGTAGCTCTAACATTGCCAGAATCCACAATTTGATCTCATTAAGGGTAAAACAATTTGTAGGGAATGTGGGAACGAAGTATTTTATATTGCAGTTTCATGGCTCTTTATTTGACAAGTATATTGCAATAAACTCATTATTTTAAACATGATATGAAAGGTTTATTTTTTTTCCCCTTGGAAGCTTTTGCTTAAACTTCATTGCAATAGGTGCAAAGGCTGACCCCTTGTGGTAAAGAGTGATGACTACAGGCTGAACCCTTTGCTGGGATTCCAGCTTTAAATACCGCAGACCTGACAATCTTCGGACAATGAGGACGGGGAGGGGCGGTGATGGGGGCTGTGCACAGACTACGTTTCTTTTTGTTGACTGCATTACAAAATCTGATTCCAGAGGGTCACTGCTATTTCTCAGGCATCGCAGTTTAAACCCAACTGTATTATTTTAAAAGTAGTCTATAAATAATGTAAGAACATTGCTGTTACATGGTAAGTTTTCAATCAATATTAGCTCTCTCTCACCTCTTCTTTCTGAAACTTTAAGGAAAATAGAACTTTAATGCCTTATTATTCTAGTTAAAATAGCCCCATGGAAAAGTTGACCTAGTAATTCTTAAATTTTTTTTTTGTTTTATCTCATAGCAAAGTTATGCTACAAATATTCCCTGAACGTTGCAAAAATGTATATAGCACATCAAAATGAAGGGAAGAAACTTACTCAATTCATGTTTCAAACGATGTGACAGCTATTACCTTATCACCTTCTTAGTATGCTTTGCATTTGGTTTGGAAGCGTCACCAGAATGGTGGGGATTACTGGCTGCTGCAGGTCAGGTTCTCCAGACGGAGATGCTGAGGCTGAACCGGGGGACAAGATAACTGGAGACCAAGTCTATGAAGGGAGGGAGGGAGGGAGAGGAAGCAGGACTGGGCTGCGGGAGAAGGCTAACAGTAGATGCAGGATCTGGAAAGCCTCAGCTAACCCAGCTCCGCCATGGGGCTGGCCCAGCCCGTCCCCGAGTTGGGCCCAAATGCCTGCATCTCTGCGCCTGTCTGGCTCACCACCGGATGCGGGCTGCTGCCGCGGGGAGCACGGGGCTCTCTGCACCTGAGACCAACTGTGTGGGAACTACTGCAAGTCGTTTCCTGAAGGGAAATCTGGGAGCATGTATCTGTGTTCACCATGTGTCACTGACGAAGGTGAGGGAACAAAGAACCGCACTTCATTCCCACTTTTAATAGAAAGTATTCTTGCTGATCCTCAAATGCAACTTAATTGCAGCTCCAATTATTTATGCTGAAAGCTCTTCTCTCCTCTACTGCCTTTGTCTCCTAAAAATACATAAGGAGCAATGTTATCCCTCCCTATATAATTTCCTGTTTTGTTCGGGCTTTGGCTAAGCTTGCCTTTCCCTCAGAAGAAATGTTAGCCTGTAGAACCAAATTGTACATATAATTATTATGCTTTGCATTTTATAAGTATGTATATTCTGTTTTTCTAACTGAGCTACAAGCCAGGAATTGAAAAAAAAAAAGATTTTGCTTTGCACTACAGTGCTGTTCATTTGTTAATGGCTGCCTGGAGGACAGCTGTTGAGAAGGGTTCCAACTCTGAATCCAAGCTCAGAGTAGTAGAACCGTCACTGATGACCTTCATGGTCACACCAGGGAGAGAGATGACATCTGTTTCAGCGTTTGCTTTCCAGCCCTGTTCTCAGCTTTCCGCTGGCAGTTAACACGGCAATGCATTAACAAAAGACACTTCCCATTACTTGCTGAATGTAGAAATGAAATGCCGTAGGCCTCTCAAGGGGCCTTTAGGTGTGGAGTATGAGGCTCTTACACACAAGTTTCTGTGATACATACTCAGAAGTGAAGTTGCTGGATCCTATGGTGCTTCATTTTGTTTTATTAGATATTGTTCTGTTGCTCTCTATTGTTTCTCTAATGAGGGCTCCTGTCTCTCCCCACAACCCCCGGCACCTGCCATTATCCAGTTGTAATTTGCACATTGAAACAAATAGAACTCATGCATTGGTGTGGAGCTTTAGTTCTGCCCCCCTCACGCCCCACCCTCACCCCCTGCACTTTCAGATGCTCAGTGTGACTCTTTCTCTGACTACCAGCAGATCTCATAACTTTTCTGTGCCTTTACGTAATAAAAATCTCATTTTCAAGTCATAAAATAGAGTTTTAGGTAATTAGATGTGCAGCCTATGTAAGAGTCAGAGTTTAATCTTAATTTAATATGGAGTCTGCAGTTTGGTCCTAACGCAATCTGGAAACCTGACCTTGGAAAAGGGGGCAATACCGTCAGTTTCTTTTCTCAGTTCCCACATTGCAATTCCACTCCTCCCCCCTCATCTAACTGACAGTGATTTCTGGCCCCTCCAGGGGTAGAGCAGGACAGAGTGAAAAGTGGTGATGGAATCAGAGGAGTTCGTACTTAACCAGCTCTGCTGTGGTCATCTAGCCGCTGAACCATTAGGACTGGAGAGATTTGTATTTTAACACTTTTTTTCTTTATTTTTATTGTTGACACTATTGCAGATGTCTCCATTTGCCCCCCACCCCTTTCCAACCTCACTCCTCCTTCCCTCTGGCCACCAGCACACTGTTGTCTATGTCCATGGGTTACACCGTCACGTTCTTTGGCTAATCCCTTCACCTTCATTCATCCAGTCCCACCCTCTCCCCTCCCCCCTGACAGCTGTCAGTCTGTTCCATCTGTCTATACCTCTGTTTCTATTTTGTTCATCCGTTTATCTTGTTCATTAGATTCTACATATGAGTGCAGCCATATGGTACTTGTCTTTCTCTGACTGGTTCATTTTACTTACCATATTTCTCTCCAGGTCCATCCATACTATCACAAAAGGTAAAATTTCTTTCTTCTTTATGGTCACATAGTATTCCATTGTAATTTGTATATCATAAAGACACAATTTTAATGTGTAAAATTTAGTGGGCTTTAGCCTGTTCCCAAGGTCGTACAACCATAAACCTTGTCTGATTCCAGAACATTTTTATCACCCCAGAAAGAAACCCTGCACCCAAAAGTAGCCATTTCTCATTCCCCTCTCACCTCAGTCCTTCGCAACCACTAATTTACTTCCCGTGTCTATGGATTTGCTTATTCTGATCATTTTGTGTATATAGAATCACACAATCTGCGGACTTTCGTAACGGCCTTCTTCCACTTAGCATAATATCGTCAATGTTCATCCATGTTGCAGCATGTGTCAGTATTCCATTCCTTTTATAGTGGAATAAACTTCCATTATATGTATATCTCACTTTTTATTTATTCATTCATCAGTTGTTGGACCTCTGAGTTGCTTCTGTTTTTTGGCTATTATGAATAATGCTGCTATGACATTCATGTACAAATCTTTTTAAACGAACACGGTTTTAATTCTCTTCGGTATATACCAAGGGTGGAATTGCTGGGCAATATGGTAACTCTATATTTGACGTTTTGGGGAGCTGCCAAGCTGTTTTTCAGTGTCTGATCATTTTTCGTTCCTCCCAGCAGCATGTGAGTGTTCTCATATCTGTATGTCTTCACCAACATTTGTTATTTTCTAGTTTCTGAATTTGTATTTATCATAAATATTCTAGTAGGTGGAAGTGGTATTTCATTGTACTTTTGATTTGACTTTCCCTAATGACTAAGGATGTTGAGCATCTTCTCATGTGTTTGTTGGCCATTTACGGATGCTTTTTGTATGTGCTCATCATTTAAAATAATAGTTGCTTGTCTTTTTATCATTAAGGTGTAAGTGTTCTTTTCGTATATGGATATTAGATCCTTATCAGATATATAATTAGAAATATGTTTTCTCATTCTATGTGTTGTTTCTTTATTTTCCTGATAGTATCCTTTGACACACAGAAGTTTAATTTTGAGAAAGTATGATTAATCTATTTTCTCTTTAGTTGCTTATGCTTTGAGTGTCATATTTAAGAAACTGTTGCTTAATCCAAGGTCATGAAGATTTACTCCTATCTTCTAAGAATTGTATAGTTTTAGCTGTAGTATTTAGATCTTTGATGCATTTTGAGTTCATTTAATTATACGATGCGAGGCTCAATTTTGGCAGTGCTCCCATCTTAACAATATTGTCTTTCAATCCATGAACCAGGATGTCTTTCCATTTATTTAGGTTTTTTTTCATTTCTTTCACCAATGTTTTTTAGTTTCAGTGTATATATTTTGCACTTCTTGGATTACATTTATTCTTCAGTGTTTTATTTTTTCATGTTATTGTAATTGAAATAATTTTCTTAATTTCATTTTCAGATGGTCATTGTTAGTGTACAGTAATACAGCAGATTTTTGTGTATTAACTTATATCTCGTAACCTTACTGAACTTGTTTATTAGTTTTAATTTTTGTGTACATGCACATATGTATATATATTTTGTGTGTGCATGTGTGTGTATTCTTAAGGATATTCCTTATAAAATATCATATCACCTACACACAGGGATAGTTTTATTCTTTTTTCTAACATTGGTGGTTTTTATTTCTTTTTCTAGTTTAATTGCTCTGGCTAGAACCTCCACTACAATACCAAATAGAATTGGCAAGAGTGGACATTCTTGTCTTGTTCCTGATCATAGGATGTAAGAAACTTTGCTTTCATTATTAAATATGATGTTACTGTGGGTTTTTTATAAATGTTCTTTTTTTTATATTGAGGAACATCCTTTCTGGTCCTTGTTTTGTGATTGTTTTAATCATGAAAAGGCATTGGATTTTTCAAATCCTATGATTCATCTGCATTTATTGAAATGATTGTGTGAGTTTTTTCCCCTTGTATTTTATTAATGTCGTGTATTCTATTAATTGATTTTCATGGTTAACCTTACATTCCTGGAATAAATCCCACTTGATTGCAGTGTAAAATCTTTTTTTATATGCTCTTGGACTTGGTTTGCTAGTATTTTGTTGAGGATTTTTATATATATGTTCATAAAGGATATTGTGTAATTTTCTTGTAATGACTTTGGTTTTGGTATCAAGGTAAAAATGGTCTCAGAGGATGTGTTCAGAAGTGTTACGTTCACTTTTATATTTTGGAAGACTTCATGAAGAATTGGCATTAACTTTAAATATTTGGTACAATTCACCAGTGAGCTCTGGTCTTTGTTTTTTCCTTTCTGGGAAGTTTTTGTTTAATAAATCAATCTCTTTACAGAGTTTTGAAGAGGCTAAGTAGCTTCCCCATTTTTTAGTGATAGTAGGACACAAACTAAAGTAATTTTGATGCCAAAATCTGTGTTTTCAGCCATATTGATTAAAATACACATTTATATTTATATTTAATATAGTGTCACTATGACAATAGTGCTGTATTAGTCATCATAACAGAACAAGTAGGAGATATATATATAAATATAATATATAATATATATTATAATATGATATATTATATTGGCTCACATGGTTATAGAGGCTGAGATGTCCCACGATCTGTCTATAAGGTGGACAACAAGGAAAGCCAGTGGTATAATTCAGTCCAAGTCCAAACACCTGAGAATCAGGGGTGATGGTGATGTTGTAATTCCTGGTTCAAGTCCCAAAACCCAGGAACCAAGAGCAGTGATATTCAAGAGGAAGAAAAGATGAATGTCTCAGCTCAAGCCAGGACAGAAAATTTGCCCTTCCTCTGTCCACCCCCACCCCGCTTTTTTTTTGAGAGCGAGAGGAGAGTGAGAGAAACATCAATGTGAGAGAAAAACGTCAATTGGTTGCCTTTCATACGTGTCCCAACTGAGAGCTGAACCTGCAACCCGGGCATGTGCCCTGGCCAGGAATGGAGCCAATGACCTTTTGGTTTGCGAGATGATGTCCAACCAACTGAACCACACAGGCCAGGGAATTCCTGTGATTTTTTGGCTCTGCTTTGGTACTCAACAAACTGGATGATGCTCATCCACACTGGCGAAGGTAATCTTCTTTACTCAGTCTATTGATTCAAATACTAATCTTGAATCACTCTCATAGATACAACCAGAAATAATGTTTTAACGGCTATCTGGGCAGCCATTAGCCCAGTCAAGCTGATGCATAAAATTGACTGTCACAAATACCTTTATGTTTGGGCATTTTTTTTTTTTTTGGTTGTAGAAGAGTACACAGAAGAAAATAGGAATATCCATAACCACTTCTCAATATGTTGGTGTATTTTTTTTAGTACTTTGTCTAACTACTATCTGTATGCATATATTTAGTATATATTAGACATGATTGTAATAATAGTTTTCACACAACTTTTTGTCTTTATTCAATTCTGTCTTGTAAGTGTGTTCCTATGTCACTAGTAATTCTTCAGTAACATTAAGGTAACATTATTGCCTAATATATCACTGTGTAATTTCTCTAATCACAGCAGATTTTTCCTTCTTCCTATTTAATATTTAGATATTTTAATGTTGTTTTCTGCTATGATAAATAATGCTCTTGGATCATCTTTGCCTATGTTGCAGCAATAATTTTCCTGTATATTTTTGGAAGCAGAATTCTGGATCAGAGGCTAGGGACATTTGTAAGATTCTGCCCCTGCTTGATAGGCCAAGAGGTTTATCAATTTATACTTCTACCCATATTACATGAATTTTTGTTTATATTATCTATATTACCATTGTTGTTTTAAAATCATTTTCCCTTTTGCCACCCAACTGGGAACGATTATAGTATGTGCAATTTTGTATAACATTTGGTTAGAAAAATAAGATTAAAAAGCTCTTGTTTTCTAGCACTTCATATATACAGTACCCAAGTGCACACAGTGCCTATTCAAGTCTGCTTTTTAAATCAGAAATAACATGGATTGGTGACACTGAAGGAGATGTTTCATACCGAAGTCAATTTATTCTTTACTTTTTAAAAATTTAATGTGCAGAAGTAAATTTTACCTAACACAGCACTGAGTTGCGATGATAGTTCATCTATAAAATCATAAATGTATATAAAATGTAATACTGACATTACTGAAAATTTGAGACTTAAAATATACTTTTGTTGTTTATCTGATTAAATGAACTCATCCAGTTGAAATGTGGCATTTCTGGTTGTTACGTCAATTTGCTGTTTAAGTAAAGTTTCCGGTTGGTGTAGGCCATCTCTATGTCAGAGTCACACAGCAACCCGTTGGCAGCACCACCTCACCCCATCCTGAAACCAAACCTGTAAAAGACAGAGCCAGAAGAGCATCGTTTGCAAATGTTCAAGGAAGCACATAATTTTTTCAACTTTGTAAAATTCCTCCTTTGTAATTGTAGTATGTAAAATCATTAAAATACTGTAAGCCAAAAGAAATATTTTTTCTTAGTTGTTAGGTTAAAAAAAGAGTGTCATTTTGATATGGTAGTCAAAGTGTGGCAGTCTCCAGGGAAAACTGTGCAGGGAGCAACTGCCGATTTTCCAGGACACAAGACACCGGCACCACACCCTTCCTCTTGCTCTGCTTCAGGCTTTACATCCGGGAGATTTCTACCCATTAATCTCTGTGTTACGGGCTGGAAATAAGGACTGAAAACAGCACACAGTGCAGACTTAGCACAGGGCTGTGAGCCTGTCCAAGAAGTCTTTGAGCTTTGCTTTAACCCTCAGATTTATAATAAAATGTAAAATTGCTAGTTCAGCTCATTGCATATTCCCAACAAGTAGCAAATGATGGTTTTAACAGAAAATTTACTATTTTCAGATAGCTCATAATAACAATATTAAAATTTACCTTAAAAGACCCCATAACCCATAATAGAGAATAGAAAAGACCTGAAAGGATTGTCCTAAGACATTCGGTTTTCCTTGTATCTAATTACAATGAAGATAAATAATTTCAAATAGATAATAGCAAAACAATTTTAATGATTATTTCTACATCCTTCTCCCCCTGCCTTCTCTACCCTTCAAAGTTTCAACAACAAAGAACCCCAAACGAACAAAGAATTACTATGCTAAACATATTTTTTATGAAAACATATGCTAAAATTGTGAACAAGCAGCACACTGAGCTCATTTATTTTCTTGTCTGCTATGTGCTCTGGCACGTTGGCAAACAAAGTCACACTTGGAATGGCAAGATACTTCCAACAGAAGAGGAAAGGGGCAGAGCAAATGACCCGGGTAATCCACAGACTCCGTGAGCAGCCCTGGGATAATAGAGAGCTGACTGAAACGGAAAGGAAGAGAGCAAATGATAACTCTGTATACACAAACTATTAGTCTTCAGAACCATTTTGAACCCGTGTGGCGACATGCTCAGCGCTCCCTTACAGAAAGACATTTTCAAAGATTGCAAGGGTGCCGGGGAGAGCAACGGAAATGACTCTATGCCTGGGTTTCTGGAATAATGATGCCCGAACCTGCTCTGCACCACTCTGCACACCAAGCGGCTGCAGCCCCCGTCACTTCCCGCAGTGAAGGGGCGGGCTGCAGAAGGTCATCCTCTTTGTGTCTAGGAGTGGGAAACCTGAGTCCCCATGACAAGTTTTTTGGTCAAGTCACTTGAATATCCTACTATCAGTAAGTGTCAGGGTTAAGCTGGAAGAAATAGTTTAAAATATTTTGCAAAGACTTTAGAAGCATAAAACAAAATCTTGACTCGGGAGCCGATTAGCCCTGCCACTTCCTGATACTGTCGTCCAAGACAGGTTACAGAAACAGACATGGCTTTGGTTTCTAAGTTGGACATTATAGGAAACAATGTAGGCAATTAATCAGAAATAATTCTAATTGCCAAGTGCTATAAAAATGGTTAGTTATTTTAGCTATATGGTTTGGTTGAATAGGTATGTAGCCCATCACTAGGGAATGGGAAAGAGTTGACAAAAATAAAAGCATAGGTGGCTATACTGGGTGGGAAATTTGAATAAAAAAACTAAAATAGTTAATAAACTCAGTGTTGGATTAAAAGAAAACAAAGTACAATAAGTTTCATAAACTCCATGCTTCTATGCAGCAGTGGACACTTTTTTTGGGGGGGCAGTTATTTTGTTCCTGCTAAAATCCAGGAAGTCTGTCTAGTACTTTCTCACCATCAAAGCAGAGAAGGTTTTCATTAATAGGAACAGAGAAAGGAAGAAAGTAGGTGGTAGTTATTTTGCAGAATGTATTGTAAGAGTAAAGATACTTCTGTGAAGCAGCAAATTAACTAGAACGAGAGAAATGGAGTCAGGTCACGGCTAAACCTGGCTCGGTTTTCAACATGACTTTTGAAATGTCAATGCAATTAATATACCTAAATATCTAAATGGATGAGTTCTCTAATTTTGTTTTTATTTTTATTGAGACTCAGTCAACATATATTAGTTTCAGGTACACAGTATATAGGTTCGATGTTTATATACAGGGTCCGGCAGAAGTAACACCTGTTTGAGTATGGTTGGTAGGGTAATAATATGGATGTAATAATTTATAGTTTTAATTTGAACATTTCACTTAAAATGTCATATGACATGCTTGCATGTGATATTGTTATTTTACAGAATTACATGTTTATGATTTAAAAAAAATGTTTTTGTAATAAAAAAAGGGGTGTTATTTGTGCTAGACCTTGTATATTGTGAAAGGAAGTGTCCTTTTAAACAAGGACAGAATGATGGGAGTCCAGACAGAGTCAGGACATAGACACGAGGGCAGTTGGCACAAAGTCCTTCCCACCTCTTTGGTGGGGGGATGCTGCAAGTTACCATTGAAACCTCATGGAATATCATTTGTGATTTGTTATATTATTACATATAAATGTAATAAATGTATGTGGAAATATATATTTAATGTATATACATTTCACATATATTTTTATATACATATGAAAGTCTCTGTAAACTTCACATATTTTCCATTCTGTACTTTTCAGAATATACCTCAAAAACACCTCTTGTTGTCCTTGTCTATCTCCTGTGACAGAATCCCTTACAGCTAATTAGTGACCTATATTTCAAACTCATGGATCATGCTCCTCACCTCATTCATTCATCCATTCATTCACTCATTTAATACACACTTATGAAGTACTCACTTTGCCCTTTCTTGCTTTCAAGGAATTCAGCATCTTGTGAAGAGAAATGGCATTAAAATACACAAGCCTCTAAGCAATCATCATCCCTATCCCATCATTATTTTATCCAACTGATTCTAGAAAAAATTCACCTAACACACTCAATGGTTTGGACTCCATGAAGAATGTATGAAACTTCATCAATCCATCTACTGTTTATTGAATGCGAAATGACGGGTTGGTTTTAAAAACCTTGATAAGCCTAGTTACTCAGCATTTTCCCAGAAGTCAAATGTCTCTAATTTAGTGTAAAATAACATGACTGAGTCAGTTTTTTCTATAAACATCAGTTGGTCAGCTGAAATGTAATAGGTCTACTTATAAGACAAAAACAACAACCAAAATATTAGCCTATGGCTATCCAAGATAGTTAATTTGATTTAGTGAGGGAAATTATAAACAAATATTAAAACACAGAAGAAGCATGGTGGTTACTGTATAATTAGTAATTATGTACCAACCACAGCTTTTAATTATATTGCTTGGACTGTAATAAGGCAATAAATTCAGAACAGCTTGGATTTTGGCTTCAAACACCTGGCATAATGAGTGCAACTTGTAAATGCCCGCAACGATCTTTTCTTTCATTTTGCTAATGCAGCTGAATTATCCTTCAACAAATCAATCCATCTCTCCCATTTGCACACAGTGGGTTCAAGTAGAGGAAATAGAGAAGGCCACCGGCCAGCATCCCCCGCCTTTAGGCCCTGTGGGTGCCTGATGCCCAGCATGTGGGTGCTAACCTGTCACGTGAGTGACCATCACTTTCTCCATTCCATCTGTTCTGAACAGAGGGATGGGAGACAGTCATATATTTTGCACCAGGCTTCTAATCCTGCCAGATCACAGTGGTCTTTAACCATATGCCACACATTATTAGAGAACAGATCTTTTTATTTGCTTGACAAGCTGTGGATTCTGGATGGCCCAGTAGGGCCACCTCCAGATAGAGCACTGAGCGTCCTCTGGACATGTCTCCAACAGTGATGATGAGCATAGACTTTGGCTCTGGCAACACCTGCACAAACTACTGGGCCTCCACTGTGGGCTACTGAGCAGGTTACTCTCTCTTGGTTTCGGTCATCTCCTCTGTAAGCCAAATGTTTGTGGGGTTGGCTGTAGAGGCAAATGACATCATGCAAGAGGCTGTGGGCTCCCTATCAGCCTGGGACAAAGCCTGCTCCTTCACTTACAAATCATTCAACCACTGGCAATTACGTACTTCCCTCATCTTTAAAATGGGAATACATACACTGCCTCCACTGAGGGTTCGTGTGGAAATTAAATGGGTTAACAAAGAACTGAGTGTGGCATATAAGTGACTACATAAAGTGTTAAGAATCATTATTATAAATTTTTTGTAAGGATTGAGATGGGATAATTTGAAACATTAGAGCAACACTGGCATATAGAAAACACTCCAAGATGGTGAAAGTTATCATTTTATTGTTATACTTCTAAATTATGTTTCACATGAACTGTTTCTTTATCATCTAGCAGGCATTTTTGTCCCTTGCTAATTAGTTAAAATTATTGCTGCATAACTGCCATTATCTTGAATATAGAGTATGAACAACTATTTAGAGGAAGCACAATGGTACCCAGGGTTGGATTTTTTCCTTCTATGTGTTTCCTTCAATGTGTTTGTGATCCTCATGAGTGACTGAGGTCTTTTTGGAATGTAAGGTGTACTGCCATGATGATGAAGCACCTGAGTGTCAGGGTCAACTCTTCCTTCCTTGGGTTGCAAAGATGAAGTTCAAGGGGTTTTTAAAAAATTACTCTAGAAATGCTGGCCTCGAAATCCTTTGCTCAGATTGGAGAGAAGGCATGAGTGGTTTCCAGACTTTGATTATGTGGACAGTCCCCTGAAGATTTCCTGCAAAGGGCTGAGGAAAGTAGCAGGCCTCTTTTTCCGTAAACTGAAGAAGATTTGGAGAGAAAGAAAATGTATATGATTCTCTAATATGATTTTCTTGTTTTTAAAGCTACACCAAACTACGGTCTAATGGGATTTCCAGGAGTGAGCATCTAGTTTATTCTCTCTTTACTGTAGAAGACTTGCAATATAAATATTCAATATTTTAAATAACCAAAAATGAAACTCGACACTGTGTAAACAGTGGGTTTCCAAGTTTCACAAGACATATTTTGGCCAGGCAAACAAAGGACTATTTCACCAAACTTTGGGGGCAATATATTTTTATTTGTCTTCTATATTGTACAGGTAATGGAAGTAAAAGCAGATTTGGAAGGGGAAGAGGGTTAACTGAGGGACAAAATGATCTAATTAATTCGTGCCAGTGCAATAACCTGTGTTCTATGTTGTGGATATTGGGGTTGCTATTGCTGTTTTGTTGTATGTAACTTCGAAAATACTACCCTTAAATACAAGTTTCTTATGTCTTCCTTATACTATCTTTTAATGTAGAGCTATAAACTACATTAATGTATTCCTTCATCTATTTCCTTTTAATCTGTTTCCAGAAAAGATCCCCAGGAACTTGTCAATGTTTCTGTAAAAGGCCCATTGATTTTTCTGGTATTGGTGATTCGATATGGTTGTTTTTATTCCAGATCATTTACTTGACAAGAGATATTAAGCCAAGAGTCTTTCCATTATGTTTCCCCCACTAGACATCAGTGCTGATACAGCATGTAAGGAAGTGTGTAGCAAAGATCGTTGCTCAGCTTTGGGACCTACCCTCATGGCTGTCATTCCAGGGCCTGTGAGGCTCAGTGCCCACACGTCTCTGCACAGGTCAGTCTTAGTCACTGACTGGTGAGTAACTGATTAACTGGGCCTCTAAATGTCTCTAAAATGTCTCATTATAACCAAATTCACCTGTGTGCCCAAGAAATTACAATATCGATACAATATGAGTAAGTATTCATAAAAACAAACATCAGTAAATGGGATAGCGGGAAAAGCAGATATGGGAATTAAGTAGAACAAAGTTCATATCGTGCTTTCTTTGGCAGGTTATTTAATTTCCTAGATTTTGCTCTATTATCTATAAAAATGGGGCAATGAGACCTTATCGAAATACAGAAATTAAGTAACTCAGTGATTGTAAAGTGTCTCGTGGTTTCCTTCACATTAAACTAACAACTAAAAGCAAGAGCCAGTGGGCTTATTTCTCTGTTGACTGGTCCGTCTGTCACCATGAGGTCTCTTCATAGGAACCATCGTGCAGCCAGGTCGCCCTAGACTGAGTTTGAGATTCACCAACAGTGTCACTGTCGCTGAGATCTCAGTCACCATAATTCGAAAGCCATGAGTGACCTATAACAAAGGCTAGATGACAAATATATCCTACATTATGTTTAAGGTTCAGCATGAGCATCAGAATAAAGGGTTTAGTAATCAAACTGATTTCTCTGATCCAGCTTAAGTTTATGGATCATAGGCTGCTTCTGTATAGGTCATTCTAAAATGGTAAGATGTGAACCAGCAATCTTTAAACTTTCGGCAATGCATGACTGGAGAAGGAGTGAGTTCATTTCATGTAGTCACTGAGTCTGAGTCTAATTAGCTAATACTTGACCATGCACATGTTTATTACATTTCAGATCCCTGAGAACTAAAAGATTTTCACAACCACTCGTGAAAAGCAACAACAGCTTTATGGCAATACTAACTAATTAGAATATATATAAAAACAAATTATGCTCCCAAACAACAACAAAAAATATGGTATCTAATATTTTATTAGATATTATATTAGTATTAATGTATTATCTAATATACTTAAATGTAAGACATTAGTGTCTAATATATTAATACTAATATATTAATATAGGAATAAATCCAATAATAAGATTGTAAGGACTAGATGGAAAACTTTGAGTTTAAAGCATTATTGAAAATGTAAAAGAGGATCTGAATAAATGATGAAGTATAACATGTCCATAGTTAAAAAGACCATTATTACAAAGATGTTCATTTTCTCCAAATTAATCTTTAAATTTAATGCACATTCATTCTAAAAGTCCCAATAGAATTTTGTTTGTGCAAATTGACAAATTTATCCTAAAATTCACACAGAAGAGTACTGAGCCAAAGTTAGTTAAGATATTGTAAAGAAGAGGAAGTTGAGGGCATTTTCCATACCAGATAAGACAAATTGTAAAGCTGTAGCCATCAGATGTGGAATGGACAAACAGAGAAGCAGAACAAGATGCTAGACTCATGCATGTGTGGAAACAGAGGTAGCATGTGAATCAGCGCAGAAAGGAAGAGATGCTTGGTAAATGCTTTTGGAATCATTGCTTATCCATGCAGGATGCAAAAGTACCACTCCATATACAAAAATAAATTTAACATGTATTAAAAACTTAAATATTCTAGAAAAATGGAGAAAATATAGTATTAAAGGGAAGAATTTCTTAAATAGGACACATACTAAAAAAACTACTTAAAATTTAAAAATTCTGTTCAACAATATACCATAAAAAGCATTCATGCAAGCTACAAACTGAGAAAAAGTTTAAAAAGTATATAACTGGCAGATACTATTGTTCAAAATTCATAAAGAACTTTAACATGGCAATCATGCACAGATGAGTCACCCAATGGAAAATGGACAAGAGGAGATAAATAGGGCATCACAAAAAGGAAACTTAAATATATTGTAAATGTGTGATAACCTCCCTACCAATCAAATAAATGCAAATTAAAACAATCGGGTATAATTAGATGCCCATTAGATTGACAACAATTTTACCAGCAAGTAATGCCAATGTCTGGCAACTATATGGGGAAGAACACTTGTGTCATATACCACTTTTAATAATGTAAAGATGTCAATGCATAGGAGCAAAATTTGATGATATAAAATTAGGTTAAAAGCCCAAATCCTAAGACAAGAGATTCCACTCATAAAAATATATAATAGAGAAAATCTCTTCCATGTGCTCAAGGAGACATATACAAAAAATGTTTATGACAGCACTATTTTTAATACTGAACAATTGGAAACAATCTATGTATACAGCAGAATAGGTGATTTAACTGTGATATGTTTAAGAACTGAAACACTATACCAGAGTTAATGAACTATAATTATCAACATGGATAAATTAAAAAAAAATGACATTGAGTAAAAAACCAAATCTTAAAAGAATGTAGTTTTTTAAAAAATATATAAAAATACTACGTATTGTTTATAGATACATACATTTGCAGAATAATTGTAAAATCATTTATTTTAAAGATAAATTCCAAATTCAGAATGATAAGTTCTGGAGGGGGAAGAAAGGGAATGACATCAGAGAAAAATACAGAGGAGCACTAAAATGTATCATTAAAGTTTTGTATCTTCGAAAAATAAACCTAAGCAAACATGGCAAAAGATTTGTCAAGATATATTAAGCCATGATCAAGCTGGTGGTACACATCTGTTTTAGATTTTAGATGTCATACTTTTCACTTCTAGGATTCCCTTTTTACTGTTTTTCAGTGTCCATATCTCCCCTGAGATTTTCCATCTTGTTACCCTTATAACTCTCCTCTCTAGTAGTTTCTGTTCCAAATTTATCCTAGTTAGTTTTTAAGATTTTTGCCAAGTAATTTCAATATTTAAATTGTCATACAGCTTCCACTGTTTCTTTTCCCCGTCATGGTTAGGAGCCCTCTTGTTTGTAAGTCTGGTAACTTTTTAAAATATATACTGTGCATTACTAATGTTACATGGCAGAGGCTATGGATTTTGTTACTTCCTTTGAAGAGTGCTGAGTTTCTGTAGAAGGTGATTAAATTAATGGCGTATATTAAATAAAAGGAACCATTGTCCTTTGGAGTAATGAGAATAAAAATATACTCAATTTTAAAAAAGGAGGGATGGGGCACTTACTGAAAGGACCCAAGTTCCAATACAAAAGAGTGGGCAAAACTGGAACAATTTGAGCAACAAAATGATGATGTCACTGGAATGTAACTTACAAAGTAAAACTGCTGTCCATGAGTCCGTGCTGATACAGATAAATAATTGAATAAATAGGTACATGGGGAAAAGAGAAAGCTCTTCCTTACAGCCAAATTCTGATTAGTGTACGTGTAGAGGGCATGAAGGAAATATAAAATTAACATTAGGCAATTGCCGAAATAATAATTGCTACGAGCAAGGTCTACCAGTTGATACTAAAGTTAGTGTTTTAGCAAAAGAAGATGCGTTGTCTCAAAGTATTTATTACCAAATATTCATTAATTATAAAAAGAAAAATAGTAACCCTTGCAGAACCACTCTACTTAAGTGACCGAGGTTAGCAGCACCAGAAATAAGACATATGGACATCACACACCACCTGATATGATGCAATAAGAATGGTACAATATCTCATTTCTGGGCCATTCTTGCATAAAATGCATAACCTCAAGCTAATTAAGAGAAAATACTAGCCAAACCTGAACTGAGAAACATTCTACAAGATAATAGAGCAGACTTTACCAGAAGTGTCAAGATCATAGAAGACAGGAGAGGTTGAGGAGTGGAAGAGATTGTCACTACTGGGAGGAGATTTAAAAAAAAAAATGTGTCCTGGGATCTTGGATTGTGTTCTGGAACAGAATAAGATATTAGTGGGAAATTTGATAAAATTTGAACAACATCTGTTTAAACTTTAGTTAATAGTATTTACCAATGTTAAGTATCATGTTTTGATAATTGTACTATGATTATGTAAGATATAAGCATTCATTAGGGAAAAGTGGATGAAGAGTGTATGGGAACTCTTTACTATGTTTGCAACTTTTCCATACATCTAAAGCTATTTCTAAATAAAATGTTTAAAAAATACTGACATATATCTTGGATTATGTGGAGTCTTGCTTTAAGCTTTGTCAGGGTGGCTCTAGTCCAGTGTTGCCCTTAGTTTTAGGGATTTGGTCCTTAGTTTTAGAATTAGTTAGCACAAGTGTTTTCCAACATGCATTTCAATTATAACCATATAGTACACATCCTTACTACTAGCGTGGAGCCTTTTCAGAGTTTCAGTGAAAGTCTGAGTGTTTACTAAGTCCTTCAATCTTGGTGAGGCTTCAACTTCCAGCTCTGGTCTCTGCAGGTGTAGGCAGCTGCTGCTCACAGCTGACCCCCTCGAATACTTTCGTCATATAATATCCGCAGTTCAAAGACAGGAAAGAATTGAAGAGGCATTTATGTGCAGATATGGGGGCTCTCCCTTGGTGGCTTCCTTTATTTCTGGGATTTACTGACTTGATTGCTTGTTTCTCTGATCACCTGGGATTCTAACCCAACTGTTCCATTTGCTAGGATGGTTGCTTTCTGCTTGAGATTTTTCCTGTGTGCCCCACAAACTGGCTCAGTGGGAAGCAAATTATATGTGTATGTCCTCCAGTTTCCGCCTAGGTTTGGTTGCCCTCCAATGTCTTAAAGCTGTTGTATTTTTGTATTTTCTCCAGAGTTTAAAATTGTCATTGAATGGAGAGGCAGTTTGATAAAAGCTACTCAGCCAGTATCAAGATACCAGTGTGCAATAACTTTTTAATGCTTCAATTATTTTATATTGTAAAAGACTAAAAAATAGAATTTTTACTGGTATGTCAGTAAGTTTTAAAGGTTTTTCATAACCCTCATGGCCAACCCAAGGCAAACTGTAAGATGGCTTTAATATTTTCTTTGGCCTCTTCACTTTCCTTAGGGAGGGTGGGAGGGAAGGGGAGGGCAGGGGAGGGGAGGGGAAGAGGAGAGGGGAGGGGAGAGGAAGGAAGGGAGGGTCCCTGCTGAAGCAGAGCTTTGGAGCAAGACTCGCAACCCCGCAAATCTCAGGCTCACTTAAAATTTCCAGTGCAATCAATGATACCATTTTGTTTTTGAACTTCTGTCATTAGTCAGCTAATACAGTAGTTACTCCGTAACTCCTGTTCCACTCGCAGTCCTCTTTGTGGTTCACTCATTTGCTGAGTCATTCGGATCTCCATACAATGTTGCGTCTTCCTTAAAAGAAACCTCACGATCACCTCTGAAGAGCATTACCTCCCCCTCCCCCAACACTCTCTATCCTTTTTCCTCTTTTTTTTTTCATGTAAGTTATCTCTACCTTATATTTAGTTAGTATATTACAAAATTACATGATGTTACTCATGGTCTCTTTCCTAAAATATAAGCAACATTAAGCACAGAAACTGATTTTTTTTCCATTGATGTATTTCCAGCACATAGAAAAGCACCTGACACTCAGTAACAGCTCACTAGATATTTTCGAATGAATAAATGAATTTTTGCAATGATCTTGCAGGATTATTATCTGTATTCCCATTGAAGAGAGGAAAATTAACTCATCAGTCATAATAAAATTGGCCAATCTGGATAAAAACTCAGACATTCTGACTCCGTACCCATTGCTTCTTCCGAAAGAGCAGAAAGTGAGGCCAAGGATAGGATGCTCCCACTGGAGTGAGGATGGGAACAAAGGATGACAACGTAGCCGGAAGTGTTGCCCAGTTTCTCCTTGGCATGCAGGGAGTCACTTCTTTTTGAGGCTAGCCTGGCTCTCTTGGCTTCTAATTACGTTTTATACTAGCAGCATCCATATGCTGACCCTTATTGGAAAATGGAGCAAGGTTATCCCATTAGTCTGGAGTCATCTGCTCCACCAGTTCCCCTTTTCTGAACTTGTTTGCTGAGCTTCTAGATTCTGAGAGTGAAATAGTGACGGAAAGTGTCTAAGAGGCTGGGAATTAAACGAGGTCAACATATCTGTGCTCATTTTTATTGTACAGAATTTCACAAATACGAATGACTCATTTAGGGCACGTTAACCTCTAAAAACCTACTTTCTGTGTTACTGACTGCTGGGAGGGCCAAAACTGGGAAGACATTTGGGAAGCAGTTCTAAATAATTTCATTGGAAAGGCCAACATAACTAAAATGAACTTCAAATACTAACTAAGTAAACTGGGAAGAGAAGAGATTCCCTTTTGAAGGTATTTGAAAATAAAAATGCTCAGGAAATACAAAAGATACTTTCCCCAAACCTGTTTATAGACACAGCACCCGAGTTTATACACTAGCTGTGGGTGTGGGTATTTTAAGTTATGCAGTTAGTGAGGGCATATGCAATACAATTTCATTTCAATTTTATTATTTACAGTCAAAGGTGCTGAGAAAAATGTTTGGTATGATGTAATGGGTCTGCTCTGGTTGACGTAACTTGCTGATATCGTGCCACGACCCGAACAGAATTATGTAGGAGAACAGTGCCCCGACATAACTGTTTTCTCTCCCCATATTTGTAAAGAGGGGCATTTTTTCCTTGAGTGGTGATGCTCTAAGATATTCGCTCAAAGTCCTTGGACTCTGATGCTGTCTCAATGTGTCACGTTGGAAATGGCTTTGCCAGCTTCTCTTTTTCCACTTACTGTTGCATTAGTTTACACTGTGAAAAATTCTTTCTTTCTTTCTCTTTCTTTCTTTCTTTCTTTCTCTTTCTTTCTTTCTTTCTTTCTTTCTTTCTTTCTTTCTTTCTTTCTTTCTCTCTCTCTCTCTCTCTCTCTCTCTCTTTCTTTCTTTCTTTCTTTCTTTCTTTCTTTCTTTCTTTCTTTCTTTCTTTCTTTCTTTTTTTTCTTCCTTCCTTTCTTCCTTTCTAAATCTATGGTCCTAGTTGCAAGCCAGTTGTCATTTCCATTTAGTTATTTTGCAAAGTTCTTTTCCTTAGGTCACAGAAGTGAATAAGCAAACTGTAAAAATAAAGTGGTTTGCATAGTCTACGCACTTCTTCAGGTGATGGATGCAGTGTAACCAGTCCCCACTTGACCTGGATGGGGGAGCACATGAAGGCAGAGGGCCAGGCCCACCTGAGTGTGAGTGGAACTGCCAGGTGGGGCTGTGGCACATACTCTGCCCTCAGAAGTCAGTGGCAGCAACTAATTTCTGGCTGGGCGTTGTCATTCTAGAATGTGGGCTCGGTGTTGCTAGATTTAATAAGCTAGAAATCTAAATTTTCATTGAAACTACCCAATTTTCAAATGTCAGCAAACTACTTTAAAAATGGAAATAACACAAACAGGCCACAAAACACAGTGTCTAGTCACTAACAACGAGGAAACAGGTGCTCAACATTGGACATGCTGACATCAACTTCCAGGTGCCGAACAGTCAGCCGCCCCCCGGAAGGAGCTCTGAGAAGCAGCAGACTGCCCTGCCCTGAAAAGGTCACCTGCTTCTAGCCTGCTCGTATTTTCAAAAGAAATCGTGTGCCGTACCTGCTTTTCAGTTGTTTCCTGGCTTTTTCTCTCACCCTCTCCTTGCCTGCCCACCAGAAACTATCTCCTGAATCTCCTGGTTGCCAGCCACCTTGAGGGGAGAGAGGACAGGACCGGGGAGAGAGATGGGCAGGGAGTTCGAGGGTGGGGCCACTCACACCTTTGTTCTCACTTCCTGGACCCTCAGGATTGTTGCCACTCAAAACTACATTGTCCTGGAGGGGGAGAACTAACTAAACATATTTAGGATTTAGGGAGATTTTATTCTTTTTATAAACTGTGTGTGTGTGTGTGTGTGTGTGTGTGTATGTATTCACAAAAATGGTTTCATAGTTGAAAAAATAAACACAATAAGAAAGTGAAACACTCCCTGGAATGGTCTTGCTGTCCCATCTGTTCTGTATTCAGCAAATTTCTTTATCAGGAACTTTGCACGTGACTCCATTCAGGAAAACCCTGTGTTTTCTTGCATAGGCTTCCTCTCCTCTTCCTCTCCCAACATTCAGCAAGGTGAGGCGGGTCATGACCCAGCATCGATTTCCCAACATCCAGGTCATCCTGACTAGATACCATCTAGTGGTCATGGTGGTCCTGGGCGGCGAGTGAGCCGGGGGCTTCAGAGTGGTTTTAGCAGCATAAGGCTCCAAGTTAGATGTGTGCGATGCAGGCTTCTTTGAAGAAGGTGTCCCACTTCATCCTTCAGGGTTATCCAGGAGGTAAGTATCAGACAACACAGAGACATATAAGGACATGCATATTTTTAGGGGCAGCATGGTCTGATGCACATGAAAGAAGAAAAACGTTTTCCTAATTGGGATAAATTCTGTGCAGCTGGCCTCTCCAAGGAAGAGTTAGGGAGAGCTCTCTGCCCCAGGGCGGCGTTAGTTCACCTTTGTTCTTCTGCTGGCCCTCTGGGTCTATTGGGAAATAAACAACGGGATTCATTAGAGGCTACCTACACATTCTTAATGTCCACCACTTTGTTGGGAAAAACCCAGAAGAATATGTGAAATTAATTTGTTTTCTTTTCTTTTCCAACTGGGTCAGATTTGGGGGAAGGACTTTCTGTAATCTTTGTACATAGAGCAAGGCATTTCTAACTAACACTTAAGGGTTGAATATGGCATGGGTGGGTGATTTGTGCCTTTAGTTACTCTAAAAGGCTGAACGCGAATTCCTCATTAATAGTGAATGAGTCAAGATCATGAGTGGGAAATTCTGACATTTTCACCTGCTTTTCTGATTTTTTCCCATTGGTTTTAGGGTTTGATTTTTTAAAAAGCATTACTAAGACAACGGTTTATGAGAAACTACTCTAATAAATTTTATTTGGAATTGATATTGAAATGTATTATATCATACATAGATAATTTTGCAGCAATAATAAAAATGTAGAATATTATTTATTTTCACAAATGAACTATTTTCTTTTCAGTCAGTGAGAAATGTTACTAAATAAGCCTTTCACATTTTAATTTTGGATTATATATATTTACCAATGTATTTTTAGTAAGGAATGAACAGTTTTTTTTTAAATTTCAAAGAGTTCTTTTTGGGGGATAATCAGGGAAAAGACTGCATTTCTACTAACAGAATAAGCATTATGAACTAAGTCATTACGACTCTGGTATGTCAATAACTTTTGCAATGATGCGTTATACACACTGTGGCTGGCACACAGGGAAACGTATGTGCTTGGATCACAAAGGCTAATACAAACCCCAGCTCTGCCCTTGCCGGCTGGAGGAACTTTGACAATTTAGTCACCGTAGGTCGAGTTTTCCAGAAAGCAGCCTCTGAGACAGATGTGAGTGTTTAGATGCCTGCCAGGGAGCAGCATGGGATGAACAACTGTGGAGGGGAGGGAAGGAAGCAGGATAGGCGGAAGGGGAGTTGAGCGGCGAGGTACACCTCATGGCCTCAGCCACCCTGCTCGGAACCTCTGCAGTTAGCATATCCCTGCAGATAGATGTCGGGTCTCAATACCCGTCTCTCGGTCACAGGATGGTAGCTACAAAGTGGGAGGGGTGTGACCTTAGGGGGACAGCTCTCTGCCATTGAGGCTAGCTCTGCAGGGGCCCGCAGCTGAAGACTGGCTGCCAGCAACACTCCCCACAGCTGGGGCAAGTCCTTCCTTTAAAAACAGACCCGAGTGAGGAATCTCTGTCCATCTCAGCTGACTTCTCTAAGCTTCAGTTTCCTTACGAGTGCTGTATGAAGGCTGAATGAAGTGATGAGTGCCATCAAAACAGCACACTGCTTAGAACAACATTACCTCACAATAAACATGAACGCTCATTACTCACAAGGTGTGGTGGAGACTGATACTTTTAAAGTGCTTGTTCGTACAGAAATGGGCATTCTTTTAATGTTTTCTGCTTCACAAAATATTTATTTCTAAGCATGTCATAGAGAAGTTAAAGATGAAACAATGCCTTGAGTACCTAGTATTTTGTTTGCTTAGAGAGCACAATTCCAAGGTGTAGTAGCTTCAGTAAAATCCGGACAGTAATGTCAGATAAAGGCACACAGATTCTGGGTGTCTCACAGAACCCTGGGACAGGAAAGCAAGGAACAGCTGGCACAGGATGACATGAGGAGGCCTTGCTCTATAGTTTCAGCTCTGCTTTTCCCAGAAGCAGCAGCAGTAGCAGCATTGAAAACACACCTATATGTGCTTTATTCTCCTCCCTCGTCCTATGGATCACCTTCTTTCTTTATCTCCCGTGGCAATAAACATGGTATTGACAGCACCTGGGCTTTGCATGTCCAAACTAGTCAGAAATCCCTAGAGGACTCTGGTTTAAACTGAGTCACATCTCCAGCCCTGGACCAGTCGAGAGTATCCAGAGCCATCTCGCCATGTGACCTTTTCCATTTCACACATTGATGGTTAGGTGCAAGGGAGCAATGGAATTTCAAAAAAAAGGGCATGGAGGTACCGAGCAGATTAAACAGTGATGGTCACCAAACCTACAAAATCGGGAAAAATGCTTTTCTTGGATGTTACGTCAGGGGAATAAAGACAATGCAGATCACTGGATTTATGTCTGCTGGCAGAGAGAGTCATCACTGCATTTTTTTTTCTCCCTCAATAGACTAGAGGAAAGGAGAGCTGCAGTGGCCCTTGGCTCTGAGAAACTGTCTAATCATTTCATGTTACAGGAATTTTCCAATCTAGAACGATGGGGCTACACTACATTCAAGATTGATTCCTTATAGTTTTATGCTCTCATGGCCCAAATTTTAGAGAGTTAAATAAATATAATCAACGTCCAGTTTTTACTTCCCTTGACCTTGTACTCTAGTATTCTTCACAGTTAAGGTATAGGAGTTCAATTAGAATATTAGATATCACTTTGTTTAAAGGTGTTTAGGAACAGAAGATTCCAATGCAGAAAAATGTTTCATCAATTATGTGCAATATTTCAGAAAATAAATACTAAATGGTATGCATTAAGCAGAGTGTGCATGCCTTCAATATATTTTGCACACTCTTTCTGTAAAACATCTTGGCAAGAATGTGATCTCCCCTTTGTTATTTTCATTCTATTAGTTTTTTGTGAGAAGGACTATGAGACAACAGCGGTTTATAAAAAGTGCTTCGTAAGCTCTAAAATAGCACCACTGTTTAATTGATGTAATATCTCTGCCAGCTCCGAAAGACTCACCTGAGTTGTTCCATTCACATCATTTCTGAGGCTAAGTGGAGCTTTGAAAGTCTGTATTTTTTGGGACTGCCTAACTATTCTCTTTTCTCTGTCACGTTTTCAAATATAACGCCACTGTAACCATCCTAATGTCCTTGAAATTATAAAAAATAAAAGAGATGAATGAAAGAATTTTTAAAAATGTATTTTCCCACCTGCAACATCCAATTCACTAATTTGGGTGAATTTTCTCTCTCTGATAAGCACTATGACCCAGCCTAGAAGTAAGACACACTTAGACACTGGGGTCTGAATTCTGGCAGAGCACTTATTGGCATTCTGCATTTGAGCAAGTAACTCTTACTCTTTTTTTATCTTTAATCCTCACCTGAAGATATGTTTATTGACTTAATTTTTTAAAGAGTTTATTTTATTTTATATTTTTTAGAGAGAGAAGGGAGAGAAAAAGAGAGGGAGAGAAACGTCACTGTGAAAGAGAAACATCCATCAGTTGCTTCTCACATGTACCCTGACTGAACCTGCAACCCATGCATGTGCCCTGACAGGGAATCTAACCAGTGCCATTTCATTTTGCAAGTTATGCCCAATCAACTGAGCCAGGAGTCAGGGCTGTTCATAGATTTTAGAGAGAAAGGAAGAAGGGGGAGAGAGAGAGAGAGGGAGAGAGAGAGAGAGGGAGAGAGAGAGAGAGAAGAGAAACAATGATGTGAAAGAAAAATGTCAATTGGTTGCCTCCCATATGCACCCCAAATGGGGATCAAACGTGCAACCTAGATATGTACCTGACCAGTCACTGAACCCACAAACTTTTGTTGTTTGGGGCAATGCTCCAACCAACTGAGCTATCCTGCCAGGGCAGTAACTCTCACTCTTGGATCAGTAGATGTCCCTCTACCTTTAACAGTTTCAACATCTTCATCTTCTGGGAAACTTCCTATAACCTATTTGCCCGCAAACCGGCTCTTTTCTGATGTTTCCCCTGAGACCCTCTCAAGAAAGACTCATTTTCTTTTCTGTCTTCCCAGTTGTCTAAGATGCTGCCAGCCCTTCGCCACCCACTCCATGTCATTTCAGCTAAATTAGGTCTCCTTTCCTTTTGAAAACAGTGACATAAAATAAAATACAGTAAAATAAAATAACAAAAACAATGCTGCTTCTTTGATGCTCACATCATTCACTTGTATAAACTCCCTCTCTCATAACAATCAAAATTCCTTTCACATGACTCATTATTCATTGAACACCTTAATCCCTAGACTGCAGCTTTCTTTTTTCCACCCAAACTTTTGCCATCATGTTAGATGACTTTCACAGCCATGAAGATGCCTTCACATTTTAGCTTCTCTCTTCCTAGCTCACCTATTTCCAATGACATTCTGACAACTGCAGTATGTCCATCCATTGTCATCTCTTGTACTGCATCATCACTAGAAACGACACCACCTCTGCAATCTCAGATTGAAACCTCCCACTCATAGCTTCCTATCATTTCTGCTCACATGCTTGAATACTCTTGCAGCAACAATTTTTCAATCTCATTGCAAATTCTAACTCATGTATCTCACAACTTTGCTATCCACTGGCTCTGCTATTGTTATCATTTTTTTGGTCTAGTGTACATTCTATGATTCGTTATTATAATTGCCTTCTTTCAAATAATTACCTCCCTTGCCTTCCATTGCTTTTGTCCCACTCACCTGCTAAAGCCTTCACCTTGAATGAACTCTACCACCCACTCTCCTATTGCCCATATTCAAGCAGCAGAGGGTTTCTGGAGAAAAACCCCCCAGTCAGGCTGGTATAACAGTAAGTTAATATTCTTCAGCCTCAACTGGTATCTCTCTCCTGCCGTCCTGGGTGTTTAAATGTGCAGCTCCTTCCTCCGTTCTCCAAACCTCTAACAGCTCTCTCACTGGTCTTTAGTGTCAGCATTTCCCTTTACTTTCCAGAGAAAACAAGCTTTCAGATGTTTCTGTTACAGTAGAAATGTGTAATGAGAATGAATATTTGATGATTAATTAAGAGAAAAATTAGGCTGGAAAGAGAATTAAAATACAGACATGCACAAGTATTATCTTACACATTTTATTTTGTTTTTATACATGAAAAGGACATTTATTCATAATCTTTGAATGTATGGCCAAGGTACTTACTAGGGTATGGCCCTGCGGGTCTTCATTCCTCACTGTCTTTTTTGTGGAGGCTTAAGTCTCTCTGCTGTGCAATCAAAATTTATGAATTTCAGTTTCAACTTTTAAAAGATGAATAATCATTTATGTATTTTTGTAAACAAGCTGAAATTAAAAGAGAATGATTTTTATCATGATTTTTTTGGGTCCAAACTTTGAGATTGACCGACCCATGCCAAACTAAACATTTTTTTAATGTTTGCCTTTATGCATTCTTTTCAATGCATTCAATATAGTTTAATTAAAAATAAGAACACTCTTTTACCCTCATAATTCATGGCTGATGTGATATTTTATCAATTTACATAATAATTATAACAAATATAACTGGTATGAATAGATTGGGGAGCAAATACCATTGTCTTTTGATACAAACACAAATCAGCTAGTGAGAGCATAACTGTACATCAATGTTCTTTATTATTATTAATTATTATTATGATTTAGGGGGAAAAAGCACGGGACTTTATTATTCCCACCTCAAAGGGCTGGTCTTTGATGGGAGAGCATGTTCTGACAGCAGGGAGGAGGCCCCTACCTGCCAGTGATGAACAGGTGCCGCAGCACCATGATGGCCGCATCCCCGTGCAGGAACATCTTGGAGACGTAGGGTCCTTGTTCACTGGCTTAGACTTCTTCCTGCCCTTGCTGCTCTGTGGAGGCCTCTGCCCACCTCTCCCTCATTCTCTCCAGCACCAAGTTACAGTGCCTGTCAAAGACCTTCACACGGCCCAGGACTTCTCATTGCAAAGGTTGATGAGCACCTCCCTGGGCGTCATTCCACAGAGGGTGGGCCCATGTTCAACTCCTCCTCCTGCAGTTCCTGCAGCCCCGTTGGGGTCATCTCACTCTTGTGCTTGGCGAGGAGGCTCATCGTTATGGCGGGGTGGCCAAACTGTCTGACGCCTGCACCAAATCAGAGCACTCTTTAAAGATAGTGAATGCTCAGACTTTCTCAGTACTTGCAGTGTGTGTATACTAAGTTACATTAGGCATGATGTTCACGTATTTGGATATTGTTTATTAATACCAGTAGTCAAGTTGTAATATAACTATTTGAGAGGGATAGTGAGATCCTTTGACATATAATATTGTTTATATTTTCACTTTTTGAAAACCACAAGAAGAATTCAGAAGAAAATATAATAAAAATATTTAGCAGATTATAAATACATTTAAATCAATCTGTTGATTTAACCTGTGATTGTTTTTCACTAGTCATTCTCTCTGGCTTGACAGTTGTTTAAAAACAAAATCAAGGGTGGTCAAACTCAACTATTGTCAAGAGAGAAAAATTTTATGTTCTTTTTAAAAAATTTGCCTTCTTAAGGGTTTTGAATTGTTAGTAATACACTTCGAAAGAGAAGATTTCTTTCTCAGTATATGATGTTTTGAGAAAATGTTATTTAAGAATAAACATGTGAGTGATAAGAAATCTAGTTACTCTTTCTAACTTTTAAATAACTGTTATGTAAATAAGGTAGTTATGGAAAATTTAGTAAAATTTTATTTAACTATATGTTTATGGGCACTAAATTTCTGTGTTACATGTTAAGAGTCAGTGGCTAGACCCAAATTTATTTACAATCTAAATTTAAATTTTGAGGTGAAAAGAAAATATTTGCATAGGCTCTTCCAACTCATCCGCACATTCACCCAGGTGGTCCCCTCAAGGGATATTTATCTTTCTGAATCAGTCATCACTTCTTGGCTTGGCCTTTATCTTATCTGAGAGTGCAGTCCTCAGGCAGACAAACAGAAAAGGAGCTGGCGGTTCCACATTTCTATAATAACAATCTGGTATTTATTAGCCTTTGTATTCTTCAGGATAAGGAGTGTTGACAATACATCTTTCAGGATGCTGGGGAATGCCTTTGCAAGTCTTATCTGGCAAATTTGAAGCAGATGAAGAAGAGAATGAGCTCTTAGTTGCAGTCAGCTTATGCAGTGTGTATCCAAAGTTGCACACATCACACTAACCTGTAGATGAAAGGGCCCTCTCTGCATGGCCCCTGGCTGTGCCGAGAGCTTGTTATGGGGTGGCTTACACCATCATGCTGCTGTGTGGAGAAAGTACCACTGAAGCCATTTGTTTCTTCCCTTTTCCCTTAACTCCACTTCCCTAGGAAGAGGTCAGCTAGCTATCTAGAGAGACCATTTGGTCTTGAAGACACCATGAAGTGGAGAACATTGAAAATGTCACATTCTGTTCTTGATTATATTTTCTTTTCTTGGCACAAGAATCTATTTATTAGCTCTAAGACCAGGGATAGTTCAAAATTGTGCGTGTGTGTGATGTGCATGTGTGTGTGTGCACATGTGATATTTTCCCTTTGTAGACAAGTGGGGATTTCTAAGATCTGGTGACAGAAAAATAGTACTTAAGATAGTTTGTTGCAGGACATCTCCAAATGCAAACTCCAGCTCTCCACATATATATTACCTTCTGTATGTTTTTAGCCACACTGAAAGCTTCCTTAACTTTAAAATAAGAATAATAGCATCCAAATATCAGGATTGTTTTGGGAGTGAACAATAATGTACATAAAGTGTATAGTAGACCATTTGGCACATAGTAACAAACTACAGTGTTTCCATTCCCCTAACAATAACTCAAGTAGAGTCATCCTCAGCAAATGTTTCATCACCTGAACTGAAAATGTGGTAAGTAGGACAGTCAATTTAATAAGCTACCAAACTTCAAAATAAAACTTCACAGGAATTCATTCACCCATGTAATAAATTAACCTCTGCTTGTGCCCAAGTCCTGTAGGTAACTGTGCAGAACACTGCAGGGCTTACAAAGCCAAAAAAGGCTTTAGACTCAAGACTCACTTGACAACAGGGAATCACAAAACCGTTTGCGCCAAAAAGAGACAAGCCAAAAATATTCTTTAAGAAGTTTAAGCCCTGGGCAATGTGTGGGGCAGCCAGGAGAATGGAGAAACCCGAGGCGCTAGGACAGTTGACATGCCATTGTAATAGTCTAGGGTCTGACCTCAGTTGTTCAATCTGGGGTTTCCTTTCAAGGAATTATAGTCTTCTTTGATAAACATAAAAGAGAAAAGCATTGGTATCTGTTGAGGAACGTTGGGACTTGTTCCTATGGAACTGACCCTAATGCAGAGGCCAGCCCTCAGGTGAGGCGAGTATTGAAGGTTACGTAAGTCAGTCACCAGTTGAGGAGGGATTAAGATATGGAGGAACCTTGAAAGGAAAAATGACAAGTCAATTCACTGAGTTTCAGGGGCTTAGTAGAATGCCTCATATAGCACAAGTTGGAGAATATGAACTTATAGGGAAGAAATCAACATACATTTACCATTTTATCAGTTACTCTCAGTGATGCTGAATCAAAGAGTAAAGGGTACTTGTTAGAATAGGGATTGACCAAGATGCACCTTGTAGAAGAAGAAAGAAGAGAGGTAATCTAAGGCCCTGGCAAAAACAATGTTGAGATCTAGGCTGGGAAGTAATGCAGGGATGCCAGAAGAGAACTGATGGCTTGATTGAGAGGAGATGTCAAGAAATTCCCATGAATATAAAATCAAGTTCATAAAGTAGGAGAGAAGGTGAGTAGGCAGGTATGGTTGCAATTGTTTAAATGATACTGAAGTCAGGATGCCTTAGTGTTAATGGGTAGTTAGAATGAAGTAAAAGTAATTGGCATTACAGAGGTTGTGTGACTATCAGGTTAATTTGTTAGAAGAATCATTTAGGTCCAGGTTGACTTTTCAAGGATGACGGCAAGGAAAACAGTGGAAAAAAAGAAAGTGAATCAGGTGCTAAAGACAGTAGGAAAGCCAGCAGAATGTCCTAGAGATCAAAAGATGCTACTGAAGAGAATGAAGGAAGCACAGTATAAGTGAGAGAAATATTTTTTAAGAGCTAGTAGGAGAACCATGATGAAAAAGGCTCTGTGAACTAGGGAGGCGGAAGGATCATCCTCTCATTCTGCGAGCTGGAGTAATGGGAATACATTCTCTGGAGAGAATGGCAAGGGTACCTAAGTGAGCTCGTCCAGAGCTGGAAGAGCAGGCTGTTGGAAAAGAGAGGCCATGACCAGTGTTTTCAGAGTACAGCCGGAGTTCCAAGAGGCCCATGGTGGAAGAGGCTAATGGCAGTATAAAAACAAGGGAGAACATATTTGCTGGTCTCCTATTTTTCTTCTAGGTTTTTAGCTATATAATAAAGATTAAGAATTATTTATTTAGAAAAAGCAGTAATTGTGTTTTTTTTCCAATACAAGACTGAAGAAGCTATAGATTTTCCTCCTACATGTATCGTTCTCACTCTGCTTATGTGTGTCTGTAGATTATGCATAACAGTCCTATGTGCGAAGATTCTGTGAGTATAATAGACTATTGACTTGGTCATACATTCGAGTCAAACTGAAGAATAATAAGCAATGTTGATATTTGCTCAGAATTATAAAAAATGTGTCAGCACTATACTCACTAGGTTAAAAGGATGTTTTGCTCCTGCTTTGGGGGAATCTGTCTCACGTGTCTGATATTTGAAATTTATCTAATTTAAGAGATCTTAGAGATAATATAGCAAAATAAATTATTAAATTTTGTCTATTTTTAAATATCATTTGTTTATAATAAATTATTTGACGTTATAGCATTTTAGAAAATATTGACTCTTTGCTTTTACAATCTTTATTGCTTTTTTGCATTTTATCTTTGGTTTTTCAATATTTTATTGGGGAAAGACACATAAGAAAATACATTAGAAATATTTAGTTCTAAAAGTGATCTAACGGATTAATTTAAATATTGTGAATTGGGAACAGCATTGAATGTCTCCATTATTAACCAGAATAAAATGAATGTCTACTGCATTGGAAATGGGCTATGACTCCATAGTCGGGGTTCCGATTCAAAGGGCAGGCTGGCTAATGTTTCAGAAAGGATGTTATGATCCTTATGTAGACTTAGAGAGAAGAGTGCAGTACAGAAGAAGGACTCATGGACGTTGTTTCCGCTACCACGTGCCCTGCCATGCAATGTTAGAGAATAAAAAAGAAATAAAAGTCTATGTTTCATATTTTCCAGGTACCAGATTGCGTAAAAATTCAAGATTGGTACCAGTGAACTTTGGTTACTAAAACAAACTGACTAAATTAAGTGATTGATAGAAATAAGCCCTGTTGCTTCAAAGATTTACTGGTGACTTAGGATGAACTTTTTGTTTGTTTCAGTTGGGAGCTGCCCTGATGTGTCGCTATTGCCTTACTATTTGTTGATTCAATAAATATCGCCAAGCACCTGTGATCCAGCAGACACTGTTCTAGGCACTGGGGTTCACCAGTGAGCAGCCCAGAGTTCTTGCACTCACGTAGCGTTCACTCTCTGGCGGGGACTCAGATGGCAAGCAAGTAGACACGCACACGAATAAAGAACAATTTCAAACACTAAGTGTTCAAGGTATCCCCCACTTTGGCATATTTACCTAAAGGCAGATAAATATCTTTGTACTTGCCTAGATCTGTGCTGATTCTGGACAAATATCCACTCCACCACTGGAAAAAATACCTGGTCTACTTTAATGTAGTATATAGAGAATACACAACTGAGTGTACAGTGTGTACACAACTCATACAGACTTTCCTTTTCTCTGACTGTCTCTCCATCTCTCTCCTTTTCTGCCTCCTCTTTCCTTCTTTCTTTTATTTGAAGACTCCTCTTCCCCCAATTTCCTTCAACCTGGTTAATGACTCATTTACTTCCCAGGAAATTTATTTTATTTGACACAGTGTTGGAGGGGAACAGTTTTTCACACATGTGCTAAGGCCATTCAGTTGTTTACGTGGACAACAAATCCCCATTTTAATCATCCTCTAGTCTTTTGAGACCACCATTCCTCTACCTTCCATTTTTACAGGTTTGACTACCTTAAACTCCTTATACAAATGGAATATTATAATATTTAATTTTTGTGACTGGATTAAGTATAATTGTCCTCAAGATTCATGCATGTTGTAGGATGTATCTGAATTTCCCCCCTTTTAAAAGGCTAAATAATTTTCCGCTCTTTATATATAAGAGTGTGTGTGTCTGTGTGTATGTACAGCATGTGGCAAAAGTAGGTTTACAGCTGTGAGTATGTGGAACAGAGTTATTCGTGTATTACTTATTAGTTACTATATTATTTTCTATATGAACAACTGTAAAACTACTTTTGTCATTGATGTGCATGAAGTTGCTTTTACTTCTTGTTTATTGTGAATAGTGCTGCCATGCACATTGGTGTGCAAATATCTCTTTGAGATCATTCTTTTACTTCCCTTGGATAAATACCCCAAAGTGGTAGTGGTGGGTCATATGGAAATTCTACTTTTAATTTTTCGAGGACCCTCCATACTGTTATTCATAGCAGATACACAATTTTACCTTCCCATCAGCAGTGTACAAGGATAAATTTATTTCCAAGAGCTAATGCGTTTCTTAGGATCTGTGACCTGAGCCTCATGACTGGCAACACACATATGACTACTTCCAGGCTAAGCCGCAAACTTGCCTTTGTCACCATCTCCAGCAAACTGGAGTTCACCCTGCTGCTCCACCAGCACGGCAGGCATTGGAGCATGCTCCTGAAGAGAAGAGAAATAGGATTATAATAGGACCTAGTAAGTCCCCTTGTAGCTGAGTTATGTTTTCTCTGGTCCAGAAAGGGCCTTCTTCTCATTTGCAGGTCCTGACAGATACAAAAATGTCATCTCAGGCAAAGTAAGAGGGCTCTGGTTGTGTATTCTGCCCCAGAGGGTTTGCACAAGAATCAGATATTCTGTGGGTAATACAATATTGTGA
The DNA here is from genome assembly GCA_004026545.1 of Mormoops blainvillei. Taxonomy (NCBI): domain Eukaryota; kingdom Metazoa; phylum Chordata; class Mammalia; order Chiroptera; family Mormoopidae; genus Mormoops; species Mormoops blainvillei. The sequence continues at coordinate 449,008 of PVJD01000285.1, read as the reverse complement.
GTTGCCTCCTGATGTGCCCAGCTGAGTCACCCTCCACTCTACCATAATCAGACAAAAGTGCATAAAGTAAAACCAAGACTTACATTGTTAAATTAAGATCATTTACAATTCTGGTTCTATAAGATTGTATTAAGTTTGTCCTCTAACTAGAGTTTCATTATTTGGTGCATTGATCTCGAGAAATTCAGGTCCAAGAAGGATTTTCCTAGATTTCTTCTAGCTACTACTCTTACTTCCTCAATTCTCCCTGTTGTGGCTTGAAAACATTAATAACTACTTGTCACTGTGGCTGGATGGCTCAGTTGGTTGGAGCATCATCCCAAACACCAAAAGGCTGTGGGTTCGATCCTGGGTCAGGGCACATACCTAGGCTGCAGGTTGGATCCTTGATTGGGGTGCACACAGGAGGCAACAAATTTCCCACTCTCTCTCTTTCTCTCTTTCTCTCTGTACCTCTAGCCATCCCTCGCCTTTCGTCTCTCTCTAAAAACTCAACAAACATATTCTCAGCTGAGAATTTTTTTAACAATAAAATAAAATTACTACTTTCACAGGCAGAATTTTGTCTTCCACAGTCTTCAATCCTTGGTATCAGTTCCGCAAGAATTAAGGTTGCAGATGGAATTAAGTTTGCCAATCAGCTGATTATAAAATATGAAAATTATGCTGGTTCCAATGTAATCACATGGCCCCTTATAGTTGAGAGAGGAAGGCAGAAGAGAGATTCAAAGATGGAAAAATAGGCAAGAGAGATTTGAATCATGAGAGGGACTTGACCCACTGCAGCTGGTTTGGCAGGCAGAGGAAGGAGGTCACTGGCCAAGGACTGCAAACTACCTAAGGAAACAGGAACTGGCTCTCTGCTGATACCCAATGGGGATGTGCGACCTTGGTCTTACCACAGCAAGGAACTGAATTTTGCCAACAACTTGACTGAGCAAGGAAACAGATTCTCCCCAAGAACTTCCAGAAAGAAGTACAACTCTGTAACTTTGATTCTAGCCTGGTAAGAGCCATCCAGGACTTGTGCTCTGCAAGATAATAATATGGTGTTGTTTTAAGAGGATAAAGTTGTGGTACTTTATAATAGCAGCAATGAAAAAGTAATACTTTACTTCCTACTGCTGTTTTAGGAGTCAAATGAGGCAATGTTAGCAAAACTGAGTTTGGTCATAGTAAGCGCTAAGCCATTTCTGTTATGATCTATTATTATGGCCCAACACATCCTAGAGAAACCCCACCCCGAGCACGGGAAGGACGACTGCCTGTCTACACCTGGTACCTTGCCACATGGGGACAGTTCTGGTATTGCTTTGGCAGTCGGATCATGACCAACTGGAGTGCAGCCAGAGGAGACCACCAGGGCCACAGACAGATCTGGAAATGATGCTCCACCCTGAGCGGTGGGAAGAAGCTTATTTAGACGCACAGCATAAAACTGAGTACATGGGGCTGTGCAAGGGCCTGAGTTCCTTTTAAAATAAAGGAATCGCTGTCTTATAGAAGAAGTATTAAACTTGTATTGCTCCAGAGAGAAACTTGAATAAGTCAGAAAAAGCTACCAAAAGATAAATTTGTACTCCATATAAAAGTAGTGTCCTTGTATGTTGATCATTTCACAAACCAAGTGGGCTGCCTGGTGAGTCAGTGAGCGCCCAGTCCCTGCGAGGGTTCAGGCAGGGGCAGAATGCCAGCCCGTGAGGAGGGGCATCTTCCCAGTGAGGCTGTCACTGAGTGTCCATCATCCCTGCTCCTGCTCCCCCAGTCCCGCCCATCACAGGCATGGCTGGGCAGGGACCACACACAATTCACAGAAAAAATGGCTCTGCTAAGTGCATGCTTGCAAATTTCATTAACATCTCGATATAAATTGTTAGGAGCTTTACTCTTTGGGCTTAATAAGACTGACTGACCACAGATTCAGGTTACATTACTTTTTTTTTTTCTGGCAGTGTGAGTGAATTTTTACTGGGAAGGGGGAGTTGTCAACTGAAACAGCAGCAAATGAAGAGTGAAGAGGGAAACTCCCTGTTACCATAGATACACAATACCTCCATCATATGTGATACAGGAGACATTTCAATTTGTGATCTCCAGCCCAGACATGTCAAATGCTTTTCTATTTAATCTAATACTTCTGGATTCCTACCAGAAAGGAATTCAAGAAGAGTATGACAAAGTAGCTTACTGAAAGGAACTCCTTGGAGAGAATATATCAGGTTATATTGGTTTTTATAGAGAAACTTTGGACGTAGGCATCTGTATATGTGAAGTGTAAAGATGTTGGTCAGGGGAGTGTAGAAGAATCAGTGAACATGTGTGGAGGGATTTTGCCTTTAGGATCATTTATTCAAGCAAGAGAAATAAACTTTGTTGAAGTAGAAATGGAGTATATTCTTTTTCTCAACAGACTCTTTCAGTTGAGTTAAAGTTCTCAAAACCTGATGTTTCATATTTTCTAATGAATATTTTTTCCCTTTCTCTCAGTTTTATTATGATATAATTGACATATAACATTGTATTAGTCCTAGGTGTACAACTTAATGACTTGATACATGTATATATTTGTATATATGGTGAAACAATCACCTCAATAAGTTAGTTAAATCCATCACCTCACATAGTTCCAAGGATTTTCTCTTGTGATGAGAACTTTTAAGATCTACTCTTTTTGCAACTTCCAAATATACTATACAGTATCATTAACTCTAGTGACCATACTTTATATTACATCCCCAGAACTCATTTATCTTATAACCAGAAATTTTTATTTTTGACCACTTTCACCCATCCCCTGCCTCTGGCAATTGTCAATCTATTAACTGTACCTATGTGTTTTTAAAAATCTCACTATGAACTCTTACAGTATTTATTGTTATCTGACTTAGCATAATGCCATCAAGGTCCATCCATATTGTTGCAAATGGCAGCATTTCCTTTGTTTTAATGGCTAAAAAATATTCTATTGTAATATGTCACTTTCTTTATCTACTCATCCATCGCTGAACACTTACGTTGTTTCCATGTCTTTGCTATTGTAAGTAATGCTGCAATGAACATGGGGAGCATGTGTCTTTTCAAGATAATGATTTCATTTCCTTTGGGTAGATCTCAGAGTAGAATTGCTGAAAAATATGGTAGTGCTGTTTTATTTTTATTTTTATTGTTTAGAAACTTCCATACTGCTTTCCATAGTGGGTGCACCAATTTACAGTCTCATCAGCTGTGCACATGGGTCCCCTTTACTCAATATCTTCACCAGCTTTTGTCATGTCTTGTCTTTTTGGTATAGTCACTCTAACAGGTATGAGATTAGATTTCATTGTTTTATTTATTGTACTTATTAAGATCTGATGGAACTCACATTAGTGTCACTGAAACTATATATACAATACTTTTTAAAAGTACTTTGACATTTCCGTTGATTTGAATAAATAGACTATAATAATCTATAGTTGGTCAGGGTTTGCCTATCTTAACCCAATAGCTGTACTTCTTAGAATGTTAAATGTTTTGATGCTGAGATTTTCTTTATTATTAGAAATTGTCAACAGAAAATTTTCACAGAAGTGCATTACTATGTCTACTTAGCTGATAGCAACCATGCAATTGATTATAAGATGCGTGTGAAATAGTTCATCCCTAGGAAATGAAAGAAAGCTCTTCTTAATGTAAGAATGTGAGCTAATAAATGTAGGAATTTACAAATACCTTTAGAGTGAATCTCTCTGTACACTTCAGTACGGTGATTTGATTTAGCTTTAAGGGTAGTGGGTCTATGTGAAGTTATATATCTAATAAGAAATCAATATGGAGTACCCGACACCATTTATGACACGTTCTTACCAAGGTTGTCTTACCAACTTCAAATTACAGGAAATAAAGAGGACAAAAGAACAATTAAATTATAGGTGCAGAAAAAGAGAGGGGACACTATGCAGTTGACTTTGGCCTAGGAGGAAGAAAAATCACTGTGTCTATGCTTGGCCACATATATCAGAAGGGGAACGACACAGGCACTCGGAAGTCTTTCTCCTAAGACACTATGCGGATGATCACTAGTTAAATCTTTCCCTCTTTCTTTCTTTTTAAAAAGATTTTATTATTTTTATTTTTAGACAGAGGGGAAAAGAGGAAGAAGGAGAGGGAGAGAAACATCAATGCGTGGTTGCCTCTTGCACGCCCCCCACCGGGAACCTGGCCCAAAACCCAGGCAACCTTTGGTTCACAGGCCAGTGCTCAATCTGCTGAGCTACACCAGCCAGGGCTCTCTCTTTATTTTTGACCCTACATCAAGTACATGAGATTTTTTAAAAACTACTTAATATTAAAAAGGCATTATTTTGCATCAAAACAGGCATATGTGTTAGGAATAAGGCTGAAAGAGCTATGAATTACTATTGTTGGCCCACAGAAATCATTTTGCAAAAGAAACACCACCTAAATCTTCTTAGATGAAGAATAGGGGAACTGAAAGAATAAGCATCAGCTTGCTAGACATTCAATGGAGGTGGGAAAGGACATTATAGGCAAGGGGTCAGGATGTCCATGAAAATAGAGTCCAGTTTTTCTAGGGGCATAGAGTGCATGAGGGGGGATATGTAGACAAACGAGCCTGGCTTGGGCTAGATCACTCAGGGTTTCGCATGCATATGAAGACAATAGTTCTAATATCTAGCTCTTTGGGTTGTCAATGAAATTTTCTAAAACTTGGTGTGTCAATGTTTAGTATAATCTAAGCAAACTAATATAAATATATTTGGGAACTTTTAGATGCCTATCTGTGTTAATTTGTGTAGGCTCTTTGCTGTACCAAATGAGCTCTAAAATCTATAAGATATTGGACATCATTTGTCCATTTATGTAATATAATTTATAAATTCTACTGACTTGTGTTGATACATTTAACATTTTCTTTTTCATTTCTTTCTCTTGCCCTGATAAAAATTGATATAAACATTATTAGCGGTGTCTCAGGTTTTTCCAATCTCAATTTTCCAACCTATTATATTTCTATTCTTATCGGTACTTATTTTTTGTCAGAAATATCTTATTTGGCTACCCAAATCATTAATGTCCCTGAATAATTGCCAAACCACACTGATCAATTTCTGAACATAGAACAACTTTTACAATTTCATGGAACTATCCAGATGGTTCCAGTCAACAGATCTATTAAGTCCATTCATTCTGCTTAATAGGGACATGACTTTCTTACATCCCATACAGTGGTATCATGTATGAATTCATCCCCTGCTCCATGTATATTAACACATATCTGATGTGCAATTCATGCTGTTTAAAGCCAAGATATAATTTGTATCCTCTTTGCATCTACCTCACTGTATCTCTATTTTGACCCTGGGTAAATCTAAATTTCTCCTCCAACTCACATCTCTAAATATTTTTTTCTCTCAAAATGACCACAAGAAAATAATTGAAATTCATTTAGATGAAGGTGAGACTGCTGATAACCATTAGCAATACCCTTCCAATTTGATTGCATGGCATCCAAAGCTTTATATCAACAAAATAAAGTTCTAAGGCAGGACTTTCAGGCACTGGGACACCAGGAAGGTTGGAAAGTGAATAAGTAAGAAGATTCATAGAAGTACCTGGATTTTTACTACTTCACACTTACTGCTGTGGTCTTTAGCATGTTGCCCAAATGTTCTCAGTGTCAGTTTGCTCATGAGTATATAGTGGGTAATAAGCCTTTTTCCATCACTCACAGGTTGATATAAGAGCAAATGTGGCTGATGAGTGTCTAATTATAAGAGGTAGAATTTTAGTCCAAATTTTCTAAGAGGAATCCATACCTGGCTTTGCCAACTCTCAGTATCAGCATAATGACTGAACAGAGAATGACAAACAGGCAGGAGGCTAAAAGCCCATTTGCCAGGAATAGTCACTTTCTGCCTGGGGTAGGAGCTGAAAATGGAACTTCAGTTTGTTCACCAGCTTGGCTTTGAATGTAGATATTGCTAATACTACCTTGAAGTTTTGATCAATCACTTTATACCTAATGTAACATAAGTTATAAGTTTTGTGTAATTTAACATCTTAACAATTCCATTACTCTACACTTGTGGCACATTATAATTTACAAAATATTTTAAAAGCATTTATTATCTCATTTGAATTTCAAAACACTCATAAGTTTTTAATTTTTACCCCATTTGATAATGAGGGAACTGAGTTTTTGACATTTTGCCAATTATTCATTCAATAAAGACCAAAATAGTTTTTTGATTGCATTGCAGAAGCAATAGCTGCATCCGTGTTTTTATGAGAGTACCACTTTGAAGGGGCAAAAACGTCTTCTTAGTGCTTCCGTGACCAGACCTTTACTTAGCTACTCACACCTATCGCGTTCTAGCAGCTGTACATACATTGGATTGATTCTTTCTACAGCACTGTACAAAATTAAGTGCTTTGGAAATACTTCAATAACAATTTAAAAGTGGTGTTTCAAAAGTGTGGAATTGCTTTTTTTGATCCTCTGCATTTGCTTGACACAATCCTCCCCTAGTGCCATCCTTGCTCAATACTTAAGAACAATTCTTTTAGTGCTTTTGCTTTTAATTATGATTAGAAATTGATTTTTATATCTTTAATTGTGCAAGCAGTTTTTTGATGCGCTGCTGGCAGCAGTATTGACTGCAAACAAACTTTATGAAAGGGGTTTGTATTTTTTACTTGCAGATAAATCAGATAAATTTCTGTCTCTGTCAGCGAGAGGTGATTGTGGATGCTATAGATGTGTGACTGAAAATTGTGTTAGATGGGAAGAAATGCAGCTATGGAAAAGTATGAACAGACATTTATAAACTTTTAGAAACAGCTGTATTTTGATCATTTGTTCACATCTTAGCAAAGGCAATTATACTTCAAAATGAAAAATCACATTTTCCATTTTGAAATATAATTATAGTTTATGGAAAAATCTGGGAGAATGCTTATTTTAAGGCTCATCTCTATAGGTATTAAATGATAATGGTGGTTATTAGATACAAAAGAGAAATGGAAAACCGAACCCCTCCTTAATAGCTCGAATCAGGTGGTACTCATTTTGCATGATGGACAATTGTTTCCTGTGCAAAGGAGGCAAAAATACTCAGTAAGAGCCACTGAGAAGAAGAGACTATGCAATGGGAACTGAAAAGCAACACTGTCAATAGCAGAACTTATTTAAGATTAATTTAAAACATTTATTTTCCAAAATAACTTGAGCATATTGTTTCCAGTCAATTTGCTTACTTGTTTTACCCTCATATTGGAAAGTAATTGAATCACATTTCAGTGAAAGTCGAAGATGACACAGTTCTTGAAGTTTTATATTCTTATTTCCATGCAAACAGTTAGCCATTTTGTGTTCAGTATGAATAAATGATTTTCATCCTGAGAAAAAAAAATTTCCAAGAATATTCTCAGGACCGTCTGCCCCATACCTATGACTTGTCATATTTTACTATTCACAGCATAGACTCACAGAATATGTAAGCTGAAACTGTACCAAAGATATAATCTACCAAAATTCCATTATTTTAGAGAAAAAGAGAGAGAAGGAGGAGAAGGAGGAGGAGGAGAAGCAAGTAGAAAATGAAAAGGAGGGAGAGCAGGAAGAGGATGTGAAGGAAAGAGGAGGAGAAAAAGGAGGGGAGTGAGAGAGGCACAAAGAGACAATTCATGTGATTTTGGCCAAAGCAAACAGAAAGTGAGTGCAATACCTGAACTAGAGCTGACTCCCCATTCAGGTCAGGCCCTGACTCTTCATTCATGCCCTTTTTACTGCCAAGCGGAATCTCATAGTAGCAAAGGTCCTCCATTCTAAGCTTGTGTCACAGAGCACTATTTACTAGGCGAGTGACCTTGGGTAATTTTTTAAACCTGTCTTTACCTCGATTGCCCCATCTGTAAAATTGGAGTACTGTAGTGCCTACCTCATGGGATGGTTGAGAGGCTTAAATGAAATAGCATATATAAAGCATTTAACAGAGTATATTTATTTGGCGTATGTTTGCATGTGTGGGAATGTAGGTGTCAGAATAGATTTTGTGGTTCACGTGTTAGTCTTTTATCTGGCATAGCAGCTCGTTTAACTTCCTAGTTCACATTGCAATTCAATTCCGAGGTTCATGTCTTTATTTTTTCAGTCTCATCTATGATGAGAGGTGATGCCTGGAGCAGCCTTCCAAGTCAGAATCTTCAGAGCAACTATTTAGAATTTAAACTTAAAAAGAAATTCAGTATCAAATGAGGCAACACTGGGTGGGTTGATGTGAATGTTTGTAATCTGAACTCTGGGGGAAAAAGAAAGGGAAATCGGAGTGATTATTTTTGAATGCGAACTTGCTTTTGAATAACAGACACAGATGAAATACTTGAAAAATGCACCACTAATTCCACCCCACGAGGTTGTAAGGCTGACCCTGCTTCTACCATGAGATGAAGTTCATTATTTTTTATTATATGTTTGTCACACCAAGGGGCCTATTTCAGCTGATTACGTGAAGGAACTTTCTAATAGAACCATTCAAAACAGAACGGCCTGCCTCTGGGGGCAAGTCTCTGCTGGAGCCGAAGAGCAAGGCTGAGCGGCGCACGTGGGAGGCGGCGGCAGCCGGGACTAGGGTGCCACGTGAGCGGGCTGGTAAACACTTAGAACGGAGATTTTACGTCTGGCATTCTTAAATCAAAACTGCTGAATTTAGGGAAACTTTCTTTCTGCATTTCCTTAGTCTGTATTTTTCCAGCGAAATTTGATAGTTAGCCAGCTCTTTTGAACTACCAACTCAAATCTTGTGGATTTTTCTTTGCATTTTATCTTTGCTTTTGTGGGAAAGAGCGGGTCATGGTTCAAATTCTTTTATTTACATTTGTAAATCTCTGTCCTCAGGATTAGCAGTCATCTCTTTTATCTTTGTATTGGGTTTAATTGGATTTAAAACTGTAATGCTTTGGACTTTTTTTATTCAATGTTGCTAGGCTTCACCATGTAGCTACATCATGGTATAAAACTATTGACAAGAAAAGCAGTTCACAAGTCCCCTCGTATTACTGGCTTTTTTTCTGTTTTAATGATAGTAAATAAATGGTAGGTAAAAACACTGCTTTGATTTGATTTATTTCTATTGAGAGGAACATTCATTCACATAGGTGAGTCTCCAGACTCGTGATGGTTAGCACCTTAAATAATAAACATTCATTAAAAAACATATTGATACTTCAACTATTTTTTCCGCACAATTCTTTGCTTTCGTTAAACATTACATACAGGTTATAACTCGACACTCTTCTTGATGACTCAGGGGTGCCATCATGAGCCTCATTTACTGGCAGCGCTAGACTCTAGGTGTCACCCCCAAGCCACGTAAGTCACCCCCAGCTAAATGGGAAAGCTACTGAAATTTCCACTAACTATGCAGTCAGCATATTTTCCCGGAAAGGACTGGGTGTTCAGATAGATGCCTACAGGAATCACTGAAGAAAGCCAAAAGACCAAGAGGTTATTATAATAGTGAGATCCCCGCCTCCAGGAGGGGTTTGACGCTGTTCTCTGAACATGGGAAGCTTGAAGAGGCGTGACCTGCTCCTGCGCATGTACCAGCGTGATGGCGTCCTTGTATGCTATGACAAAATTTTTAATCATAAATATGTATTAGTTTACTAGAATAAAAACATAAAATTCCCCAGTTTGGAAAGCAATGGCTTTGAAAATTATTCCCCATGGGTTCCATATTTACTGCAAAAAAATTGCACTTTGCCTGGCAACCACTACACGTTTAATGTCTGGTTCCTTGCTCACAAGGAGCAAACTCAAGTTCAGTTTGGTAACATAGACACTCAATTATTGAACTTTTCCACTGTGTTTTAGCTCTTCTTTTACTCCTCAAATTATAGCTATGACTTTTTTGCTTTTCTCTTTGTTTATTTGACCTAAAAGCTTTCTACTTTTCTCAATAATAAAGTACTAGTAATAGTTTTCCAACAGAAATAAGTAGACTAAATACATTTTGTGTTCAGGTAGATACTAAGTACCTTTTAATGGGGCTGCTCTCCTGTTCTGAGAAAAGTGGACAAGATCCCAGGCTTATGGAAAAATGTCTCAAGGCTGATCTGCCAAAATAAGAAAAGGGAGGGTGGAGAGAAAAGCCTGTACCTTTTCAAACACCTACCATATGTCTGTTATGAACAATACATCATTTATTCTTCAGCTGCATTTAGTTAACTACGTGTTGCCATCCCCATTACCCTTCATGAATTTAGAGAAGATAAGAGATTTTGCCCACGTTACACACTATGGTCAGTGGGGAAACCAGACATCTATCTAGGTTCCTGACATTAACACCTGTGCTCTTCATGTTGTATCTTGTCTGTACTCATTGCTCGTACCGCATGCTGATTGATTTGCAGCCTTGGAGACCTCTGTTTATAAGCGGTTATGACATGGAAGTCTCAAGGGGCATGCTGGTGATAAGGAGTGTTTCTTCGTTTGTCATACATGGCCCCCACCCACTAAATACCAATAACATTCTCTGGTGATCAAGATAAAGAAAATGAAGCATACATGTGCAGCTGAATATTATTCAGCCTTAAAAAAATAAGGAAATCTTGCCATATGCAACAACAAGGATGAATCTCGAGGATATTATACTAAGTGAGGTAAGCCAGCCACAGGGCAAGAATGGCATGATTACATTTATCTGAGGTAAATAAAATAAATTCATAGAAGCAGAGAGTAGAATAATGGTTGCTAGGGCTGTTGTTAGTGGGGGTGGAGGTGAGAAGTTGCTATTTGACATGCATAACGTTTCAGGTATGCATGACGATTAAGTTACAGTGAGCTGATGTATAATATTGAGTCTATAATTAACACTACTGTATTGTGGAGTTAACATTCATTAAGAGGGTAGATCTCATAGTAAGTGATCTTATTACAATAAAAAAAGTGTTATGGAGAAATGATGAAAAAGGGAGAGTTCAGCTACACTTCTGTAAAAAGTGTCATAAAGTTTTTCCACTTGCTTACAATGGAGAAATCGCTGGATTTCACATTGGTTGATTTAAGTTTATGTACTAAGTCTACTTAGTAAAAGTGTATTCAGTATCAGTCAGACCCTGAATGGTACTGAGGTTCCGAACTGAACAAATTACCAGCCTTACCTTTCGTGAACTCAGAGTTTATAAACAGCACCAACCAATAAAGATTATATGTATTTAAGATAATGTGTAATAAGAACCATAATATCAGTGTACATGGAAGAGGAAAAAAAGATAAAAAGAACTTCTATGTGGGATGGTGCTGGAAAATGTTTTGAAGAAAAGATAAGGTTTGTGCTGAATGTGCAGGAGTAGGAGCTGGTCAAATTGAGAACAGGGGTTAGTGAGATAGAGCGTTTTAGAGGAGCAGCAGCGTGGATTTTTGAGCAAACAAGGAGCACCTGGAGAATTTGAACTCCCTCCACTGTCAAATGTGGGTAGGAGATCCTGTCAGTGTTTCACTCAGATTCCTTGGGCCTCTCTGACCACCCCTGACCACTGCTGACTTCTGTGTGCTTTTTCTACTAATGCAGCCCCCACAACCCTTTTCAGGACATGGGAAGGAGAGAGGGAGGTTCCTGAGAGTTTATATGCTCTGCGTAGCCATTAGCTGGTGCCCACCTGGTGCCAGAATACAGAAGCCTTTGACTTGGTCAGTACAGACTTTGCAGCATCATTTACAGCCAGAGTTCCTCTGTGGGATCCGGCTGAGTTTGGGATGTTGCCTGACTGAACACCCTAGCTTAGCTTCTTCCCCTCCTCCGTCTTAATTCACCATTCCCTTACCCGTTGCTTCTGGAAGTACTTCCTTAATAAATCACTTGCGTGCTAACCTTTGGGTTAAGGATGTCTCTGAACAGCCTATCCTTTGGGGGACTAACACTTGCCTTAAAAAACACTTAATGTCATTTTTGGAATCAAGTGAGATCACATATGTGAGACCATGCAATTATAAAGCACCAAACAAATGTCAAATATGGTTTATTATTCATAATGATGTCCTGGCATTTTTCACAATAGAAAGTGAGGGCAGAGGCATTTATCGAAGTTGCCAGGATGAGTTCTTCTTGTAAGAACTGTTCTGACACAGCTCTCAGGACTCTGAATGCTGAGGTAATAGCAATTCTTATTATTGCAGTAGATTGGCCAGAACAAGGAGAATTTCTAAAGGACATTGTGGAATACCTGGGAAACATTTTTACAAAGAAAAGAACATTGAAAACTATGATTTTTTGTGGATAATTTAAATCATTTTCTTTGAGTTTCACCCTATAATCCATTACAGTTTCTTCCAATTCTTTGGTCATGAGGGAGCCTGGATGACAATGTCTGTTTAGGCCAGAAGTAAAGTTAACCTACCAGCTACAGGGTTTTTTGCTTTGTTTTGTTTTGTTTTGTTTTTTAATGGCTGAATAGCATATAGAGAAGTATAAAGGCTGGTCAGGTCAGTGCTGGAATATCAAATTTAGATTACATACAAAAAATTCATAAAATATCACTTAATTGGATGCTGCCCAAAGCAAAGCAAAGACTAACAAAAGTTTTCCTTCTCTATCATTTAGTGAATGCATGAGACTGTTTGGTAATAGTGATTCTATTAATTCTTTTTTTTTCTTTAATACCAGTAAAAAGAGGGGCCTTCGCTCTAAGTGATTTGTACATTTTCTGACATCTTTATCCTGAATATACTATCTCTCGGTGGTAAACACTTTGTTGGGCTCATCGACATGTACTTTGTGACTTGAGTATAATGCTTAAGTCCATTAAGCGATTAAGCCCTGAGGACTATATAACCATTAAAGCTTAACTGCTTTTGTCACGAAGGTTTTTATATTAGATGGTAAGATTCTTAATAGGATCCGCATCCTTTTCCGTAGTGAAGTTAGTGTGTGTGTGTGTGCGCACACACACAGGGTGTGAATGGGGTCCTATGCAAAGAAAAAAGTAAGGCATAAACACTCATCTTACAGATCTCAACACTGCCAACATCAATCATGAAAGATGGCAGAGAGGTTCAGCTGAGCTGAGGTGCCAATTCCTTCTTGGGTTTATTGCTGTTGATGTGTAGCCGGGGTTTCTTGTGAACTGGTGATCCACACCTAGGACAGAAGCACTGCTGTGATTTTCAAGAGAGGGAACCACTGAGCTGGTGATTCAACGTGTTGTGATTTATGCTGCTCATCATTTCAGTGTCAGTTTAAGAAGAGTTGCCTTCAATGACTGTACTTGCTGTGTCTTCTCTGAAAAGCAGATCTATTGTTTTACTTCCCAAGGCAACTTTCTGCTCAAAAATAAATTTGTGGAAAAGCCCTTCCTTTTTCCTACAGCTTAATCCTACCAAATAAACAAACCATTGTCAGAAGATAGAAAAAGAAAGGTAGGGACTTGGAGTGTGAAAGGCCATGAAACTCTGAAGGGCACTATGAGATTTAGAACCCAGTCTTTATTTTTTTTCCCCCATAAGACCATATAATGTTAGCTCTGGAAGGTTATATAATTATGTTGTGCTTCCATAACAAAGTGCCACAGACTGAGTGACCTAAACAGAGATTTATTTTCTCACAGTTCTAGAGGCTGGAACTATGAGTTGTCCATAGGACTGATTTCTTCTGAGGTCCCTCTGGCTCTCAGATGGCCGTCTTCTACCTGTGTCTTTCATATCAAGGACTTCATCCCAGAATGTTGTTTCTGGAGATTCCCCTAACACCTAACATTGTTATTTTCAGTAATAAAAACAATGGTGTTTTTTCCCCAAAGAATTGTAAGTCATTGTCTTACATTGAACTTTCGTGGTTTCCCCAGTCTCTGTACTTTCAGTTGCATTTTTGCTCCTAAAAATTATGTGTAGTCTCCATTGGGTAGCACCAATATACTTCATCTTCTGTGTTCATTCACATTAAAAACAAGAACCATGATTTCAAAACAATTGGTCCTGGGGATTAGAATCTAAGCAAAAGACTTGTCAAACCCATGTGGATCGTCTTTGTTGTCAACTAGCAGGAATTATGAAAAGGAATTGTGGTGTCAACCACTTTGGATAAAGCTAGGTTGAGAGAGAGAACACAAGGAAATTGTATGTAACAGAAGTTTGGGATAATAGAAGTATTGTCTCTGATTTGTATTTTTTTTTTAAACATTTAATTTTCTTCGCTCAACTATTGCAAGAATATGAAGGGATTTCATCCTTTCTGTGCGTTTACCTGCCTGCCTCTTCACATCCATGCCATCCCAACAGTCTTCAGGCAGCAGGAAAGAAGAACCTGCAGGAATTCCTCCATGGGATGATCCTACCAGGTAGGAGGAGATGGGAGAAGGGGTGCTACTAAGCCTTTCACCAGCTGGAGCAAAGACAGATGGCTCCATGCTTGCGAGATGTAACCACTTCAGCTTTGTTTGTACTCCATTGACCTAGGCCTGGTTCGATTTCTGGTTTTCAGAGATTGCCATTTTTTCCTCATCTAGTTACTTACCATTTTAGGTGTTAGTTTACTTACCTCTGGACTAGAGAAAATAATACCAGTCTCAACATCTACCAAATTCAATGAGAAAATCTTTGCAGAGTGCCTTACAGTGCCTGGTAAAAATTGGAAGCTCAGAAAGTCTCTCTGCACTCCTCTCTTGCAACATCTCTTCCTCCCTGAAACTGCTAGAAGGGAAAGGGGGACAAAGTACTGTGGATTTCTCTATGTTTGATCCCTACACTGCTTCCTTGGACTCAAGGACACATGTGTCATCTTAAGGCATTTTCAGTTCCCTTCTCATCTACCCTCCACAATGATATTTTCCTTGGATTTTAAACTGAAATATTTATATTTTTGTATGTGAAGAGGAAAAGCTCTCCCCCTGAATTTTAAGAAGCTCAACTTTTAAGACTCCTTTGCTTTCAATTCATGATGTCTGTTTCAGTCAAAATACACCATGCATGTCCATCCCACAGCTTGTCCCCTATACTTCCTGGGTCTCCTTAGATTTCATAGAAAAACAGGTAAAACTCTCTGACTGTGGGTTCAAAGGTACAGACTCACATACATGCAGAATCATGGTGAACTAAAATTGTCATCCTGCTCTGCCCCTCCTCCTTCACTGCTTTTTCTCCACAGCGCTTGACCTGCTGGACAAATTGCATGGTTTACTTACCTGTCTAGTGGTCCGTCTCCCCACCACCAGAACATAATCTGCACAGCGGCAGGGGACTGTTTTCTGTTGTATCTTTAGGATAGAACAGTCAAGCACCCCATAAATCTTGGTTGAGAGAATCAGTGAAATAATTTTACTCCGTGGATTTTCAGCCCTAGTTAAACATAATTCTCCACTTCATATGCTCTTCATCAACATTTAGCTCTGACTTTTCCCCAAAGGTACCTTACAATTCAAACAGCTTGACCTATTCCTCACTAGCCCAGCAAATTTCCCTCTGCTTCACAATCTCTTTTTTTAATTTTTATAAAATACATGTTCATAGTTCATATTTCGTTGGGCAAAATGTTGTACATAAAAACAGTGGTCCCTGCCTCACCCCTGCTAGCTGTTCTTCATCCTGCGCCCAGACAACTTCTTCTATATTTGTTTCCTGGTATTTACTTTCTTATTTCAATAATATATTTAGATGGGTGCCAATGAGAGGATTGTTTGCTTCCTACCCATAACAAAATAAGTACAGAAATTGAGAATGAGTTCTAGGAAGTTCTATAGCAATATGAAATTGCCACACTATACCAAATCCTGACCATTTTCTTAAAATTCAAAAAAGTGTTGGTTCATGACAGATTGGGGGGAAAAAACGGTCCTTCTCCAAAGAGCAGTTCTTCTCAAGCTCCCTTTGGAGAAAGACCTGTTTGTTTGTTTCCTTCCCCAACACATCATGAACCAATACTTTTGTAAATTTTAAGATAATGATCATGATCTGGGATCGTGTGGGAATTCCATATTTCTATGGAAATTTCTAAATCAATTTCTATTTCTTACTTGCTTTACATACTATAGTTTGAGGTAACAGATGGCTCTGGTCTTATTGAAGTTGGAGATCCTGTTTTGTGTTCACCTTGCTGTGTTGAGATAAATTCTAACACAAACATGTTTTTTTAAATTATCTTAAAAGTAGAAGTCCCTGTTTCTCTGTTTCATTTGAATTCAAATCAATATACATGCCCTCTAAGGAGCTTTCTTAAATAATGTACATTATCTGAATACTTTTCTATTCTATATGCCACTTACCTTTATATATATAAATGTGTGTGTATGTACATGTATACTTTTATGTTAATAACATGCTAAAACAATTTATATTTTTCTGAATTTGTCTATGTTTACTTTTATTCATTTCTAAACTCTTGATATTGGAGACGAACCAAATCAAACTGAAACAAATAAACAAGAACCAACCATACTCGTTTGCAAACAGAGGCCTGTAAAATGCAGTTATTCAAAAGTGAGTTATGTTAATATAATAACAAGAAAATGATTTTCAAAAAACTTCCTTTTTTTGTAGTAGCCTGATTTCTTCCTATATATTTTATTTTCCCTTATTTGACAAATCTTGCTAAAATCCACATACATGGTCATTCTTTAGAAGGGTATAAGAATGACTACAATAGATCAAAGGAAAAAACTTTTTAAAAATGAACTTCTTTTGGGGAAAAGGGGGTCACTGTGAGTTTACAGGGCTAGGCAGGATGTACGAATTGCCCCAAATGTTTCTAATCGATCTGATGCCATCAGTTGAATAGGGCTCTTTTTTGCATAAAGCATTTAGGAGGTACTTTGGCTCTTTCAAGCCACCAGGAAACCTACTGATAAAACAATGATTTAATGATGAAATACTTCTGTCTTGGTCTAAGTGATTGCAATATTATGACTTATAAGAAATATGTTTTTGGTTATTCAGGTGACCAAAATATATTTCTCATTTATATATTTGGTCTTCCTCCATGGTTTCTGACTCACAGCTCCCAATATCCTTGGAAATTCCTAAGAGTTGAGGATGTAAAGGTGCCTTTTGTTATGTTAATGGGGTGACTTTTGGAAATCATCTAAGCATGAGAACTTGTTGCTGATGGAGCCAACCCTGAACTTTCATTCCTACCCCCTGGCCTCAGGAGAGAGAAGCCAGTCTAGAGGTTGCATCAGCCACCAGTGGCCAATGATTTATCAGTCATGCCTATGTAATGAAGCCCTAAAAGCTCAAGAGGACAGGGTTCAGATAGATTCTGGGTTGGTGAACACATAGAGATGCTGGGAGAGTGGCACATTTGAAGAGGTCGTGAAAACTTCATGCCCTGTTTTCATACCTTGCCAGATGCATCTCTTCCATCTTGCTGTTCCTAAGCTATATACAGTGCTTTTATTTTTGTCCCTAAGTTATATGCCTTTATATTAAACTGGCAATCTAAGTAAAATGTTTTTAGTAGTTCTGTGAGCCATTCCAGTAAATTAATCAAACCACAGGAAAAGGTTGTGGGGACCTCTGCTTTATATCCAGTTGGTCAGCAGTACAGGTGACAACCTGGGCTTGCAATTGGCATCTGAAGTAGCGAGGGGCAGGCTTGTAGGACTGCACCCTTAACCTGTGGAATCTGATGCTATCTCTAGACAGGTAATTTCAAAACTGAGTTGAATTCTAGCACATTCAGAGCTTTCATGAAAATTACTTGTTGGTGTGGGGACACCACCCACACCATTCCCCATTCCTGGCCATCAAGTTGGAAACTGTACCAGGACCTATTTGTTTGGTGTCAGTGAAATGAGGTTTGCTAAATGGCCCTGGCTCCCAGAAACATGTGGTTTGGGAATAGAAATATGTGGTTTGGGCAGAGAAAGAATGAAAGGGTGAGAATGAAGAACCTTTGATTTTTGGGTGGCCATGTGGTCACCCACAGTATGTAGTAGTAACTGTGCTACAGTAAGTTACTGAAGGTAAAAGTTACCAATGGAATTTAGAGATGGATCCAACTCATGGGAGTTGGTTCACTTGATAGGTAAGAATTGTTGACTAATAAGAAAATGACAAAACATTCAATCTCTTGATTATTGTGATATGTAATAGCTACAATGAAAGTAAAAGAGTCTATGGCCATACGACCCTGAACGCACCCGATCTCATCTGAAAGTAAAAGAAATGTTGGGCTGGCTGGGCCTTGGTGCTAAACAAACATCAGATTTGGATAAGCCTGAGCTTCGGCAACTAGCCTTCAATCTTCCTACAAAGGGGAAAATTGTTTAGGGACAACAAAAAGTACATCTAACACCTCTGGTCACCAAGAAAGTAGTCAATGTGGAGGAAATGTAAAGCCAAGAAAGTATACCAGAAGGTATAGTGTGAAGGAGTTGTTCCATTTTGTAGATTGGTATCATTAGCTTCCTGGAGGACTATTACTAAAGACGGTTGTTGTCCGGGCAACCAACTGGGGAGATAAGTCTTCGGTTTTGAATGCTGCAGAATGGGAGGGCATGTTTGGGTTGGCATGGGGCACACAACTTGCTACTGAACAATCACAGATGGCTGCATGTGATCCAGATACACAGAAAATTATTTCTGAGGGGACAGCAAACCTGGTGGGCTGCATAAAAGCCATAGTAAGATCTGTTTGACCTAAGAAGGTGGACTCTCTGTCTCCCCTGATAGGTGCCAAGTGAAACAGCCTGGATGAGGCAGCTGGTAGGCTTTGCATGCAAACCATGTGGGACTGCCTTTATGGTGACTGGGGTATTCACCTGCTGAATATGCCCATGACCCAGGTCATGGGAAATGTTGTGGTTAAAGGGGGCCCTTTCATCAGGGCACCTCATATAACCTTATTGTTGCAAAATCAAGGGACAACCTTATTTGAATTTGCTGTCTCAGTTTCTCCTCATGGGTCTTACAGATGCTAATAAAAACACCAGGTTAACTAAGAAGAGAATGGGGAGAGGCTGAGGGGAGACTGAGGGACTGTTTTCAACAAGGTGAACATTTTCAAAAGATTATTAAGAAATAAGGTGAATAAAGCAAATTATCCATAAGAGGGAACCAAAGAAGGAATAGAAAGGGAGAGCCAAGTTTACAAAAAGGTGAAAATCTTTAGATGATTTTCAAAAAGGATGAATAAAATGGACAGTGATGGGATTAAAACCAAGGTTTTATTAGAGCATTACCTATGGTTGGGCTGGTCAAAGAGACGCCCTGCCAGTACCTCAACATTAAAGAACCCCCAACAAGTCTGCTTTATTTACCCCAGTTTGGAGAAATTTAAAAAGCTGAATGGCAAAAAATTGCAATGAAAAATCTGAGCTGTAATCATTTGGGGCAGTGGTTAAGCAAATTAAACAAGATAAATATTGACAAAAAGGGCCTAGGTCTATTGACTTAATCCCTCTCCGGGGACCCTCAGCTTTTTTCACAAGAGCAGGTAAAATGGTCAAGGAGTGGAGAAGTTTCCAGGACTCCTTGATATGAGTTTCACATGCTTTGGTACCAAAATCTATTGGTGAAACCCTGACTCAAGCTACAGTTAGGTTGAGAAAACTTAAAAATACGATGGTTGATAGGATTCTGAATGTTGAAACATCTAAGCAGGTATTATGTAGAGGAGTTGTGTCAGCTTTATCTGAATATTTTGTGAGAATGGATCGTATTTCCATCTGGGGAATGCCTCCCCTATCTAGTACTAAAAAATGAAAAATTGTGGATAAAGTCCTAGCAGAAGCTAAAGTTAGGAACATAAGGTTTGATAGAATTAAGAGAAAAGTTTGTAGGGGAGGTGGGATATTTGAACGGGCTTTATATGATGTGGTCGTATCTCTTTTACCTGATTATACTCTGAGGATGAACATACTGTGTCGGACCAGCGAACGTTTCCCGTACCTAGTATTGTAAAATAAAAGGCAAGCAAATCTGCCCTTCAAGCAATATTCATCGGACGTGCTAAAGAAGAACCAGTAAGACTGCCTAAGGCCACACTGTCTAGAGCAGAGGCTGGAGTGCTGGGGGCACAGATTCTCTGTGTGATAGCCCTGTGTGGAACTTAGACTGGGACTTATGGCAAAAGTCGGTGAGCACCTCCCAACTACGACTACAGGGACTCTGGACTACAGAATTTCCATTTGAGGGATATTTACTACCTGACACTAATTGAAGCTACCCCAGTGATTGAAGGGCACACAATGGTGTTAAAATCTGAAATGGCTGTAATTCGAGGAAGGTGTCAGAGAAAAACTCTAATGAGGATAGCAATGCCCAGAAGAGCTCCATGTATACGCGGAAGTAGAAATGGTTTATATGGGACCACGTTGCCCGGGAAATGCAAGGAGGACATACAGGAGAGGCAGGGAAATTCTTGTCTTCAAACTACTTGTTTGATGGAGAACTGGAATGGGTAATCAAAACATTGTTTGTCTAAAATGGGGGTGAGGAGTGTCAAACCTGGAGGGTTGGCTTACATCTTTAGAAGCGTGTGCTCACACCCAACACCAACGTGAATGTCCCCAGTGGATGGATATCTGGTTTCCTAGTGGGTCTGGGGAAGAGAGGCTGGGGAAGGGGCTGATATTCTTTCTCCCCTACAGCGCCTCACCTGTTTTTTCCTCCTTGATGCAATGGCCGTAGGCCCGGCGCTGTAACTACGGGCTGAAAGAAGAAATTATTTCTAAGCAAGAAACTGCTCCATGTTTTTACTCTTTATGTCAAAGTTCCTAATGGCTGGATAGAACAGGGTGTGCCTGACCTCATCTGGCAAACTGGGGCAAACGGTGAATGTAACTATATTTCCTGGCGGTAAAAATAGCTTCTAGTTCTGCACCTCTGTAACCTGACCTTATCTAAACAGAGGTGGACTGAGGGAGAAGTACTTGCTAGGTCAGCAGTACTGCCTGAAATCCAAGCCAGCACAGTGGACAAATCTAATGTCCCTTCCAAACATGGAAAAGTTTGGGTGTAAATGGAAAGAAGGAAAAATAAATAAGTGGCTGAGGCTAAAGGAATAAATACAAGAGCTATGTGATGAGCGAAATAAATATTACATTAACACCAAGAAAGGGGCTCAGAGCAAGAGATGATATTGTCTCTTAGCTTAATTATACCAGATGGCTGAAAGGGCAGAGTTTATTATCACTGTCATTATTATTGTTGTTATTTTATGTTGCTCCATGTTGAACTGATCACACCGAGACTGCTGTCCATGCCTCACCAGACTTGCCGGCTTATGAATCTCTCTCCCTCAATGCATTGTAAGCTCACTGAGGGAAAGATGATGTCTTCTAATCCATGTATTCATAAAACAAAAACAAAATGATCACTTAATAAAATATGTCAGGTACCAATGAGAGAGAAATTACCTGGACAATGATATTGAATTTATTTACAAGAATACTCCTTTTTTTTTTCACAAGGAAAAGTTATAAATGAAAGGCTATGGCTGATATGATCTTATGCAGATAGGAGTCTTTTAGGATTGCTATTTTTGATTCATTACTTTCCAAAATTTCTCAAAGTAATTTACAAGAATAGTTTTTATATTTTTAAGTGCATAATAGCCACTGTAGTTTATAATTTTCCATCTTTCCTCAAGGAGCCTGAATGCTTTGGTTTCCCTTAGCAACAGAAACATCAGATTCCTATTAGCTGGTGGCTGTGAATTATGGTATCAGTCTACAAACTTAACATAGACTTAAGTCTTAATTAAGACTTAAAATGTAATATCACGCCTCTTAGAATACTCAGGAACGATGAATAGAAGGCTTGCTATGTGGCTTAGGTTTGAAGTCACTTTTCCATTTTTGGCTGTGTAGCATGTGAGGTATGGATATAAAGAAAAACTCACCAAGTTATGTTCCTTGTAATATTTGCTCTGCCCAAGAAACATTTTGCAAATACACTTTAGCAGACATGTAACTTATACCAAAACCAAATTCTGGTCCTGCTGCCAATAAACTTGTCCAATGCTTCTTCACACAGATGCACAATGTTTACACATAGCATACCTGATCGCTCTATCATCTGCCCACAAAACGCATTGCTTTTCCACATAGACTGGTTTCCAAAGCGAGAGAGACCTCCTCTAACAATGAAAGCACACACAAGTTGATTTGCATTTCCACATGCCAAGTCCTAACCACTCTCTCCAGCCATAGGACTTGCATTTCCCAACAGGAAAGCAGAGCTGAGAATGAAGTACTAATAGCTGGAGAAATTTTTAATGTGCCAGCATGGTTTAGGTGCTATGAAGAAGAAGTTTTTTAACAGGCTTGTGTGGAGAGTTAGATGGGAGTCATTTGGGTAGAGGATGAAACATAGAGAAGATATAAGTTATGGCTAACCTTGAAGGACGCTAATGTTGGAGGGGAGAAGATCCATTTTTCCACCACTACTGAAATCTGCAGTACTTTCTTTAGAGGCACCTTTGTTGAAAATCATCTCCATCTTCTCACTTTTCCATTCAGTCTAAAACCCACCACAATCTAGAAACCATTGTCTGAGAACTACCCTTGCAAGGCCACCCAAGTCCTTTTAGAGGAAAAAATCCAGTAGTTACTTGTCCATCCTTATATTCTTAGTGATTCTCCTGTCCTGCCTCTTTCTTCTTCCTTTCCCAGGAAGTTACTATTACTCAGTTCCCCTCCACTTTAAAGTTTTCTCTTTCTCCTTTACAGGCTTTCCCCCTACCAGTGCTTCTACTGTTTCTCTCCTTAGTGTTTTTCCCTTCTAATTCTACTTATCCTTCTAGGCAATGGTCCCTAAATGTGCTTGCACAGTGGAATCACTTGAGGAGACTGTAAAAATTCCAAAACTCAGGCCACAGAGCAGTCCCATCTCTGGGGGTGAGGCGTATCAGCACATTTTGAAATTCTCCCAGGGGATTCCAGTGTGCAGACAGCTTTGGGAAGCCACTGCTGTAGAGTGGTCCCTCTTCTTTCAATTATCTCCAGATTAACTGATACTCAATATGCTAGACCTGTACCTTTTCCAGGATGAATCATGCCTGTAATATATACTCATTAACCTCTTCTTGAAATTCTTCGGTAGTATCTCTTTAGTTCAGGGTAAAAATTTTTTAATAAGTGTCACAGGGACATTTAAAGTGTTCACAGTTCAGGCTTTGTTTACCTTCAAAGACCCACCTCAGGCCACTCTCCTGTTCTGCTGGAAGCTCTCAGGTACATCCCTGCCCCTCTGCCCAGAGCAGTCCTCTTCATCTGGTTAAATCCGCCCTGTCGCTCAGCATGCAGCCTGAATGTTTCCTCAATGTCTCCGCCCCTCACAACATGGTGAGTTGTGTTGCTCACAGTTCTTCTATTTATATTGTTTTAATGGTTTATCTCGTAGTAGCCTGGAATTCATTTGAGGACATGGTGTTTGCTTTTCATTTCTCTATGCAGAGTGCAGAATGCCTTGAGAACTCTGTGTGTTCAATGTTTGAAGAATCAACAAATCAAAGAATATGGTAGTTGAAGATTTTTACATTGAAACCTCACTCAGAAAAGGTCTAATCAGATTTATTTCTTCAGGGAGAGAGGAAGGCCATGGGGCCATAAAACTTCCACACAGTTTCCTGCAAGTGCCAGAGTGTTCCTCCCTTCCTCATGCTCCCACCTTGTTCATCTAGCAATTGGAGCATCTGAAAACACAACCCAGGTGGTGCAACCAATTTTCATGACATTTGAGAATCACCCTGGACACCGTTTCCAGCAGCTAAAAATTCAATAATAGCTTCCACGCCAATGGGAAGCTGTTCCAACAGCTGGACATTACAAACAGCCACCTGCTAACAAGAGGCTTAGGCAACTCTTGAATCAGAAGTGCCTCTGGGGGCATATATTTGGCACAGAACTCCTGAGTGCCCTCGTCGCTTACCAGAGAGAGGCAAGATAGCTTTTCAAAAACATTTCTATTCTGAGTAAAGTAAAAAATTGAACTGTCTCTATAAATATGCAGTTCTATAAAATTAACCTTGAGAATGTTCTTTGAAAACTAGTATGAAAGCTACGACTTCAATAGATGTGTGGATAAATATTTCCTCCTTTTACACATAGCATTTTGGAAACATGAAAGAAGAAGTTTTAATAGAAATGTTTATAATTAAATATGTACGTAATGGTACCAGTGGCAAGGTACAATAGTTAGGAGAAATGAGAGTAATGAGCATCTCTCCCATTTATATTTTGTATATCTCTTTTGCTTTTTACATAATTTTCCTAGTAAGTGGTATGTCCTACAATCAGGATATTGGGTCACTTGTCCACAATCATCTAGTAAAAATGAACACATACAGACAAAGAATGGGAGAGAATGAAATGATTTCCTGAATGGCCAGCCATTTTGTGATTCCAACACCATTTTCAAGATTTGATTTTTGCATTGCTTTTGTCTAATCATCGGCACCCCTTCAAACCCTCCATACCAGTTAACCAGCTGTCATCTGGGCTGCCAGGTGTAGTCCCTGGTGTGTTTTCCTGATCCTATCCTATTATTGTCAGTGGTAGGTAGAAAAATGATACTACTTTCCTCAGTCTTATCAAATTAGTTTCATGTGGTTTTGCTCAAAGACATCCAAAATGACAGTGGCCTATTCTTACAACAAAATCACCCACTGAAAATATTGTTTGAGTGACACACACCATGGTCAGGGTGCATTCATGGCCGTGTGACCCGGGCAGGCACCCAGGGCCCTGTGATGGCTATGAGCATCCGCTGCCGCATCTTGAAATTCTTCATTTTTAAACAGGGCTCCTCACATTTTTATTTTGCACTGGGCTTCGCAAACTATGTAGCTGACCCTGTCTGTGAATCATCACTAAGTGTTTCATAGTGGTTGAAGTGTGCCTAAAATCAATAACAAAGTCAGCATTCAGAAGGAAAAGAAGTTGTGGATGGGCCGCCTATTGTCATGGGGCTATCAGCTGTCTAGAGAGAGGGACAGCCCATCTATCGTCACAGCAGATAATAGGAATTGTCACAGGTTATTGAATCTGCCTGAGTCTCTGGTGTTTAGACATCTTCTCACAACACACTTTCTTTCTCTCTGCATGTCATTTTCTTGCCTGACAGAAACACAGGAATTGAGATAGAGTTATCAGGGATTACCCTTGTTTGCACAAGAAAGCTTATCTGTTAGGGAAAGTTTATTTATTTACTTTTTGTATATTTTATTGATTATGCTGTTACAGTTGTCTCATTTTTTTTGCCCCTTAGTCCCCTCTGCCCTGCACCCCATGCCATCATCCCCACATCAACATTTTCCCACCACCACTTTCCCCAGCCCCACCCCTCCCCACCTCCCACCCTCAATCCTTCCCCCATTTGGCTTTGTCCATGGGTCCTTTATGCATGTTCCTTGGTGACTCCTCCCATCCATTTCCCCTGTTATCCCCCTCCCTCCTCCTCTCTGGTTACTGTTAGTTTGTTTTTTATTTCGATGTTGCTGGTTATATTTTGCTTGCTTATTTTTTTGATTAGGTTCCATTTTTTAATTGGGATGTTTGTCTTACTGGAGTAGAGTCATGTGAGTTCTTTACATATTTTGGAGATCAAACCCTTGACCGAGGTATCCTTGGCAAATATATTTTCCCATACGGTTGGTTCCCTTTTCATTTTGCTGATGTTTCTTTAGCTGTGCAGAAGATTCTTACTTTGATGAAGTCCCATTTGTTAATTCTTTCCTTTATGTCCCTTGCTCTAGGGGTCATATCGGTGAAAACATTGCTGTGTGGAATATGTGAGATTTTCTGGCCTATATTCTCCTCTAGGACTTTTATGGTGTCGTGACCCAAAACACTACACACGTTGGAAGCTTCAGTCTGGTGACTGCATGATTGAGGCTCACACATTACATTATGTAGAGAAATAAATCCTGCTTTGCAACATCATGTTAGGACTGTGATTGTGGTGTTCTTGGGGGACCAAGTGATTTGCTGATGTCAAGGTAAACTGACAGTGTCGATGGATATATTTAACAAATATTTATATAGGTTTTAATGTTTTCTTCTCAAAAATATTTAAACTAGTTCAATCGAGGATAATTAGTCTTTTGACTTGGATTCATTAGCAAACTGTGTTGACCATTACCTTTTCTCTGAACTTGTACTTATTTGATAAAAACAGAGACACAGTTTGAATATGGATCTTTAGTGTCGATGTAGGAAACATCCAAACCTGTAGAGAAGTTTTATGAGTTTATTTAAGCCAAATTGCGGACAAATGCCAGGAAGCAAAATCTCAATGGATTGAGAAAATGCCCGACAAAATAGCAGTTTACGTGTTTTATACATCAGAATCCAAGGAGGTTTCATGAAATCCACTGGTGATAGATTAGGGAGGCAAGAGAAAGCATGGCAGGGAAACCTCTGAGATTGGATATAAAGTAAAATGGATAGACACGTGCCTCTTTGACATTGGTGCGTACAGGATAGCTAACTATGGACATTACAGCACATAGAGATGGTATTCTGGGAATGAGATAACACTGAGGGGTTCTTTTGGTGGGAGACTGTGTCCTGAGCGGTTGGGAGAAAGGGGATATTACTCTGACATTCCAAAGGTATGTTATCCCCAAAGGTATGTTATCCCCAAAGGTATGTTACCTTAGAGGCAAAAAGATAAAAGACGGGCTCAGTGAAGGTAAAGGTTGACCTTTGTCAGGAAAGATACTGGCCTAGGACATGACTACTCACCATGAGTTGCTTTCAGTTAGGAAATTTTAGTATCAGACCAACCTATGTGCTTACTTTGGTCTCTGAGTTTGTAAGACCTGCCATGCGGACCTCCCCTGAGCTTGTCATGTTTAGTATGTGGTCCCTTTATCATCCACGATAATAACAAATAAAGAGATAACTTTTTCTGTGGAGACTCTACTAAATTTTCATTAAGGCTGAGGCAGGAGGAGTTTGGATAAGAGACACCAAACCATTGTTTTGGCTGGAGAGTCGTTTTGGTTCAAATTGATACAAGAGTGGAACATAAGGTTTTTTATATCTTATTCTCTTTCCTTCAAATGATGTGTGAAACTGTTTTACGCTTTTTAATATATGTAACTTTAAGACTAGATATTTTCAGAATCACTTTTCTTTCACTTATCTTTTTTACTTTAAAAACTTTATTGCCATTATTACAGGTGTCCCCCATTTTCTCCCCTTTTGCTCCCCTCCACCCAGCCATGCCCCACCCCAAATTTCACCACATAAACTCACCTTTCTTTTGGCCTAAGTCTTATCAACTGAATGTCTCAAGAGACAACATGGACTCTGCAACTGATGTGACTTCCTCCTTGCCCTGGGGATCTTGGAGAATAGGTTACTATGAGTCTTCCCTTTTCTCACACACAAAAAACAAAGAAATTTAAAGAGAGGTATAATGACAACCAATATTGTTTAGTAACAAAACTAAGCAATCTTTAGCACTTTGTTTTAAAAATGTTTACTTTAACTGAAAATCACCAGTTAATATTTACGCAGACATATGTGGTTATCAAGAAGAAACAGATTCTTCAGAAGGGAAAGGGCAATGTCCCCAATTAGGCCTAATGTTAAAAGTCCCCCCAAACACCTATGAAAAATGCACATTGCTGTGTCCTACCCAAAAGTACTAAATCAGGAGAT
Source organism: Mormoops blainvillei (assembly GCA_004026545.1). Lineage (NCBI taxonomy): Eukaryota > Metazoa > Chordata > Mammalia > Chiroptera > Mormoopidae > Mormoops > Mormoops blainvillei. The sequence goes on along the minus strand of PVJD01000285.1, from coordinate 421,402 downwards.
TTCGTCAAGGGGTCTGGAGTCTCTATTATAAAGAGGCCGTCCTCTGATTCTTAGATCAGGATAGTGCAGTGGGGCCTGGGAGTAAATTGCCTTAGGCCAGTGGTTCCCAAAGGCCCGTCAGAAACAGCTGGCGGGCTGGTTAAAACTGAGTCCCGCCCTTAGTTTCTTTTTCCGGTGTCTGGGGAGTGGCATATATATTTGCATTTTTACAGAAGTTTCCAGATGGAACAGGATGCTGCGTAGAGACAATATATTGAGAGCCGCTGGGTTTAAGGCCTGTTGTGGTCTTTGCAGTTACAACCTGGGAGGTTCAGGTGGCTCCACACCAGAAGGCATGTGTGAGTCCCCCCTCGCCCCGTTCTGCCACCACCCTCTATCCCAAACACTTCATAGCCATCAATAAAAAGAGATTATGACGCTGTTCATCAGGTAGGTCCCAGCCTGGTACCTGTGACCATGATGCCCATGGGGTAAAGTCGCCCCAGGGAAAGTGCCAGCTCTTGCCTGGACCAAAGAATCAGCCTCGTAAACACTTAAATCCAGAGTCTAGAGAAGCTTAGGTTGGGGACATCAGCTACTCCTTTTGTTTCCTTTCAGAGTGGCGTTGAGAGAAATGCGAAGGCTATACTTCTAGATCAGGACAGGTTTTTCAGAGCGGAAGTATAAAGGGGGGTTAAACATGGATATCTCTTTTTGCATCTCCTTGAGGAAAGGTGGCAGTCCCAGTGAGCGAGTGAGTGTGTGCGCGTCGTGTGTGGACAGGTAAGGGGTGCGTCGTGCACGCTCTCATGTGTGAGGATGGCAGAGGATGCCACCCTTGCCGGCCAGCCAGACCCTAACGACCTTTAGTTACATCTTTCCTTCTGAGCTTCCTTTTCTTTCAGGTGTCAGTTTACCTGTATGGAGGTGCTTCGCTGCGACTTAGGAAGTGTTCGGCTGATTATTCATCCGTCATTCCCACCGACCAGGAGTGAGAGAGTATTCCCCTCTCTCCAAGTAGTTACTATGTATTATAACTTCCTCTTGCCAAGCATAAGCCTTAGCTCTTGAATAATCACCTAAGCAGTATTAAACAAATTTCTTTTTAAGAAACCTGCACTGTATTTCAGAATCCTAAACATTTTTTAAAGATTAACTATTAGATTACAACATTTTCAGTCTACCTACCAAAGGTTTGATTTCAATAGCTACAATGTGCTCCAAGAGGGAAAGTGTAAAAAGCCAAGAAATGGTCAATTTGCTTATGCACCATTTTTTGTCATTTTCTGGTTCTGGAAACTAAGCCAATGATGACTGTACAAATATAGGATGACCTGAATGACTCCTTTGCAACTCTCTGCCTATTAAGAAATGTGATAATTCCAAAGAGAAAGCAACAGCAAACACAAAAGGTTGTCATAAAAAGTAAAAAAAAAAAAAAAATAGGGAAAACTCCATTTGTTGCTAGCAACAAATTCTCTTAACTTTTTCTCATCTGAGAATGTTTTATTTCTCCTTCGTTCCTGGAAGATGTTTTCTCTGGATGTAGTGTTTGCGGCTAACGTTTCTTTTCTTTCAATATTTGAAAACTGCTGTGCCACTTCCTTTGGCCTCCATGGTTTCCAATGACAAATTCACTGACATTTGTACTGGTGTTCTAAAAGTAACACCTTATTTCTCCTTGGCTGTTTTCAAGACTTTTTTCCTTTGTCTTTAGTGTTGAGAAATTTAATTACAATGTTCCTTGCATTTATCCTTCTGAAGTTTTTCTAAGTATCTTGAATGTATCAATTTATATTTTCCACATATTTGGGACATTTTTGGCCATTCTTTTTTTTGAAAAAAGTATTTTTCTCAATCTCTGTCTGGGACTCTGATATATCAGTGATAGCTATTTTGTTATTGTCTCCACCTGGTCTCTGAGACTGTTTGGTTTATTCATCCTAGTCTTTCTATTGTTCAGATTATGTGAAGTCTATTGATCTCTCTTCAAGTTCACTGATTCTATTCTCTGTCATATTCACTTCACTATTGAACTCATCCCACAAATTTTTTATTTATTATATTTTTTAGTTATATAATGTCCATTCGGTTCTTTGTTTTAACTTCAATTTCTTTGTTGAGATCTTCCATTTTTGTGTTTGCTTCAAGAGAATTTGTAATTGTTGAAGCAGATTTATGACAGCTACTTAGAAAACCATGTAGTATAATTCTTTTTTAAAAAAGATTTTATTTTATTTATTTTTTAGAGAGGGGTAGGGAGGGAGAAAGAGAAGGAGAGAAACATCAGTGTGTGGTTGCTCTTGTGCGCCCCCCATTAAGGACCTGGCCGACAACCCAGGCATGTGCCCTGCCTGGGAATCGAACTGGTGACCCTTTGGTTTATAGGCCAGCGCTCAATCTACTGAACCACACCAGCCAGGTCCCGTGCAGTATAATTCTAACATCTGATCACGTCTGTGTTCGTATCCACTGATCGTCTTTTCTCACTCTTGCTCTGATCTTAATGGCTGTTCCTATCACATATGCTTTCCATTGTATCCTGGACATTCTGGATATTATATTATGACACTCTGGATCTTATTTAATGCTTTTTTAGAAAGTAGTACTGCTGTTGAGGTGTAGCCCAAAAGTTAAGTAGGTGTAATGTTCAGCTACCTGCTGAGCCCCACTGACATAGTCCCAGCCAAAAAGTGAGGCACAGACTCACATGGCCTAATTGTTAACAGGTGAGATGAGCTTGGGAAGCCATAACAAAATGATTTTCAGGCTTAAAAAACAGAAATTTATTTTCTTATAGTTTTAAAAATGGGAACATCCAAAATTAATTTTCCAGCAGGATTCAGTTTCTGGTGAGAGCTCTCTTCCTGGCCTGGGAGCAGCTGCCCTCTTGCTGTGTCCTTACTTGGCCTATCTGTCTCCACACACACACGCAGAAGAAAGGCCACGTGAGGACACAGCAGGAAGGCAACCATCCACAAGCCAAGAAGAGAGCTCTCACCAGAAACTGAACCTTGCTATAACCTTGATCTTGAACTTTCCAGATTCCAAAACTGAAAATATAAATTTCTATTGTTTAAGCCACAGTCTGTGGCTGTTTTTGTTTTTAGTTTTATGTCAGCCCAACTGACTAACACAGATTTTGGTGCCATGTACTAGGATGCTACTGTAACAAATATCTAAAAATGTGGGAGTGGCTTTGGAACTAGGCAATAGGTAGAGGCAGAAGGATTTTTGAGGTACATGCTAGAAAAAGCTTAGATTACCATGAGACGAATATTGGTAGAAATAAGGATGTTAAATACGATTCTGGTGAATGCTCAAAAAGATAAGAGGATTGCTGGAGAGAAAAGCCTTCATCTTCTTAGAGAATATATAAATAATTATGTATAGATTATGGGTAGATCTATGGAGTTTAAAGGTGATTCTAGTGAAATCTCAGATGGAAATGAGAAACAGGTTACTGAAAACTGGAGGAAAAAGTGATCCTTGTTATGGAGTGGCAGATGACTTTGTTGAATTGTGTTCTGTTGTTTTGTGGAAAGTTGAACTTGCAGGCAACAAAAGTGGATATTTAGCAGAAATTTCTAAGCAAACTATTGAGCGTGAAGCTTGGGTCTTTCTGAACACTAATGTAAAACACAAGAGAGATAAACTGAAAAAAAAAAGCATCATTAAGCAAAAAGAAACTAGAACTTTAAGATTTGAAAATTATAGCCTGTCTATATTGCAAAAAATAAGAAAGTGTGTTCTGAAGAGAACACCAGTGGTGTATTTAGATTATCACTCAATAAAGAGATTATAGGATTATACAAGCAGAAACACTGCCAGTCTGAACTGAAGGGATGAACATGGGTTTAAATGAAGGAAGGTTGTCAGACTTCTCAAATTCCATAGCATGGGACCTTAGAGCTATTTAGCTGTGAACGTGCACTATTTTTCAAGAAAATAAAAAAATGATCTCGAGCCAATGCAGAGATCATCAGGGCTTCCCTTCCTACCACAACAGTTTCAGAGAGTGGGGCCACCACCGCTATGATTTCAGAAAGCAAGGCTGGCATCACCCAGACCCTGTGTATGGGTCCTGACAGTGCATCTTGCCAAAAAAAGTTTATTGGTAGCTAGACCACCTATTTCCCAGTCCTTTGGCCAGGATCTCCCTTTCGGCTTTTTGGCCTGTGCTGTCGTTTCAGCATTGGAGGTCCCTCAAATCCCAATGCCCCTAGGCCTCTCACTTTCATCCCACCTTTCAGAGACTTCCTATTGTTGTGTTACGCCCAGGGGTTTTTACTTGTTTAAGGGAGCACCTGGGAGCAATAAGGTGTCTCCACCTTGGCCAGAACAGGAAGTTTCTATAGTTTTTGGGAGGCCAAAATGTACTAAGGCTTTAGAAAATGATGACAGATATAGAGAAATTCCCAGCATGCATGTGTGCCTTTCTGAGTGTGTCTTTCATTTCTCCTCTAATTGATTTATTTGATGACATTCCAAAGTGATTCTATTTGATCATTACCTCTTTAGTGTTATTACTGAAAGACAAAATTTCTGTGTACAACTTGCCTTGTTTCCTTCCATTTATTTTATTTAAACTAGTTAGAAGATAGAACAAAAAAAGAAGTCAGTAGTCAAGTTGCAACTAGAACTTACTTTTTTTTTTTACCTCATTGCTCTCTAATAATGTTTTCATCAAACTAATAGTCAAGAGGGAAGATAGAAGTGAGGATAATATTTTTGGGCAACCCATGCCTGGCTAACTAGAAGTCAGTATATAAATGTATATACGTATTTCAAAATGGTATCATCATTAAGACCATAATCACAAAGTTAAGTTAAATTTTGGTGATGCCACCTTGGGTTTCAGAACAGCTTCTCTGTACCAGCTGGAATTGTTAGGTATGCTAGAGTTTCATTCAAATGTTAGGGGACTTAGGGAGAAAACTCATGTTATTTGGTATTTGTGTCTTCATGGTACTGAAATGGAAATGCTTTAAGGGAGCTGAGGTTAAAGGTCTTTCATGCTGAGCACAATGGCTTTGCCTAGTCAGATCAGCTTCATTGTCTCCAGTGGTTGTCTACAAGGATTTGTCTATGAATCTGCAGAGTTACAAGAAAATTGGTTTTCTATATTATTAGCCAGTACGATAATCTGTAGCTTTATGTAAAATGATTAAGGCCAAATAGGATGTTGCTAAAATAAAAAAAAAAAGTAAAATGTTTTTTGGAATTCATCCTGTATTTCCCAACATACCACCATCCCTGGGTCTCCCACCTGTGTATCACACACAGAGAAGGCTGGAACCCTATAGGCCCCTGTGCCCTTGATGGGAACATTTCCTTATTTTTTTAGAGTTGTGGGAGATAATTCATTACTATAACCTTGATTGTATTATAATCCTCTCTGCTTTTGTCACCCAAATACAAAAATACAGCAAATTAATTAGTGAGTGGTTTTGAAGATGGGCTCAGCAGTTGAATTGTCCACATTCGAATTCCAAGCCTAACGCTTTCTAGCCCTGTGACCTTAGGCAATCCATTGACCTCCTAGAGGTTTCAGCTTTCTTACTTGTAAAATGGAAAATTTCCTATGTGAGAGGCACTGGTTCTCACTCCTGGCCGTGCATGCAAATCACATAGGAGACTTGTCTTCTCTTTGGAATTCCTTGTTTTGAGTGAGAATCAGGTACCAGCATGTTTTACTTTCCCCATCCCCAGCGAAAGTAATGCACAGCTAAATTGGAGAACCATGGTCCAAACACTACTGTGCAAGGAGCCGTCCAAGGATGAGCGGCATCAGCATCACCAGGGAGCTTGTTAGAAATGTTGACTCTTAGGCTCCACCCCGAACTGCTGAATCAGAATCTGCAATTTATCAAGGTCCCTGAGTGATTTTTAATCATATTGAAGCTTGAAAAGCATTGGTCTAAATCATTGTGAAGATTCAGTAAGAGAAACAATCTAAGCTGCTCAAAATGAAAGTTAGCTTGTGTATATTTAAGACCTTTTCTATTGTTTCATTGTGTGTGTGTGTGTGTGTGTTTGTGTGTGTGTGTGTGATCTCCTTCCAGCTTGTTTTCCCCCAATAACTATAAAATCCTTTAGGGAAGTCCCCGAAGCTGGTTCACTTTCCACTCCTTAGTGCCTAGGGTAGTGTCTGGAATAAGATATAGACAGACAATAAATATCTTTAGAATAGAAAATGCCACACAATATTAGGGGCATTTTACTGGGACCGAGAATTGTTTTCTAGTACTGCTTTTGCGATTCATTCATTGTAGGACCTGAACCAGCGGTGTTCCAGCTCTAAACCTCACTTTCTTACCTGTGTGTTGAAAGAGTGGCATATAATATGACTTCAAACCTGCTTTTCATTCTAATCCTAAGTAATTTTATTATACCGGTATAGGTGGCTGAATTCTTTTTGGGACACAATTTTTGCTTCTTTGTTTTGTTATTGATAATAAAACTAACTGAGTTTTCTGACATTTTTAAATGAGTGGAAGGATGTAAGAAAGGCACAGCCTGGTTATTGCTGTGCAAACTAAATGAACTTGGCAATGTAGAGTAGCTTTCAACTACTAGTGCATAATAGAATCACCTGGAACCTGGAAAATATTGATGTTCACACTGACCTCACAATTTTCTGACTTATGTCCTGTTAGAAATAAGACAAAGAAATGAATCCGGGAACAGATATTATTTTAGGAGCTTAACTTGTTTCTAGAGGACAGCCAGGGTTGAGATCCCTGCTAGAGACAACACCTAATCCTGAAGTGTTAAAACAATTTTGCTTACCTTTTTATATTCACATAAACATGGAGAGACAAGTATTGAGACATGGTACCTAGACTAAGGTTAAGGGCTATGATAGAACATTTTGCTTTTCAGTTATGCCACCTGTTGTTGGAGCTCCTTCTTTTCCTTTCATTGGCCAGTTATGATGTTCCCATGTTTGTGACATAAATATGTGGTCTTTGGAGAATCCTAGCACTATATTATTAATCATGTTTAAAAGTCGAGCAAATTAGGATATTTAATATGTATGAGCATATATGTGCACATGTTGTATATATATGAAATACATGTTTATTCATGTGTTTGAAATTATAGCTTGGTTTCTGTTTTAAACAATAGGCATTTTATGTCTATAACAACCCATGCTGATTCTGTTTCATTTGTGCTTTTTGTCCAGAGCTGGAGGATATATCATTTACTTATTTCCAGTATTACATTTTGTTATTTTTTTAAGAAAAACCAAAGGTAGTTCTATGCCCTTATATTAAGCCATGAAAATGTCATTCTTATTTTATTTCTATTTTTTGGAAACCCACATCTAAACTTATTACACTGGACAAATGTGCTGATTCGAATATAATCATGTAAAGGTGGAATTTGAATTGGTCAACTGAATGAATATTTTAAATGCTTTACTTCTACCTTTCTTTCTCTCTTTCTAGGGAACTAAATATGCAAAGCGACTTGGTGTCTATGTAGCAATGTGTGCACAGGCTAAGCTCACTGGACCCTAACAGCAAGCTCTAGCATCCCGAAAGATGAACATGGCGTTTTCTATTTGTTTGTTTTTTTTAAACAGACATAGATAATAGATAAAAATTTGCCAACTAGTTTTCAACCCCAAAAGTAAGGGATATATTTCTAAGTAATAACTGTAACATAGTTTGTTTCATACAGGAAAATAGAGGGACTTGGAGTCATGGCTGTTTTTTCACTGATTTGCATTTTCTAAATATTTGTATTGAAAAGAACTCCCTGGTTGCCTATTAGCACTGAGGGAAGATGGATTTGAGTTGACCAGTTCACAAGAAAGGGCCACAATAGTGGGAGAGTATCTGAATTAGGCAAGTGAGGACCAAATGGATTTCTCTGGGAGAGATGAAGAATCTTACAGGGTCTACAAAAGTTTCCTTGGTCTATAGCTGGACGTTTCTGACAAAGGCGGGGACTAAAACAATAAATGGTTGCTCTTCAAAGACTAACAATGTTTCTGAATCCAAGAGGCTTTTCCCAAAAGAATCATAGCCATCCATTCAGAGGAGCAGAGGCGTCATAAAATCCAGGTCTTTAGATTTTAAAAGATTTCAGAAGGCACTGATGAGCAATTGCGAGAGAGAGAAGAGAGGCTGGAGGTGACCCATCACTGTACCTTTCAGCTTGTTCTGCAACCTTATTCCCAATAGAAAACTGTGTCCTTTGTAGCCAAAAGGTAGAATTTTGAATACATAAAGTGAATAAGTATATCTTTGTTGATTGATTTTAATATTTCTGTTTCTGGGCCTAATATTAGAAGAGTCCCAGAATGTTGATTGTCTTTCATTTTCCAAAGTGTTGATTTTTATAAATTCCTAGAAACCACTGTTTCTGTCTTCATGTCTTCTCAAATCATTGGTTTGGTAATACATTCTAAAGTTTTCTGGAGGATGACAGACTTCAAGCTATGGTCTGCATTTTCCAATTTCAACTGTTTGTAAGAGTCTTCCTCTTTTTCATAATCTTCCAAAAGTTACAATTTAATTTTTCAAGAACCCACTTGCTTACTTTTTAAATTTGGGAAATATGGTTGGTTAGGTATTGGTGATTTGATCAAATAGTGACTTTTTACTATATCCTATGTTGTTCTGAATTTCATTTAACCGTTAACCATGTTTGCTTCTGCTTTTCTTATTAAGAAAATAAAACCAAAACACAATCTAATTGTAAGGAATTCTTGTAATTCACAAGAGATAAATATAAAACTTCCTTCAATATTTGAATGAAAATTATGAAAATAAATTTCTAGTTTTTTTAGAATCACATTTATTTCCTGAGTGACTGTGATACCAGTTAGAATTTTCTTAACCCCCAGAAATCTTCAATAGTTCACTCAGAATTGTGTCAATTTCATAGTGTATGGAAATACAAAATCCTCCCTTTAGGTTTTTGTAGGTAAGAAAACCTTACTTCTCATGGCCTATCTGGACTTCTAGCTCTTTGTTCTCTGTGTGCTGTCTCTAGGCTGTACTATTTGTATCTAAACATGAAACTTTGACTGAAAGCATTCAGGTGCATAACCAATTTGGTAGTAGTGTAGGCTTTCCTGAAGATGTACTGTGGCAAATAAAGAAAGATTTATACTAAAATCATAGAAACAGAATTTATCAACATCATAGGCCTTGATATGAAAATATGGTAAGACCCACAGGCTTCTCTCAATTCACCCCAGACTCCACCTTACTTATCTCCCCCATCACCTGAAGAGAAATTCTGCCCACTTCCCACATGGGTTGACCTTAACCATTCCACCCCAGGATGTACCCTGACTTTCTTCTAGGCAGATACCAGGTTCTTCCTACAAGGAAATCTGGTTAATAAAATTTCTCTACTGGGTACACTTTTATTATAGGCCCTGACTCAGCAGATGAATAACTTTGTACTGGTAGAACTACTTATTCAACAGATTCACAAATCTATATAAAAGTAGTAAATTAAGATCAATGATATGAAAAATATTATATTTAAAATTCTTTCCCCAAAATACTAAAATTTTAATTTCTGGCTTAGCACCATAACATTTTTTAGATCTTTTCACTTTTTCTTTTTCTTATCAATTTAGAGGCACCAATACTGGGCCTTGTTTTCAGAGCCAAATTTTGGGGTTTTTTATAAAGAACTAGGTTTCTATATTTCTTTAAGATAACTGTGCTTGATATAAGGAGTAGAGACCCACAGAACTGCACTGAGTAGGCACTCTATGAATAATTGTTGAATGAATGAATAAATAAATGAATGAATGGCTAAGCATGTTCACTAACAAGTCATTCACTTCTGCATACCAGTGTCAGAATAGACAGACTTTCACAAATGTCAAGCATCGTACAAGTTCACAAGGTGTCACAGCAACACAGACCACAATGTAAAAGCTGCCCCTGCCGCAGCATTGTGCAAGGCAAGAGGCTTTTCTAGTTCAGTTTTCTGTTTCTATGCAAGTTGGTGAGCCAAGATCTTTCTTATACACTCTGCTCCAAAAAGAGAAATGGAGGCAGAAGCATTGAGAATATTTATTTTCTCATCTTTTTCACCATCCTCACCCCATTTGAGGCTCTACTGTTCTGATCCACATTTTAGTACTGACTTTGTTTCATAGCCCTCGCCCCACATTTTGTTCAAATCTTTCTAAACTGAGAGCAGCTCACAGAGCCCTACATTCATCTAAAGTCAAATAAAAAAGTGTATATCGAATGAAAATTTTCTTGATCAGCATATTTTATTTTTAATTTTATTTATTTATTTTTATTTTAATAGTTTATTTTTCCTATTGATCAGCATCTTTTAAATGTCGATAAAATTAATGGTGTTTGTTGAGTACCCCGTCCCTCCATTAGGGCTCTCTCTTAGACCACATTCTGACTTTCCACAGGGAATCTGCTTTCTTTTCCCTTTGCATTCCTGAAAAGGAGGGGAAATCATGAAGAACATGTCTCTGGCCTTAGAAATAATGGTTAAAAACACAAAACCTGTTTTGTCAGTAAAAGAGTGTTTCAAAGTTTTCAAAGTGGTATCGCGTGTATTATTTATACTCATAAATGTTTACCCCACAAACACTTGCATCTCTTTTCTGAATTCCACTTCTGGGCAAGGTGAAGTAATAGAGCCTGGATTTTTCTTCCTCCTGAAATAACCAGAATACCAGACAAATGCACACAAGGTGATAGCTCTCAAGGCACTTGGCATTAGGCAATGAAGGACAGTGATCTCTGAGAGACAGGAAGCAAACGAGGTAAGCCCAGCGACTGCCCCAATTTACTGCCTGGAGGAAATTTCCAGGCCTCTGTGTACAGGCCTGGGTAGATTCCCTGAGTTAGGGGACTGGGGCTGACAGTCGGGAAGGCCAAGAAAGCTAGAATTTCCAGGACTAGACTCTTTAAAACAATCATGTAGGTAATTCGGAAAGTTTTTGTTTGCTTTACCATTTTCTAGCATAAACTCTTAGAAATTGTGGATAGAGAGTATGACAATAACTTGTACTGTGGTACATCATAGAGGTGTTTATTTGTTTTCAATTTATATACTGGTCTATAATCCTGCGTTATGTTCTCCTGCACTCTACATATGTCCCTGAATGTGTACCCAAAATCGAGAGATTTTTTCCTTCCATTATTATTATAACATTGAATATTCCCAGAAGAGTTCATTAGTTGCTGAAATCTAGCTGAAATATTATAGGATTAGAACCAGTGCTGTTTAGATAATTATTATAATCATAAATGTACCAGTAATGGGATGTTGAATAATGTCAGAAAAATTAGTAAGCTGCATAGAGTTCATTTCCACAAATAGGCAATCTTCCATATAATTTACATTTATGATATGGTCTTGGTAGGCTTTTAACGTGAGCCACTTAGATATAAATATCATCTAAACATTGCCCTTAGTTACTTAAGCATAATTTGAGGGCATAATTATGTCCTCAAAGCCTGATGTTCAACATACATAAACTACCTCAGATGTCAGTTATGATAAACTGAACAGAAATGAAAAATGCATGCAGTCATTTATCTTTTTATTCATTCACATGTGAAATCAATTTAATTTTGTGTTGGGAGAAAAGTATGGTTGAATAGTCTTCTTTGCTTTGCACATGGCTGGAAGGGGGCCTGTGAAAGTCTGAGTGGGTGTCCAGATCTTCCACAGACGGTCCCTCACACCTAACAGCTGCCCTAGGACCTGTGCTAAGGAGTGAGAGCATGGTGGGAATTGATGCATCTCCAGGGTGTGAGGGGCATTGAGCTTTGAGAATGTCCTAAAACGGAGGGAGCTCAGCCCTGCAGACAGACCATCCTTTTGGGCCTTGCTCCCGCCCTCTCCCTCCCCAGGGACGATGCATGTGGGGGCCTCACTACCACTATACAGGTGCATGCAAGGCCACAGAATCACCTCCTCCAGGTAACTCACCTCTTGGCTTTTATCTGAAAAGAGAGCAAGTAAACAATAAAATTAAAATAAGAGAAGCTAAATAAGCAGATGAGATGAAAGATGGAAAAAATCAACATAATTTTGATTTTTTTCCAAGCAATAGGTTTTCCTGATTTTTTGAAGTAGTTTCCAGATGCATTGATCACCATTATAGGTCTTACGTGATGTCTGGTCCTTTCACGCATTCATGTCACTTCCTGTTAGTTGTCTCTACTGAAGCTATCGCTCTCTTCCCACCCTCTGTTCTTTCCCCATCCTTCTCATTTCTGCATTGCCTTTCCATCAAAGTGTTTTTCTTTTTATTTCCTAGCTTCCATTTATCTTTTAATTAAATCACTGGGGGACATTCAAAAGTCTTCAGGGCTCACTTTGAGCTGGGGAAATGTAGAAAGCTCTCTTCTGACTATAAACAAATGTTAATTTAAATGAAGTTTGAGAAATATTCTTTTTCTGCAGGGCTTACTTTTGAATTGCTTGTAATATCATCTTTGGTGAACGTATCCTAGAGACACAAATTATTTTGTAAAACGTTTAATGTATTTCCAACTCATTGTGGGTATCTTAGTACTGATTTGAGTGATATCTAATTAAACAGCATATAGTGTCTTTGGTTATGAAATCAGATGTTATTATCTACAATCCCCACAGTCTCAATAAATTCCAAGTCTGGTACCATTACTAATGTTCAGCTACACCTAAATCAAAGGACCGTACAGAGAATTCCATAAACTACCTTTGTAATTCAAGTAGATTGGACCAGGCTTGGGGCCCATCAACTATGCTAAGATTTTTCATGGTAGCGTCTCATTATTCAAGATCCTAGGCTAGGTACCATATATGCTACACATATTCAGAAGTAGTGCTTGCACCAAAAGATCATATAGGGAGTGTGAGGAACTGTTACCAAATGAGTAACCAGTAAGTGTCCTCGTCTTAGCTGGACTTGAGTAAATTTTGAATTAGGATGGAGAACATCTCTTACTCATCTTTGTATTCCTCATGGCATTCAGCAGAGTGTCATGCACATAACTGGCACTACATGATTGGCTTCCTGTCCCTGGTGCTGCATTCACCATGCACTGTTTCATGAAGCCACAACTGTGGGAGGTAGCTCATGCCATTCAGATCTCCCTTCTGAGAATATGATTATGAACTTGGCATGCAGGACACTGTGAGGGCTAAGAGTACAGGCCTAGCCTTGCACCTTGGCCCTGACACTCTCCTGGCCACAGGAACTTGAACTGAACTTCCTGGGCACACGTGGGAGAACTACTGGAGTGTCAAAAGCTTTTCCCTTTCTCTAGAATACTCTTCGCACTCTCTTTACCTAGGCACTCTTTATCATTCTTTAAGCCTTGGCTAACAGGGAATCCCCTGCCCCGAGAGCTCCTTGGAGCTCCATGTTGTCCCGGATCCACACCGGGCAGGGGAAAAGGCAGCAGCAAATGTAAGTTGACCGCTGAGCTGGCATTTAGCTCCAAGAAGTCTGTTGTTTGAAAACAAATCCCTTCACACCATCACAATATCTTCCGGTTTCCCTTCGTGGTCAGAAAAAGAAACTTATGAGATTGTTTGCTTAGTGTCCTCTCCACTAAGTTTTAAGTTTTATGAAAAACTGCATCCATGGCTCTATACCCAGAGCTCAGCTTAGATTTGGCATAGTAGGCCTTTTATTTCATATTTGTTTATTAGTTTGCTGGGACTGCCATTACCAGGCTCTAGAAACTGGTGGATGGAACAACAGAAAGGTATGGTCTTGCAGTTCTAAAGATTAGACGATCAAAATCAGAAGTTGGCAGAATGGGTTCTTCTGAGGCTGTGAAGGAAGGGTCTGTTCTAAGTCTCTCTGCTTGGCTTGTGCACGCCTTCTCAATGTTCACATCACTTTCTCCCTGTGTGTGTTATCTATGGCCAAACTTCCCTTTTTAGAAAGACAAATTGTATTGGTTTAGGACACCCTCTAATGATCACATTTCAATTTGATGATCTCTGTGAAGCCCAAATCTCCAAATATAGTCATGTCCTGAGGTATTGGGGGTTAGGACTCCAACACATGAATGTCAGGGGAGACATAAGTCAACTCACAGCAGTGCCTTACACAGTTAGTGACAAACTCGTGCCACTGTTACTGTTAGGTCGTCGCTCTGAGCCTGAACCTTGGGTGGGTGCTCATGCAAGGGGAGAGTGCATATTTGACGATGCCTTCAGTCATCAAAGGAAGATTCAGAGAAGACAATCTATGAGTGGGAACATGCCAGTAATTTTCCAAGGGGATTAAGGGAAATTTTAAACAGCATTCAAATATTCTACACTTGCTATAATTGAGTATAAATACATTTTAAAATGTATTTTTGTTAATTAAGGTTCTGCTTATCCAGCAAAATGAAGAGAACTTTTCCCTCTGTACTTTCTCAGTTCTAGCTACACCTATCTCCATACTGACCTCATAGGTAGGGGGTACATTCTTCACAGGGTACTGGCAAACCTCCGGGTGTGTATCTGGCTGACCCTTAACAGGTTATCACCGGGATGCTCCTGGCCCATCCCGGCCTCCCAACAGCCTTTGCTCTGATGACTAACATAGAATGGAAGGCCTCTTTTTCTGACACCTTGCACTCACAAAGGTAATCCCCCATGCTTGCTTTCTTTGTCTCCTTAACCCTAACATATTTCTTGTGTATATACCATTTAATCATTATTTTAAAAATCTGTTTCCAACCCACTAGACTATAGGGTTGCAAGAGCAGGATCTTTCCTTGACATGTTCCCAACACCTAAAACAATGAATGCATAACAGTACTCAACAAATGTCTGTTAGTTGCCATTTTATTCATTATTATTATTTTTAGTTAGAAGCAGTTTTATGCTTATACAAAGAGATGGATTAATTACACAGCCTTTTAAAAAATGCATTAGTCTTTGACAAAGATGAAAATCAAAATATAAGCAAAATAATTTGCTTTTCCCATTCAGAGTTTGACTCTTCTGACTTTCAATTCAAAGTCAGTGATGCCTTTTTCTAGACTCTACGGGTTTCTCCCACTACCTGAAAGTAGTGCTTCCCTGTGGAACATTTCCTAAGCCAAAATGGAATAAAGTGAAGAAGCAATTACCTTAGGATACACCTTGCCAACAGATGCACAAAATAAATTGTGATGAAGCACAGATGCTCAGAGAGTCGGCTTGCAGTTCTGGCCACTTGAGGCCGCGATGCTGAGCGCGATTCCCAGGGATGGAGCTTAGCAGGGTTCCGCCCCTTGGTCCGCGTGCCCGCTGCCTCTGTAATGGCTAACCGCAGAACACAATGAATGCTATTTTCACTTTTTGCCTTTTTTCATAAAAGCGAAAATCCTCTTTGGATTTCTTTCTTTTAGTGAAAATAGAAAACTAATGGAAATCATTTGTAAAATCAAAGTGGCAACACAAAGTTTTGAAAAGTGGGGGATACCTGTTTTATCTTCTGGGCTTTCAAAACCATAGGTGATAATTCTTCAAAGAATCTCTAAAAAGAACTCAATGCCCTTGATGTGTCTCCTCAGCTAGTTCTTTTTTTCATCACCATTTATCCCCCTTTTCCACCTTCCCCCTTCCTACTCATCCTGCAGTCACCACACTGTTGCCCATGTCCATGAGTTCTTTCTTTCTTTTTCTTCTTTGCTCAATCCCCCCACCCCATCCCAAAGCTTCAGCCTAATCCCTATCTATGAGTCTGTCTCTATTTTGCTTGTTAGCTGAGTATGTTCATTAAATGCTACAGGTGAATGAAATCATATGGTACTTGTCTGTCTCGGCCTTGCTCATTTCATTTGGCATAATGTTCTTCAGGTCCATCTATGCTGTCACAAAGGGTAAAATTTTCTTTTTTGTGCTCAAGTAGTATTCCACTGTGTCAATGTCCCAAAGCTGTTTTATCCACTCATGCACTCACGGACACAGGCTGCTAGAAAGAACATAGGCACCGCTGTGTTCATTGTAGCATCATTTACAACGGCTAAGCCCCTTCTGCAGTTGTGTTATGGAATGAGCCAGCTTTGGACTTCATCTGCTTTGGGGATGCGAATAAGCATCTGCTCTACCCTCCCCTCCCTCATTGTGATTCTAAGTGGTTAAAGACATACTTCACGATTGTCTGGAAGATTACCTCTCTTTTTCTTTTATTTTGAAAATTTTAAACATATATAAAAATAGAATGCATCTCCTCATATCCAACGCCCAGTTTCAATGGTCCTCTCTCAATATTTTTCCTGGCATATTTTAAAGCAAATTTTGGATATTTCACCTGAAAGTCCTCAGGTAGACCTCTAAATGAGAAGGGCATTTTTTTTCTGAAAACATTATTCAAAGGTCAGAGAGGACTTTTTAAATAAATAACACAGATGAGATCTAACTAGTAAAACATGTATTTGTGTCAACTATAGTGCTTAAACATCTTTCTCTTTTTGTGTAGCCTGTCTGCATAGTATTTTATTTTTTAAAGAGGTAAATATTAAACTAAGATATTCATTTTCCTACTGAAAGAGTTTGTGCTGTCATTCGTACGTAATATTTATTCAAGTTTTCTTCCTTGAGCAGCATATTAGGTATTACCCATGAAACTAAAAAGCAATTGTTTCTGTCCTTGAGAAACACATCTCCTAGCAAGGAAGATTGATAATACACTCTCATGCACACACCCACACACAAAGACAAACTGCACATTTCAAGGAAATAATATAATTAATGTTGGATAATTCGAGTGCCCAAGAATTCAGGGGCAGCGAAAGTCTTTCTGAAACAGGTCAATTAGAGATAATTATGAAGGAAATGAGCTTTGGAGTGACACCGACTCAGGAGAAGAATGTGGAATGAGACACGGCATGTTCAAACACTGAGACAGAAATTAGCACCTGGTAAATGTGAGTGATGGTAAATTACTAAACAGATTTTGCCTATGTCAAAGTTGTAAGGTAGAACGTTGACCTTTAAGTTTCTCATGAAAAGATCTTATTGTAACTGTTCAAAAACGTGTTTGACTTTGAAAAGGAGTTTCAGGGAAATGTCACCCCTATAAATTTAATTTTAAAAAGAGCCAAATGGTATGAGATGTTTTTAATATTTCCCATATTGAAATAATAAGTGCTAAGAGGGTGCTATAAAACAAGAACAGAGGCTGTAAAATTTTCGAAGAACTCCATATCACTGAACTGCTCTCTCGGTCTGACCTTATTCCTCTGTTGTATTTTTGGCAAGGAAAGTTGCCCTCTCCTTCTGTATTTTCTACAATAAGCATAAGAACTGATATTATATTTATACCTTTAAATGCAAATGAAAATCATTGCACCTAAAAAAAAGAAACATTTGAAAATCTAAGAGGGAGGCATTTCTAATGACGGGGTTTTGTTCGGCGTGGTGCGTGTTGGGAGCTGCTTTGGAGCAAGGGAGCTGATTTGGCAGCAACCATATAGGCAGGACAGGGAGTTTGTCCTGTGGATTAGACCTGGGACAAGGTCACTGGAGTCAGGCCCAACTTTCCATGAAAACCTGACTACTGCCTCACCTACTCTCTGCTTTGCTATTTCAAACAAAATGAAGAGCTGCCCGTGAGTGGTCATGTTTAAGGACCAAATTCCCTACCTGCAACCTCTTGACTTTCCCCTCTGTAGACAAGCGACCAGTGGTTCATCTCAGAAAACTCAAGAGCCTGGTGTCTGCTCTAGTATCGCTTAGGCATTTGAAAGCAATGACAAAAACGTGCTAGACACCATCCTTGCATGTTCTTCTTTAATCTTTGTTAACAACTCTTTTCATTGGGTCTGTTTTTATCTTTATTTTAAAGGTGAGGAAACTTAAGCACATATGATTACACAGGTAGCCCAGGGTCACATAGCTTGCAAGGGATAGAACCCAGATAGTTTGATTCCAGGGCTCCCACTCTTGGTCTTGTTTACTATTTCTAAACAAGTAGTAAACTTGTAAACTACTTGTTTACTATTTCTATCTCCTTGTCTCTGTCTTCATTAAAAAAAAGGGGGGGTGAGATGTTACTTTCTGTGTATTTGTGCCTGTGAACCAGCGAGCCACATGCTAATGATAGTATAGTGGAAGTTCTTCGAGCTCATAGGATAATAGAAAATATTTATACTTGTTTTGGTTGGACAGGTGCAGAATTAGTTTAATGTCATTTATTTTCCTCAAACACATGTCTGAAAAATTTATCTTGGGAGTGGAAAGGACAAAAAAATGGCTGGTGGCAATCAAGACCCTGTGTACTGGTATCAGACTTTGCACATGGCTGGGTCCTCCAAGCGACTCTGGGCAACACAGAATAACCTGTTTCACAGAGGCTGAGGCTGAGGCCCAAGAAGATGGATGGCTTGCTCAGGGCCGTGTTGTTCTATGTGTTTCCATGCTAAGAATGAAGTACAGCCATACCTCTTATTTCTGGGCTAGTATCAAATTAGATTCTCAGGCATGCCATAGTCATGTGGCAAATGGTTTGGTTTGTGATCATTGCAAATGTGGATCCATGAGATGCTGCTTTGTCTTTGACTTTCTCATGTAGAATTTATTCTCAGCCCCCACACCTGAATTCAGGGTCCCAGCAGCACATCCGTAGTCAGTCTCCCTTTTCAGACCCAGTTGTTCGCTCCTCACATTGCAGGATGAATGTCTCGCCTACATTGTAGCAGTATTGTAAGGTGTCTCAGACTTGTTGAGTTAGGTGATGAAAAAAGAAATGTCTGATGTTGTTCTAGATTGTATAAGGAGAAGTCATCACATTAACCAGAAACTTTCCAAACACAGAAGTGGCACTAAGTTAAGTGATCAGCAGGCCTGGGCATTCTCAATGTGAGAACCGAATTAGGCATTTTAATCTCCCTAAATCTATGTTTTTATTTGTTATACCAAAGTAATCCTAATTACTTTGCCAACCGACCCTATTTGTGTAAAGGTGTCTTCTAAAATATAAAGTGTTTCTCAAATACCAGGTATCCATAATATTGCAGTTGCCCCCAAACACACAAAGGTTGAGATTCAAAGTGAATTCAACACATCTGTATGTGCTAAAAAGAGACCTATGGCACTGGCTTTAGATCTGTTCAGCACTGGCCTAGGGTAGGTGTCATGAACTGTATTGTTCCCACCCCCTATACCCTACCTCCCCATCAAATCCATATGTTGAAGCCCTAACCCCCAATGTGACTGTATGTGAAGATAAGGCCTTTAAGGAGGTAATTAAGGTCATTAAGGTAGAACTGTAATCCAATGAGACTGAGAGCCTTGGAAGAAGGGACACCAGGAATGGCCATGCACACAAGAAAGGCCATGTAAAGACAGAGTAAAAAGATGGCCACCTGCAAGAAAAGGAAAAGCCTCAGGAGAAGCCAAACCTGCCAATGCATCTCAGAGTTCCAGCCTCCAGCGCTATGAGAAAATACTCTTCTGTTGTTTAAGCCATTCGGCCTGTGGTATTTTGTTAAGGCAGCTCTCGTGGACTAATATCTCAGACAGGAGCAAGAAACCCTCCCATACATAGTATACGCAAGCCTTGCTTATGGAGAGAATTACCTATACAACTACCACTGCACTGTAGCTCAGTTTTCTAGCTCTTTTTGGCAGAAGTAGCATTTAAACTTTAGTAAATTAGGTGATAGTCCTGTCCCCTCTGTGCTTGGCGTTATGAAAGGGCCTCCCCCTGCCTCTGGGGAGCCTGCGGCTTTTCCAGGTGCATCTCTGCAGAGCAGGCTCTGGCTTCTGGTGTGGTCTCCTGCCCTGGCGGGGCTCAGGGTATGGAGGAAGACACATCTGTTTGCCTCAGCCCTTGTTTACTTTGGCCTTGTACATGTCTGGAAGGTAAGAGCAGATGATAACTCCATGTGCAGTTAATAGGAAATGTCAAGCAAGGGTAATTACTATCCTTTTTTGCCATTTTGGATAAATGTGTTTCTATCGGATAGAATATAATATAACCTGAGTTGTTATTCAGCTGTTGATGCATGGGTTGTATATTTTAAAAGACACAGTTTGGAAATACTTAAAAATCTTAACGTGCACATCTTTAATGTAAAGTTGAAAATTGTGCACTAAAATTTACAGTGGAAGATTTTGTGGCTTGAATTGCTCAGTTAATTAGTTTGAACTTTTGCCTTACATTATTGACCATGTGGCACAAAGTAAAGGGAGAATTCGGAAATCAGCTATTCATTTCATTATTGATCTTGACCACCATGTGAGGCTGAACCTGTTAACCTTTGAATCTTGCTTTTTATTACATATTTATAAAATATTTTTGAGTACTTTCTACATGTCCAGTACTGTGCTAGCTTATAGCACAATTATAGTTTGTATTTCCAGTTGGTTTAATTTCCAATCAGTACTACCAATATGTATAGTACCCTTCCTATTATTGCCTTAGCATGTTTGCTAAAATGCCTCATGCTACAGCATTGTTAAATTCACAAGATACTTGGCATGCTCTACCTCAAACCCTCCCTTGGCCTGGGATAAATAAATGCCATCCCAGGTCTCTGAGCCTAAGAATCCAGGGAAGGATTAACAGCTGTTGTTGGATCCAACTAAACTCTCTGAATGATTGAAGGAAACGAGGGCCACAGCAGGACAGCATGGGAAGTGGGCCATGAACCTTGTGTTCCAGTTCAGGATCTAGCAGCAGCCATGGCCCGGGTCCTCGAGGCCTGAGTGAAGAAGACAAGCTCTAAGAGGGTTCATACAGCAGCCAGCCAAGTAATGGGATTCTGCAGCAGTAAAAAAGCTCAATGTTCTTTTATCCCTGTCTCACAGACATTAACTGGCAGCATATACATGGTAATAAGAGTCATAAATGAGTCTATATGTAAATGTTCCCTCTTGTTTGCATATGCATCTCTGACATGCACAAAAAGCTATCATCATCATCAGCCATGTTGATACAATAAGGTAGAAAGGCAAATAAATTCAATGAGGTAATTCTCTGATGGTTATTTGTTGGGGTTACTTTGTATGTAATGTTTTTATGATGACTCAATGTAGTTAACTCTAAAGTTCTAGCCAATGTTAGAGAATCTAGCAAGATCAAAGGACTATAGGATTAAAGGTTAGACCTGACGAATAATTCAGACTTGCAAATATCTTATGCTTCACATGCCAAGATAATTGTGTCAAAATAATGAATTGCTTTTCTCTGGGGGTGGGAGGGAAGAGCGATAGTGGCAGTTGTTTGATGAATGTGGGAGGTGGGGTTAGCGTGGAAGGAGATGGTTAGCTTTCAACCCTCTGGGTAATTGGTTCAGTTATTTGCCTCAACTTGTTTATATTGTATTGAACACACATGACTTTCCTTGTTAATTTTTATTACTTTCTTGTTGGTGATAGATGTAGTCACGTTGGCAAAATTCTCTCCAGTCCATTTTGTCAGTCTTTTAAAATTAAACTGGTCATAGCGCATTCATATAAGGATGTAATTTATGGATTCCTGTAAATATTTGTCATTGAATCACCTTGAAGTGGATGGACAATGACGATCTGGTTGAACTAGAATCAGCTGAGGGAGTTTGTCTTTTGTGTTTTCCCCCTTGTCCTTTACTTCTTTGTTTTTTATCCTTTCTTCCAAGGCGACCAGTCCCAGGAGCCAGGGCCCTTTTGGAACCACCTCTGAGGCACAGCAGATAGGGACAACTGATTTAAGAGTCAGTGTTTAGGAGAATTATATAATCTGGCACTTGGATGTAAAGGAGATCAGAATATGCCACCCTAAAATATGCCACTTTGGCATAAAAATTATCTCAAATTGAATGTAATTGAGCAAGAGCAGATTGCAGAAAAAGCTCTCTTTGGCCCCCCATTTGCCTCCAAGGAGTGCATAAATTTCCTTCAGTAAAGTGTCCCCAGCACCTCCTTTCCTCCCAGGGAGAGCAGAATGACTCTTAATCACTGGAGATGATTCTTAGGGGCCCAAAAAGGCTCTAAGAGGAATCTACGTAACAAACCTTACTAAAATACCCCTGTCTCTCATTAGTTTCCCCATACTTTTCCACAATTTACTGCTCCTTAAAGTTCAAAACCTTTTACTGTGCCTTGTCACTTCACAAATTTATAAGTCTCCAGGTCTGACTGCCTCTTCGGGGTTTTTGTTTATTTCTGTGAGACCCTCATAAACCTTTTCTCCTATTAACCTGTCTTTTGTCACTTCAATTTAGGAACCCAACCACTGAGTCAGTTTTGAGTACAAGAAAAAGCTTTTTTCCTCCTTGTCAAGTGACTCAAAAAGTCTTAGGAGAAGAAATTAAAGGTCTACCAAGTGGCTTAAGATACCTGGAGCTCACCTACTAACGCAGGCAAAAGCTTAAGGACTAAGATGCAAAGCACATGTTACCCTCCGCAAGCCACCACTCACCAGCTGGGACTAGTGACAGCCTCACGAAGCTTATTTAATTACCTATAAAATGGCGATCCTTGTTTCAGCTGCCTCTACCTCACAGGGTTGGGTAAGAAAAAATGAAAAATGTTGAATAAAACTGTAAGCTATTTTAGAGAAGTCATATTGTCACTGGCATCCAGGGTTCTTGGGAACTCTCAAGATGGAAGTCGTGAATTCTCCACAAAAAGTTAGTGCTCAGGTGAAGGGTTTTTCATGCACCTCAGGCGTAGGAGGGACACAGCATCCCAAGGGAGAAAGATATTGCTGCTGTTCTCTGAACAAAAGCCAGGAAACTGTTTTAAAGAAGCTGGGGACAAGAGGATGGTGTCTAAGTGTGACACCTAAGTACACAGAGGAGGGGACTCTTTGGCACCTGCACAGAATCACATGCTTCTTCATGTGTTGCATGCCTTCTTAGCATGTAAAATCTTCACCCAGGAGTGCGTTTTTACCATTATAATGAGGGTAAGGTCATGCAGTGGTCTGCTTGGGGCTTAACTGCATGCAATAAAGTCAAGGAAAATCCAGTCTTATCAAGGAGAGACTCAGCCAGCCTCAATGTTAAAAGTTTCGTTTTACCACCAGATAAGACAGTTTTAAAAAATTCTTCTTATAATGTGGTGTGTTTGCATGTGTGTGTGTGTGTGTGTGTATAATATATAATATATATTATTTAGCCATAAAAAAAGAACAAAATATTGCAATTTGCAACAACATGAATAGACTTTGAGGGCATTAAAAGTCAGACCAAGAAAGACAAATACCATATGACCTCTGTTATATGTAAAATCTAAAGACAACAAAACAAAAACAAAAACAAAAAAAACCCTGCAAAAAATGACCGGTCTCATAGATACAGAGAACAGATTGATGGTTGACAGAAGCAGGGGGTAGGGAGTGGGCAAAATGGGTAAAAGGGGTCAAAAGGTATAAACTTCTAGTTATAAAATAAATAAGCTATGAGGATCTAATGTACAGCATGTAACTACTACTGTACTGTATATTTTTAAATTGCCAAGAGAGTAAATCTTAAAAGTCCTCATCACAAGAAAAAAATATTTTGTAACTATGAATGGTGATAGAGGTTGACTAGACTTACTGTGATCATTTTGCAAGTATACAAACATCAAATCATTATATTGTAAATTTGAAACTAATATAATATTATATGTCAATAAAATACCATTACAGATAATAAATTTTAAAAAGCACATTTTTAATCCACACCTGAGAGCCTGCTTATTTGTTTTAGAGACAGGGGAGAAGAGGGAGAAAAAGAGGGAGAGAAACATTGATGTGACAGAGAAATATCGATTGGTTGCCTCTAGCATGAGCCCTGACCTGGGACTGAACCCACAACCTAGGCATGTGCCTTGACCAGGAATCAAACACTTGACTTCTCAGTTTACAGGAAATTTTCCAACCAAGTGAGCCACCCCAGCCAGGGCTCATGTTTTTTTCTTTGTTTCCCTTAAGTCCTTCTGGTAAGACTCCTATAAGAAATGGATTATATTTTCTCTGGACCCAAGAGCACATTTATTTGCTCTTTCTCAACCCATTAGAAAGCAAGATATAAATTTTATTGAGAGATTAGTTTGGTCAGAGGATAAGACCAGGACTGAAATATTGGAAAAGGTGTAACTTTTATAAATGTGTTTTGTAAGTATAAATTCTGTCAATTTCACCTCCTAGGATCATGTGCTGATCCACCCAGCCAGCTAAACCAATGTAAGTGAAGAATAATTTCAATGATCATATTGAAGAATTTTTCCTTTCATTCATTTTCTGGGGTGTAGTAACAGAGCAATATTCATTTCAGATAAAATTCGATGCCTTATAGTGGAAACAGCAAGGTCATTCACAATAACTGTGAAATAATAAGGGTGGCTGATTCATGCATTGTGTTGGACAGTTTTCTGTCTTTATCTGAGGGAAACATTAAGTAATCTGAAGGTGACAGCGAATGAGGAGAGGTTGGCAGAGGAATTAGAGATATCAAATGAAAATGACCTGAGATTTAACATTGTCTGACTTTTGATAGGAAATATTAAAATTCACTTACCGACGAATCAGATTCTTCTCACTATTTAAATTAACCTTGCATAAAATTACATACTTGGAGAGATATGTTGACCAATGCATGTAAAAAAATATCATGGCGCCTATATAACCATCATAACAATGGCCTATACATAGCACGTCCCTTTGTCCCTTTCCCTGTGAAAACTACTTTTAGGATGGATTACATAAATAAATAAGAAAACAAATACATAACCCAATCACCTTATTTAGCATTTGACATATTTGTGATATTTGCTATATTACTGGTTAAATATCTAGGTAAAGATGGACTTTTTTGCATAAATTAATTGAAGTGATGCTCTTTTCCTATTGTGCCAATAAAGCCTATTTACTCTTATTTCAAAGTCCAAGACTCACCCAGGGTTATAGAGGACAGCATAAGAAATATAGTCAGTAATTTTGTAAAACTATGTATGGTGTTGGGGGAAACCAAGCTTATGGGGAAGTCACTTCATAAGTTATATAAATCTCTAACTACTATGTGGTACACCAGAAACTAATATAGTACTGAATGTCAACTCAATAAAATAAAATAAATAAATAAATAAAATAAAAATTAAAAATAAATTAAAAAAAATTTAAGTTAAAGATAGGTTTTCAACATTTTTGTTAATATATAATGCAATTAAATGAACTAGATTCACCAAAATACTAAACTTTTTGATAACCATATATTTCTGGTGCTAAAAATCATCTATGTTAAAGCATATAAAAGTTTGATAGATTTTCTCCAGGGTGTGCATTTTCATCATCTCTCTTGTTAAGGCACGCTTCCCTGATTTATCCCTTAATTTATCATTATTGTCCCTGGAAATTCCTCATCTCAACACACAAATCACTTCCTAATTATAAATAAAGTGGGAAGGTTCATTAACATTTTCTACTTACTAGAGATATCAAGCAAAAAATAGTTTTATTGACTTCATTTCAGGTAGTAGGTTCTATGCCAATTTCTAGGGTCTCACGGAGCCCACTGTCCTTAAGTAGACAAGCAAAGAGTGGCGGCATGCGCTGGGAGAGAACATGGGGACATACAGCCGGGGGAATGGGGGAGGGGAGTTGCAGCCCCGGAGAAATCTATACTCCAGCCTGGGGCAGGAGAGGGTGCCTGGTGTGTAAGAATGGAAAATGACTTAGGGTGACCAACTGAACTTGGTGTTCAAGGGGTTGGTGACAAAAATCTGTGCAGGAGAAATAAACCGGGCCCAGTCATGAGTGCTTCTTATAAAGCAAATGAAGGAATTTGGAGCGGTCCCGGGGAACACTGGGGAGAGAGGTCCGTTTTACCGTCAGACACAACGAAACACTCACCTCTGGGCCTTGCTTTTTACCTGGGGGCAGCTCATTTACCTGCCCTGAGATGCAGTTTCCTTGGGTACAAGGAAACGTTCAGGATTCCTGGGATGGCTGAGCAAGGTGAGGCAGCCAATGACATGGTACAATGACATGGTAGCCAATGACATGGTACAATGTTCACAATTTAAGAAAATCAGCCAATGACATGGTAGCCAATGACATGGTACAATGTTCACAATTTAAGCAGCCAATGACATGGTACAATGTTCACAATTTAAGAAAATCACTCTAGCAATGCAAATTCAAAACCTGCTTCAGTCCGATCCTGCTCTGAGAACTGAATGAAGTTCTCAAATGAAGGGCATTTTTATTGAGTAGAGATAATATCACTATACTAGAAAGCACTATCATTAGATTATGGCTATGAATCAAGCAAACCAAGCTCGCCTTGGTCCCTCTGGTATTTTGAATTATCTTCAAAATAAGATATAGTACCTGCACATGACAAGCCTAGTAAGGTTGGCACAAAAATAAAAGGGTGATTACAACATTAGGGGACTGAAATAGAGCTATGAACAAAGGCCTGAGGGAGCAAGGGGGAGGGCAGATTGACTTCTCACTGGGAAAGTAAAGGAAGAAGTTCTATTTGGGCATTCACTGAGTGGGAACAGGAAGAACATAGCACGTAGTACATTGGGGTAATAGAGAAGATTTTGCATGATCAGACAGGATGTGCTGAAGACACTGGAAGCTGAGAGGGGACTCAGAGCTAAGCTGAGTAAATGAAAGGCTGAGTGAGGTCAGCTGAGCTGCTGGGCGTGATTTTGTAGCCAGCAGGAAGCCTGAAAGGAAAACCCGTTACGAAGAAGGGTGACTAAATGTAATACTGGAAGAATTCCACGGCAGAGGTGGGTGGAGCTACCTTTCTTCCACCCAAGACTATATAATATTTTCTGTGGTCAAAAATGTTACGAAAACCTTAAAATTATATAACACATCCAGGAGCACATAAATAAAGATTTGAAGAATTTTAAAATGTCATTCCAAGAAAGAAATGTATTGATATTTCTAAATTGCCCTGACCTCCTCTTCCTGCCCCATCCAAAATAAAGTGTTTGGTGTAAACATAGACACTGTCATATGCTCATTATTGTTATTTACGTCCCCATAGTTTCATTCCCTTATATTTAAATATACACTCAATTTAGTTCATTTTTACAGCAAATATAGAAAGTTGAAGTGAATCTGTGACTATAAACCATAAACCTAAATTATAATACAGATGTGTAAATAAAACTGCAGGTGATCTACAGCTAAAGATAGTCAATGGTTTGGAAGAGGTGGTTGTTAGGAAAACAGCAGATTTATTTAAAGCCTTCAGGAGACAGTTTTCTTCTCTGCTCTTTGTCCACTTGGTTTGGAAGTGGGTTGGCAATGCCATAATTTTCTCTTCTTTTCACAAACACAGCCTTTGCTTTGACATCGCCTCCTCGCTCCTTCCTTGATTCACATTTTCCAGGCATTTCCTGCCAAGCCACATTTACTCATTTTCTTCATAGGAGAAGACGGCCAGCCATCTCCTGAGCTGCCTTGCAGTAAGTCTTTTTTAGGCCCTATAACAGTTCTTTTGAGCAACTTTTTCTTTGAACTGCGTTAGAATAACTCAAAGACTCTAGAGTTCTGGCACAAAGCGCTGGGCAGAATATTACTTATATAATAAATCAAACTGACAGTAAGGTACCAACTGTTACTGGCATGGAATTGATAGGAAATATAATAACATTGGAAAATGTTTCCTCCGCTATTTTTTCGTCAATATGTACTTAAAAATTTCTACTGAAAACTAAAGATTTAGAAAAGAATTGTTTTGTAATGTATTTGGGCTAAATAGTTCACAGGATTTACATTTCTCCCGAATGATAGATGGTGTGTTTAGGGAGGTGAAGTAATGATAACCTCAGCATTAAATTAGGAAACTGAGAAAAAATGAATGTGCCTGGCTCAGCTTCTAATTTACTATAGAGTATGAACTTGAGACTGCGGAGGATGGTAACTCTTTATCAATGAATGATTCATGATGACACTCCTTTCACAAATGATAAATTCCAGACTAGAGACAGAATCTGGTAGGTGCTGAACCATTTGTTCAGTGTCTGTCCCTGTCACAGAGCTTGCGGCTCACGCTGCGTGAGGTTTAGGATAACTAGCCTAGTTCAGGGCGGTAGTCTCACTGCCAGGGGCTCAGGGAAATGGGGTCTCTGGTGCTGAGGTTGAAACGGGGTCTTTGATGTTGAGGTTCTTGTGGCATTGCAACCGGGGGCATGCATGCCTGAGCTTGCCACAGAGCCCAGGAGTCTGCGGGAACCGTGTGGTCAACCCAGGACCCTTGGGCAAGAGACACCCAGTTAGAAGGAAGACAGGAATGTATTTCCAGCTTATTAAAGCCTCTCGCGAGGATTAAACTGGTGGTGAAACCAAACATTTTAGTCCCCAGGGCAATGTCTTAGGAAAACAGAAATGCTTATTGAATACAAAGAAATAACATCCAAGTAGCCTGTGCCTTATGTCATCCTTCGATGTTTCTTCTAGTCCCTATTATAATGGCACCATTTCAAATCAGAACCCTAAGGACTGCTCTCCAATTTTCCCATTTTATCATTTTCGTTGTCCCTTTGACCTATCAATTCTGACTCCTAATGGGATCCATCATTTCAGAATTATCTCACCACGGCTTCAGTTCATTGCCATAACCTGTCTCTAGGTCCTTCCTTCTTCAACTCGTCATCCTCACCGCCGCCATAATTACAATTCTTAAATAATAATAGTATTTACATTTGTTGACTAATATGACTTGGCTCACCATACTTTGGGGCTTGAATTGTCTTTAAAACACAATGAAAATTCATTAAGTGGGTTAGCAAGGGGTGACGTGATCTGATATGTTAAAATAGTCACTCTAGTTGCTGTGTGGGGAATAGGTGTGAGGGACCCAAGAGGAGACATAGACTAGCTCAAGGCCACTGCAGCAACTAAATGAGAGGTGGTGACAGTAAAATGGAGAGAAGTAGGCAGATTAGCAATAGAACTTCAAAGGGAAGTGGTAAAGCAGAGACAAAATAGTACCAGTAAATATTTTATGACTGATTAATGAAAGAAGGCATTGCTTAACCTGCAAAATTTCTGGATACAAAAAATATCGGTTAAAATAGTTAATTTTCACATCCATTTATTGTGTTAAATATACACCTTAAGTTACCATAGTTAACTTCTTTCAGCATCATCTCCCCTTTACCTGCAGCATTTGTGAGACAAATGTGTTCCGAAGAAGGCTGGAAAAAGGCAAGCAGGGTTGAATTTAGGAGAAAATTCACTGCAGAGACACAGAGTATGTCAGGATCTGGAAAAACACCTGCAGTAACCCGCCTGAAAAAACTGTGCTATTTTTGCTCCTTATACCCCATACTGGAGGAGATATCCACATATGGAATGTCTGATGATTAAACAGAAAAATGTTTTTCATTGTCCACAGAGCAGCAGAAAGGCCATTTGACCTCTTGTTGAGCCAAGCTGTGGCTTTAGAGCTGCTCAGAGAACTGTGTCTCAGCGCGCATCCCTTATCACTGAGGACGACGGGAGTCCTCTGTGCTGGTTGGTGCCGTCCTCTTCACGCACAGCACTTTTCAGATGCGGTCACTCTGAAGCCATTGCTTGTCTAATTATCTGCTTGTCCCCTTGCTTCTTGAGATCTCATTTAAAGTGAGCAATTCCATCTCTGTTACATTTAAATATTAATGTTTCTCTCAAAGTCTCTAGATGGTAATAATGGACATAGTTTTCAATGAATCATGCTTTTTTTTTTCCCTCACCCATTTCTTCTACATTTTTCCCATTTCATTTCATTACAGGTGCCCCTCTTCCTGTTTTCACATGTCCAAGCCACCTCCATGGTCTTAGTGTTGACAATTCACTTAGAAGTCATTTGTTTTTATTTAATCAATGATGATATATTAAGCACCTCTGCTGTAAGAGTCCTTGTGGAGAATTCACAGTTTTCTAGGCCACAATTTCTACTTTTAAGGAGCGTGAAGGCTACTGTTCTAAGAAAACCGTAATGAGAAGACCAGTTCATAGTGCCACAGAGCTGGTCACAAACATTCCCCCACGAGCCCACAGTGAGGGGAGGTCTGTGGGGAGTCGGCTCTTCAAGGTGGAATCTGAACTGGGCCACGAAGAACTGGGACACACAGAGATGAGAGCTATGGGAGGAAATGAATGTGAGACATAATGGGCAAAGAAGACTATGAACCAACCCCATATGTTTTATTGAATCTACTGGGCCTATTAAAAGGCATATTTCTTCAGTTAGCTATGCATTTTACGATCAGGTTTTATATCCTGGTCCCTTGAGAGGAACTTGGTGTAGAAAGTTTCACAGGCAGGGTGGTCATTCAGATTGGAGCCCTTGCCTTCTCACCAGCCCTGCTGCTTATATAAACATTTCATCAGGAATTTTCATCAGCTCACATACTCCTTGAGGCTCTCTAGACACACGAAACAATGCTGCCAAGAGGATGTTAAGGCTCTTAAATGCTGGTGCCAAAATAAAATTTTATGAGCCCTCTTGCTCCACGAACACAGTCTGGCATCTCGGTTTTGCGAGAGGGTCTGCAGGAGGAGATTCACCGACACGACACGGCAGAGGGTTGTGCTGACCGGCACTGTGCGCGCCCTTGGCTGTGGCCAAGACGGACCGGGCATGGAGCTGAACCGAGGGGAGAGGGCCGTGTCGACCAGCCAGGAAACCAGCAAGAATGCTGCAGCCTTGAAGCATTGCATGTCAGCTTGGGGAAATTTTGTTTTCCTTCGCTTTAAAACTTTAGTAAATGTTATATGCCCACTTTTCTTGAAAACTTTAAGAGCTGGACTTTCATAATCATGTTTGCTTTGACCTGCAACAACAGAGGCGAGCAACCGTTAAGGCTTTTGAACCCCAAATATGACACTCAGGATTCTTTTACACATTTGATAAGACATTGCTGAACTTATTCCCACACCTATATCTTGGTGACTTTTCATGATGAACATTACTAGGTGATTCCAAGATACTTTTCATCACTGCCTTCACAAACAAAGAAAAACAACAACGGTATCCACATTCAGTGCTCTCCTCAGTCTTACACCAGTGACTGACACTACCATTTCCCACTGCCCCCCGCCCCCGCCCCGCCCCTTAGGTAGGAGTCCTGTTTTGTTGCTTCTTATTCTTACAAAAGTAAGCCTTAAATAGTTATCTTAAAGTTAATTTTGCATTTAGCTCATTAGAGTCTATGTGGCAGAAAGAATAGGGTTTACTCTTTAAAATAAAAAGTAAGCCACATACCCTCCATTTATTTCTCCAACCCTATGACCTCTTTGTACTCTTGATTTAGCCGATGCACAGCTTATATGTTCAGCCAATTTGTGTTAAATGAATAAGTGAATCAATGACTAAAGTATGGGGAGAGCATTTCCCAATGCCCTGCTAAATATCTTTATAGTCCTTCTTAGGGAAGAGGGTCAGGGCTTAATTTCATGATTCCCTTAGACATCCTTTTCTACCTATTCTTTTTTACATAACTATACTTATAAATCACTGGCGTAGTCTTACATTCCCTCTATCAGGAATAGTGCCTGCTTCCACATTCTAGGTGGAAGTTTATTGAATGGGTGAGAAGATGAAATAACTGAGCTATGCCTAACTCTTTCTGTGACTTTACACAAGATTTAAATATTCTAGGGCAAATGGCTATTTTTCACAGAGGATCTTTTTTGGAGTCTAAATATAATTGTGGGGCAGTGAGAATAAATGCACCCTTTTGAGACCATCTAACTGAACAATAAACACACCAGGATGAAGACTTCCATTTCATAAAGGTGAACTAGAAGCCATTTTTTCATTTATTGTGATTATTTAAATTCTTAAAGTAAGCTATAATTTTTGTATAGTTTTGCAAAACTACTCTTAATTTTCTAAGGATTGATTGTCTTTGCTATGTTATCCAGTTATTTTACTAAATTTTGCGACATTGGACAAATCACTGAAAACTTGTGAATCTTAGTTTTTTTGTCTCTCAGTGAACTAAGATCTTCTTTACTGGAATGGACCGCCTGGGGAAGGTTCGGCTACTCTGAGGTTTAAGGGAAACTTCAGTCATGTTCAATTTCAAGATTCTTAAAGAAAATGGCTTTTTATCAGTCAAGCCTTCAAGGCCCACCATTCACTACCTTTCCTTTTCTTAAGGCACTCAAACTTCTTTAGAATTAGCAGAAAAATTCTTAATAATTCAATTTATTTCCACAGCATTTCAACTGGGCAGACAGAGTAATTGGCCCCGGGGAAGACTAATCTCAGCCCTCACTGACGGAGGCAATGGGCGTCTGGGTCTGTGAATGGTCAGGTGCAGTAACTTTAATAGGTCTCGAAAAGACCATAAATCCCTTGCGGAAATGGCCACATCTGTGTTTTAGAAATGCATGGGTTGTTTTTTTCTTGTCATTTTATTTTAAAAAAATATAACAGAGAATTATTGTTATTTTTATATCTTTCTATACTTATAATTATTATATGCAGGAGTTAGGGATAAAGATATAATGTAGCAGTGTTTTCCATCTTTTGTCCATATAGTTTAAAATATATGTGGTTTTTTCCTCAAAGTTTAATTTTATGAGTGTGGTTGAATAATCATCTTAAAGTCAAATTACCTATAAGGTTATGATGTACACTTGTTGACATCTCCCCAATAGACTTTAAATGTCTCAAGGTCAAGGACTATGTGATATTCATTATTTTATTCCCTAAAACTAAACCACATGACAGAGTAGTCACCCAGTAGATGTTTCTTAAAATGAAAACAAAATAATAAAATTGGACAGCAAAGCTAGGGACTTCATGGACATCTACATGGTAATTTTTGAAGCAGAATAAGTAAGAAAATGAGACAAATTTATGTAAAGTTCATAAAATAAAAATTTAAAAAGAGGTTCTGCATTAAGGGCTTAAAACATCCAAGTTAACTGAAGAACTTTCTAACAGTGAAGAAACTCGCTTCTCACAGCAGCTCGTGTTGACATTGCGGTGGTGCTGGTTGTGGTTACGAGAAGGTTTCGTCTATTGACCACTAGTCATGGTTGCTCCCAAATCTGTTCCATATATAACCAATTTACTTATCCAAATAGAAGCTAGTAAATTAATACAGAAATATAAATACTTCCACTTTTAGATGGGCTATACATTGGATTAATCCTATAATTTAATTTAGATAGAAAAATAGCTTTTTCTGGCACGGGTGGAAGTTTTTTAAATTAATACGCTTTGCATTATTTGGGAAGCTTGGAAAATAAGTTCAGCAGGTATGACGGAGCCAGCCCTACCCCAGTGACAGCCTGGGTCGTTGTGTGAGGCCTTTTGGCACCATACCTGGTGGCAGCCAGGTGCTCTACTGGCTTCTCACAGCAGCCTGTGGAGATGTTGCCTCTTACCTGGGAGCAGCTCAGCCAAGATGACAGACAGTAAAAACTCATGACAGGAGAACATAGCTTGGACTTGAAAACTTTGTCACCATAACCAGATGATAACATCTATTTAGAGTGATACAGTTTATATCTCTTTTTATCTCTCTTTTCCTGGAGCAGTTACCCATATTTTACCATGTCAAATGTATGCTTTTTTTGGCCCAAATTTTGAGGGAAAAGTGAGGATGCACATTATACGTGGGCATGATGATTGCAACCATGGGTATAATGATGGGTATAATAATCCCATGCATAATGCTCACAAAAACGTGAGTGTGCATTATACATGGCAAAACACAGTATTCAATAACACCTTCCCTTTTACTCTCAAAAGTGTTCCAAATTGCATAATAAATCATATGGTTCCTCGAACTATATGTTTAGATTTTTCTGTCTGAAGCATCTTTTAGGCTGTGGGAAATTTCCAGACTTAGATGACTCACCTCCCCAGTGTCGGCTCTAATGTGTATAATTACCATTTCCAGTGCTGGTTCATAACCTGAGCTCGGCCAATCAGACTTCCTTCCTGAGATTTCTATTTTGAATTGAATAATCTGGTGAAAGGGACTTCTGAGGAATCCTTTTGCAGCTGGAGCACTAGGTTTTAGGGGCTAGGAGTGCAAAGTTACATTGTGGGATGGTGGTAACTACAGCAGCTGTAGGAACTAGCAGAGCACAGCTGTGGGAGTTTCCTCATTGGCTGGTACTGCAAACTTTAGACACGATCTTGGTAGCTGAGCCTCAAAGATATTCTCCTGCCTCTGTCATAACTCTATGTGCTGTTCAGTATCTTTTAATAAACTCTTTTTTATGCTTTGTTATCTCAGAAACTAAGGAGCTTTACTGAGATATAAGTGAGTTTGAAAATTTGAGCTTATAGTATATCTTGACTGAACATTTTGTGTGTGCAAGATCCACACGCAAAAGGAGCATTTTGTGTATTGGGTGACCAAGCCTCTTTTGAAGAACATTATTCTTCATAAAAAAGAGCTTCTCATCTGTTACAAAGGTGACCTTGATTATGTACAAACCATAGATTTAATCAAAGCTATGGATTATTTTTTTAAATGATGTTCAGGCCAAGTGATAAATTTCCTTCTTCCATGTCAAATGAAAAGGAAGGTGTTTCAGTGTCAAGCCTGGCAGTTTTTTACCCCATGTTTTCTTTACTGCATTTTCAGAGACTCTTGGTACTCCGTAATGCCCACTGTGACAATCACCCAGATGGCCTCGTTTTCAGTACCGTGACTTGAAAAGTGTTTAGCTTTCTTCTTGTGGCAGACTCACTCTCACTTGGATGCACTCATTTTAGAAACTAACCGACAGGTCACAAAGACTAGTTGAAATGTGCTTTTGAAGAGATTCTTCAAAGATCTCAAGCGCCATCCAGCTACCAAGAGATGTGGCCCATTTTAAGGAGGTGCAAATGACATTTTGAAAAGTATCTTTGTGCTCAGATTAAGAACTTCCAGGTAGAACCTTTGGCATAGTCATTTTCCTGGGTACTACTAATTGTCAGTTTAAGGGAGTATAAATCAGCATCTATTTGAATAAAATCCTTCAAACTATTATTCCATTCTTCGTTATGCATTGATATTTTCTTTGACTATAATATTTAAGAAAGCTTAACACAATAATTAAATGTCTCAAGACCAATAGAATAGCTCACAAGAAACTTGCTAGAATAGGACGGTGACATTCCCAGCACGCGCACAGAGGGGGGTCTGGGACACAGAAATATCTAGAAGGGTCATATATTGCTTTAACCTTGAGCTACACACTCATGAATGAACTAGGACTCTCCGCTCTGTGTATGCAGCTGTCATTACCTCTCGGGCATCATATTCTGATGACATGTAAAGATTCACAAGTATATGTACACAAGTGTACATGCAGGTGTTTTTGCTTAGTGAACTGAGCCCTTTTGCATAAACAGAAGCAGTATATGCTTTCTGTAGCTTTAGAAAAAGTGGTAGCTGCAGAGATGAGTGAGAGCTAGAAAGGCTGTTGATAATTTCTATGATTACTAAGAACATTTAAAGGCTCTTACTTTCTTCTACATCTGGTATCAAACAGTATTGAACAACCCTAATTCTCATGTTTGTGTCTTGCTATAAACTGGTCAACTTATGGAAGAAAGTTTTAGGGATTCACATCAGGTTGGCTAATTTGTCTTTTTCATCTTTCTCCTCTTTCCTATTACTCTAGTCTACCCATTAACCCACTATATCATTTTCACAGTCACCAAAACCTCACTCATTTTGAGTATCACTACTAAAAAATTCTTCATACTCTTTAAAACACCCAACTAGGAGATCTTCCCCCACTAGTAAATAATTGAGCAAACACTGTTTACATGCCAGAGAATGTGCATTATTTCATTAGATCATTACATCATCATTACAGAACCATATAAAGCAGCTGTTGTTCTTAACATTTCCATTCCATTTCATAGGTGAGGACACCAGGGCATGAAGAAGTTAATGGACTTTCCAATGGTTACTTATTAAGGAAATGGTGCAGCTACAATTTAAGGAAGCACTCACACAGTATCCAGGACAATAATAGAACACTTCTTCTGTGCTCAATTAATAATGAATGAATTAAAATGCCATTAACCGTAAAGCTAGAGCACTGGAAGAAATTTTAGTAATTAGTTAGACCTTTCATCTTTCTTGGTTTAGAGCCACATATAAAAAGGGAGAACTCACAGAAAATGCCTCCTACCACCTCTGATAAGTGAAAATATCTTTCCCTTAATACTTTCTGGGATACCTTGTACATGTTTTCTTTCAAATCCCGTTCAAAAAAGGATAAATTAAAAATTATTTCTACTTATATGAAGGCTTTGATCTTTTTGCACCAAAATATCCAGAATGCTTTTACAAATGTTGGATGAAATTTTTATAAATTTATAAATTTTTAAGCTGCATGTTTGGAAAAATAAAGAATAGAAAGTTAAGAAAAAAGGTGTTTTTTTTTTTCTTTTAGTGGTTAAGGATTATAGCAAGAGATAAAAATTCCCATTACTTAATGTTCGATTTTCAGTGCATTTAACAGGGTTTTTTAAAACTCTTAGGTTGTTTCAGCTCAATAGTGCTACAATTCAGAGCTGTAGAAGCAAAAGTTTAAAGAATGAAACTTTTCCTCCCACATGATTTTCTCTCTGAGTTGGGTACTTCAGGGGCCAGAGAAAAACAGTTTTCCCTTCCCTAAAACTCACTTCTATTATAGTTACTTTTTTTTTCTTTCTTCTATGCAACTAGAAATACTTAAAGCTTTTTCTAAAAGTAATCCCTCGGTACTCAACTACTATAGTTGTTGATACCTCCGCCCCAGTTACATTCTGAAATAGTACTTCTTTCTGTTGACTCACTTTTTTTTGGAAATGATGAGGACAGGTACAGGCCAAAGAAAAAAAGGGGTTGGAAGAATGGCTCTGAAGTTCGGAAAAATATGTGGCTGAGGTTTAGAGATTTTCTGGAACTGAAATTTTTATAGTACGTCAGAAGGTCTTCCAGGTAAAATAAATGCTCTGTTAAAAAAAAACAAAACACCATGTCAGAGATATTTTTAAACATTAACCTCTGTGGGCGCTGTCTTTTCACACTCTCCTGCTTGCTTCAAATGAGAGAGGACAAGGTGCAGAAAACAGGGAAAGCTTCACAGATCTTATGTTTTCCTAAAGTGCTTTCTCTGCAAGGTAAGAACATACTCTTAAAAAAAAAAAGGCAGGATGTTTAAATTAAATTCAATAATTCCTGTTAACAGTTACCAGCTTAATCATGCTTCAAGAAGAAAAGAGATGTTGCTAAGGCTTTCATGTACACCAGCAAGATATGTTTCTTGCAGTAGAGGCACGGCAAACACTTTCTCTGACATAAACAACAGAACAATGGAACACCCGCAGTATAGTGAGGTGAAGAAAATACTTAATTCATCCAAACTGTTATGCTCTGAAAGATATACTGAAAAATTCCATGGTGAAGTTTTTTTTTTCTTACCTGAACAGAACATTTTTCTGGTGAGAAAATATCTTTTCCAAAAACAAAATGCTTAAATAACTTCAACCTTACCTTAAAAATAGTTTTCTATTTTTGTTTTTAAATGTTCAAACATTGGTGAACATATCACATTAATCTTAAATTTCACAGATTTTTCTGACAAGAAAACCTTTCCTCAGAAAATCTTCGTTAATGGAAATCATAAAAATTCATTTTTCTGAGAATGTGTTTATTCTCTGTAGACCTTAATTTTTTTCCAGAAGTTTCTATTACTTTTTCTGGTCATTTGAGTAAAGTCCATTACAAAGTCAAGGGCTTCTTTCATTCAGAAGCACAAATACCAAAGTTGGTTAATGAATTATGTCAATATATGATCTTTTATTCTTAATCCAGTAAACAGGTAAAAAAAGTTGTTCTGATAGTTGATTTGCATCAGTGAAACTAGCATGCTTTTTGTACAGTAAATTGAGATTTAACAGATTTCTGACTCAAATTACTGCAATGAGGAAATATGATTTCACCTTATTTAAGACAAGAATTGTGTGCCCAAGTAATTTTCTCTGAATTAACAGTTACTTGAGGTGGGGAGGGATAAACAATATAATGTGGGTGCTGCAAAGTATCCTTTGAATTAGGCTTGAAAAGAATGACAAGCACTGCTTAACACAAGGAAAAACAGATTAAAACAATTTAGCACATGAACCAAGTAACTCTACCTCATACTTCTCCTTGCTTCCACACTCTCTCAGATTATTACATTCTTCAAATATTGACCAGCCAGTCCACTTGACCGTGAGACAAATGCTTCATCATGAATTTATGTGGATAATAGAAAAGATTTGGTTGTGTTTATGAATGATGATGATGTATATTCTCACCTCCTGGATACAGTAGTGGATAGTGGCACATGTCATCACGTGACAACTAAAGAACAGAATTTCTCCACTGGTCTTATTACCATTTGTGGTAATAGTGTCAGTATTACCATCTGTATTGGCTATTTATTCCCTTGTTGATATCTGAGTTTCCATGTGTTATTTTCTTTCATCATGAAGAACTTGTTTTAAAGTTGTTCCAGTATATTCTGGATTGCAATGGTTTTGATAAAAATTCAGGGATGATTTTTATTTTTAAACATCTATATGAAATGTTTAAGATCTTATTTTTATCATTATTTTTCATCAAATTGATTATAATGTGCCTTGGTGTGATTTAATTTTTTTATTCTAGTTAGTGTTTTCTCAAAGTTTTTTGAATTTGTAGATGGGTTTTTTAACCAAATATGGAAAATCATCAACCAATGTTTATTTAAATATTTTTATCTGCCTCTTCCATTTTTCTAACTCTTCTGATATTCATATTAGAAGGCTTGGTATTGTGTCATCTATCATTGAGATGCTGTTCATTTTCTTTTTCATTTTAGTTATTTTTCTCCCTGTGCTTCTACTTGGAAAGCTTCTAATGCCTTGTCTATAAATTTACTGACTTTGCATTTCATCTGTTTTTAAACACATTCAATGAATTTTAATTTTAGATATTATAATTTTAAGCTTTAGATGTTTTATTTGGTTCTTTTTATATTTTTAATTGTTCAACTCATTGTGTTTATAATCTTATTTAAATCCTCAAATATATTTATAGTGTCTGTTTAAACTTCTTGTCAAGAAAGTTGATTATTTCTGTCAATTATAGGTCTGTTTCTATTGACAGATTTTTTCTTTTGATGATAGATCACATTTTTCTACACCTTTGCATGCCTGATAGTAATAAATGTTACATTGCTGAATATCAAAATTATGTTGTTTTCCCTTAAACATTGTTGGGCTTTCTTTCTGCAAGTAGTTAATTTACATGCCAAAGAAAGTATTTTCAAAATCAATTTTAAGTTATGTTTAGGTGGGTTTAGAACAGATTTTAACCATGTACTAGTTTATCTTTACTACAGAGATATAACCGTTTTTAGGTCTGCAATGAATGTCCTAGTGATTCAAAGAGGCCTCTTCCCTCTTGTTGACTGGAACACCAATGCTTCCCCACCCTGTGCAAGATCTAGTGGTTATTCAATTTAAAGTTATCCTGCAGTTATTCTTCCGTGGTGGTTATTTTTTGCCCGGCTTTGTTGAATATCACTGCATTCATGTACAGCTTGGTGTTTAGTCAAAGCCTCAAAGAGATCCATTTAAAGAACCCTAGACCTCTTTATTTTTTTCCTTGCATAGATCCCTCATTTCTGATACTCTGCCAAGTAAATTTAACCTGACCCAGCCTCCCCAAATTTTTATGCCTATTTTCTCAGCTTAATAGCTCAGTTGAGCTCATCTTGATTTCCTCCTCTTACATCATGGTCTGAAAGGTGTTTCCAGGTAGAAATCAGCATTGATTGGCAGCCCCTATCATTTATATCCCTTCCCTCAAGGATGACAGTCTTGCAAAGACTTTTTTCTCATGACTGAACACTATATTTTATATATTTTGTTGAGTTTTCTAGTTCACTACAGGAAGGCAGCATATTTAGAACCAGTTATTTCATCATGGCCAAAATCAGAAATCCAAAATTAAACTTTCTTTAGATTTTATTTCTCCTTTTACTAGAAAGTAAGATTCAAAGAAACAGAGACTACTTCTTTTGTTTCATCTCAAGTTTCTAAGATGGTGCCAGATATACAATAGGTCCTCAAATATTTGTTGAATGAATGATGAGAAGGAGTCTAATCAGGAAGTATTTAAATGCACATAAAATTCCATGTGAATAGTGGCTTAATTAAATAAGATCCTTTTTTTTTGCACTTTGTTAAAAGCCTGGAGGTACATAATTCCTGACTTTGGTTCAATTGCAGAGTATTAAGGACACAGCCTCTATCATGCCACACATCCTAAGAGGTTTTTCTCGTAACGACTGTAGCTTCATGGTTACAGGAAAACTGCCTTGTTACTTGGTATCAGGGAAGAACATGTCCTGAGTTGATACAGTATATTTAACTTTAGAGAGGATAAAAAAAAAGAAGCAAATGGATGGGTGTTATAAGAAGTCTCAAGTATAGATTTCAAGCAAGTTACTTGTGAGTCACAGGCAGAAATCATAGGCTGTATAGATTTTAAGTTACTAATAAGACCATTAGATATAGAATAAATGGAATCTTAATGTATTGGTGCAAACCAAAGAACAATGTTACCTATAGAAAGAGATAAAAAGCCCAGGTAAACCTTAAATATGCATAAGGTATGGATAGTGTCGCCTCTGGTTTGAAAGCAATGCCATTGGTGACTCATTCTGATCCCGCATGGCCTTTACCCGTGACATGTACCTAAGAGGCATAGCTGGTCTCAGGTCATTGGTGAGTGATGCTGTAGTTAGGGGTGCCACCGCATCACTGTAATTGAGCAGCATGTGTTGGCTCCAGATACCCTGTCTTAGACACCCCTTGCTTACTATCTTCAAATCTGGTGCTATAACACACCAGTACAGCAGGAAGGCTGGTGTCACAGAGAGAGAGGCTAGGTGAGCATAGTATTCTAACACAGAACCTAGGAAATCCCTCTTACCTTTTCACTTTCCTCTTGCTGCTCACTGTAGGTTTTAGGCTTATTTAACTCTTGTGTATTACAGGCACATTAGTTTGGTCTATAAATCTCCCTGCCCTGTGACCTTAGGGATATCCTTCCTAGTGCTGCAGCTGGAGATGTGATCCAGGCTCTTGGTGGACATGGACAAAGACTTGAATGGACCACACAGAGTAAGAGAAGCAAGCAAGATGTATTAAGAAAAGTATACTTCTTCAGATACAGGAGTGGGTTACCTCTGACCCACTTCCTGACAGAAGAGTAGCCCCCTGCTGCCAAAATGGTGCAGGCTTTATAGAGGGTTGTTTTTTTTTTTTTTTTCCTGAATTCTTTTATTTCACTTGGCAGGCTTTTTATGGAGCATAGGCAAGGGATTATATAACTTTTAAGTTTCCGTGCATGTGATTTCCCGCAATCCTCCTTGATTGTTCACCCAGGGGTCAAACCGCAATGCTCATTTACTATAATAACATGATAATAAAGCGGTGGTGAAACACTGGTCAACTACAGCTAGGGTGTGCTCACATGGTCCTTGTCTAGGTGCTACAAGGCATTTCTTGGTAACCAGGACACTGGATGCTGGCTGAGGTCTGTCTCCTGCCTCTCTGGTAGTGCACTTAGAGGCTACGTGGTGTCACAATGTTTTCTCACCTCATAGCACGATCTCCACATTGCAGGTTAGCACAAAGAGGTAGAGGAAGTGCCAGCAAGGCCTGGATTTTTCTTTTTTTAATAAGCAAATCTAAACTTTAGTGAAAGCTTCTTAGCAGACTTCTTATGTTTCACTGGCTAAAACTGTGTCACATGGACACCTTTAGGCTTCAAGACAGGTGGGCAAGAGAATTTCTAGTTTTGGAAGCTTTTGTCATGGAGATGCGCACAGAGAAAGTTTGGAAATCCATATGAAAACAGGTAACCAACAGTGTCTGCTCCAGTTATGCTATTGAATTTAAGGCTCAGATTTCTTGCAAATAAAATATACCTCTGTCTGATTGGATTTTTGTAAGGATAAAATTAATATTGTATATAAGATACAGTGTCTAGGTCATTGATGCAACTGTGTCTTCTCTGTAGAAAATATACTAGATGTTTTCTCATTTTTTACCAAGTTCAAACTTCTTAGAATGAGAGGTGTCTTCTTTAATCTGGCGCCAATCTATTTCCCTCTCTTGTCTCTGTTTTACCCTGATTCATGAGGTAAACATCCATGCCTGAAGAGCCCAGCACTGTGCCTCCTGTGGGGCCCCACTGCCTCCTGTAGATCAGATCCCACTCCAGACCCAGGGCCAATGCTACACCCTCCTCTTCCCTTCCCTTTAGGCATCCTGACCGTTACCTCTAGTCAGGATGACTTTCTATATTCCCTCTGCTCCCCTATATCACATCATTGTTTTGTTAAAGCACAGTCTGAAATTTCAACTTAACCTCACAATTATCAGATTTTGTCACCAGAATTTAAGTTCTTTGAGCAGTAATATCCCCTAGTCACAGGGTCCAGAACACAGTGGGGGGTCAGGACATTTTCAGATATATCGTTGAATTGGACCTGGGATTCAGAAATTCTCACATTTTCTACCTAATCTCTGTGTCTTGAAGTCCTTCTAAGTATATACTGCTAGACAATTAAAAGCTGTTTTCTCTGAGTCTCATTTCAGATTGATAGGCAGGGCCCTGGCCAGAATGTCCCCTGGGCCACATCATTCTCTGATT
Source organism: Mormoops blainvillei (assembly GCA_004026545.1). Taxonomy (NCBI): domain Eukaryota; kingdom Metazoa; phylum Chordata; class Mammalia; order Chiroptera; family Mormoopidae; genus Mormoops; species Mormoops blainvillei. The sequence goes on along the minus strand of PVJD01000285.1, from coordinate 378,856 downwards.
GTGACACCTCAATTGATTCCCACAGGAGATGAATCCCTGGGGCCAAGAGCAGCAAGGATGTCAGTTCTAGGAAGGAATTCAGTTAAAAGCACCTTATTTTTGGTCCGAGGACACACATGGCCTTTTGAGTTAGCATAGGCTATGAGCTATAAGAATTACTGCAAACCTGTAACTGGGAAGGAATTCTGCCAAGTTAGGACTTCTTGGGAAAATTAAACTTGTGCAACTTCTGTGATTAAATGTAAACAGGAGGAAAATGTTGTTATGCTGACTCACGAGTAGTTTGGTTTAAAAAATAAAACCAATCCAATAACTTTCCTTTAAATTAAAAGCCTAAACATAGGTCATTGGCAGTCCATCCTTAGCACAGTCTTTTCGAATTCAAACATTGAAAATGATCCACAATATTTTTGTAGATGTCTTAGAAAAGCCATGCTATTTCAGCATCTTAAAATTTTTTTTCAAATCATAACAAAGGCTCTTCTTTCCACATATTTAATTCATCAAGAGGGACATAGCTATTCTTTAAAAATCTTGGTCTAAGAATTTCTTAGTTGCAAGAGTATGTAAATTGGCCAGAAATGTTTTCAAGTTCTTAGTTTCTTTTATTTAATTAAAAGGTTTGGTATATATTTCCTCTATTTAATTGCTACTTTGAAAGAACTTACATGCTTTAAACAGCAAAATGAACATCTTAAAACAGCTAAAATATATCAATTCTTAGGAAATTTATACTGAGTTTATAAAACATTTTACTTTGATAAGAGACAAAAGAAGTAATTTTTTTAAAGATAACATCTCATAATAAAATGTTTCTAGGCTTCTAAGATATTTAGACTATGAAACATTGGGTATTGATCATATTTCTTTTATGTTCTTCACAGATCCCAAAGAAAATTATAGGAGGTTAATATAATAAACTTTTTGTTATTTCCATTTTATCTGATAATAAAGTCATATTTATAAATAATATTTATGGTTCTTGAAGACACTATAAATTTATATAAATAATAGTAAAAGAAAAGGAAGAAAGGATGATCAAGAATAAATGCTTAGTTCTTATTGAATCTATGAATAATTTATATTCAGCAGATATATTTGAATATTGACTGTTAGATTTTAGGCACAAATAATTCCTAATATACTTATTTCTGCAGGGACTCAATGCAATGGATATAGCTTATATCCATTAAGCTACTGATTCTGAGTAAGAGTAGAGGTCATGGGAAAATTTTAGCCTTAACAGTGGAAAACTACCATCAGGGTCCTATTATCATTTCTGAGTCCAACCCAGGTTCATATCCAGGACTCAGGACTCAGTCTACTTCACTGTGTGGAAAAGTGAAGATTTACCACTCCTGCAAAAAAAGAAAAAAGAAAAGCATGAAAGCAAGAAATCAAAGAATTAACGCAGGCAGGCAGGAAGGAAGGAAAGAGGGGGGGATGAAGGTGCCAAGACATTTTTCTTTCTCACAGTATTTTTAAGTGCCAATTTAAAATATTGTTTTTAGATCATCTATGAGCTAGAGTTGGCTGGGACTGTATTAGATCTGTTTATAGATTTGGATGCAGAATATCTGTTCTATTCATATTATTTTTGGACATTACCCTATACTTAACCTGGATGAAACAGGATGGGAAGAAGTCATTCTCTTTGAAAAGAGACAGTGCATTCTTTTCTCGGTCTCCTTTTCCTTCTCTTTCTCCTCCTCTCTCTCCCCCTTTTCCTTCAGTCAAGTTTATTGCAATGGTATGTGAAAAGCAAATATTTCAGTCAGATTTGAGGAATCAAGGCAGTCTGGTGACAAAAAGGATATCAATACAGTCAGGAAAGAGTTACTGAAATATAATTACTTATAAATTCCTCTGTCACCCCACAATGTTAGAGAAACTGTTTGCTCTCTGATTTTATAAAACAAATTACTCTGTTTTGCTTTTCAAACTCATCCTATATCAGAAAATAAAGAAAGAAAAAAAGGTAATAATCAGGTTACATTGTGTATATTTCAGTTTAAGAAATTGAAAATAGTTTCACTAAATGAAAGACTTGTATAATGAAAAGTATTAACAGACCTGCTGGCATGCTTTTTTGTCTGGGAATTCTTACTCTTTGGTTTATCTATATCCAGTCAGACAGGAGATACTGGATTAATGACTAGAATCTGAATACTTATTAATTAGATTGAAAGTCCTCCTGTTTACCTGGACATAGAATTCAAGGTGACCTCATTTTTAAGTACAGGGACTAACTCTTTCATTATGCATCTCTTCCTTTATGACTCATGCTTTCCGTGTATTCATAGGATGATCTATAAACTGGGGAATGTATGTATGCAAGGAATTAGCCCTTTGCAGTTTGCATTTCATTGTCTTTGAAATAGTCTCTTTTAGAATTGTCATGACTGAAGAGAACTCCTGTCTCACAGGCAAAAAGTTGAGCTCCATGCTTGCACAGAAAGTGGGGAGCTATGGTGAGTGGTCCTGCTCTCTCAGCATTTCAGAGGCTGCGCAGTGCCTGGACTCCAAGCATAGACAGGACTGTTCCCACTCAGCCTGGCCCAAAGGCTTGGGATACACATATTTTTGTGCTGCATTCTCCACTTTCAGTTGTAGGGTGATGAGGCAGTGTGCTCTGGTTTCTTTCTTCTCACATCACTCCCTCTGGCTGTTTGTGCACTGAGTGGCCCCAGAGCTTGTCAGGAGCCAGCAGGAAATGTCTTCTTGTTGCGGTGTAGAGCATGGGTCCACTGAGTGCAGGGAAGCCTCACCATCCCCCAAAATCCTGCAGGGAGGCAAGAGTGGGACAGGGCAGGGAATGCTCACAGAGTGAGGAGCGCAGCTTTAAGGTATATCATTACTTAATAAAGGCAGAGTAATAGCCCATACTTTCCAGAAGGAAGATATCAGAAGCCGCAGGATTGTGTACATGACTGTGAGAACGTGCAGTGGCTCGTGACATAGCCAGGGGGCGGGGGGTGCTCAAACAGTGCTTATGTAAGTTACGGGAGTGGACGCCCTCCCCAGACACCTGGGCGTCACTGGGAACCCTTGCCCTGACTGAAGATGGCAGCCAAAAGAGAGTCAAAGACACTACAGAGCTGACAAAGTGGCGGACACTAACGTATCATAGAAAGAGCCGGATGTTAGATCATGCAGGAAGCTCTGAGTCAGGCACTTAGAATTGGAGCAGGAGGGCTGAAGGTCAGGTTGCCCTGCGGTCAGGACGTCTGCCTGGAAGCCTTCCTGGAAGTCTGCCTGAAGAAGATGGAGACAGGTCTGACGGAACCACAGTGCCTGCCTGGCCACCCAGACTCGTGAGAGGTGCTTGAAGCTGAAGTGTGACCAGGACTGCAGAGCTGCAGGGTTCTGCTTTCCTGAGGGACATACGGATAAGTCACTCTCTTGGTATGGGCGCTCGTGGTATGGGACTTTGGGGTTTGATACAAGTTCTCTCCCTCCAGGATTTTGGCATTTGGACATTTTGGGCTTCTGGCCTTGCTTCCTGCATGGATGGGAGCGCTCACGAGACCAGGAGATGTGGGGTCCACCAGCGGCTTAGACCCTGCAAGGATGAGAGCCCACTCCTGGATGCAGGGTCCCATGCAGAGACACTTGCCTCCCTGGGCCCCAGCCCCTGGAATAGTATAACATGCCACTTGGTTTCCTGGACTGCTACATGGAAACCGAGAACAACGCACCCCAGATCCTGAAGGAGAGAGCTGCTGCGAGGAGATGGTGACTCTGAAACCCACAAGCGCACCTTCGGAGAGGATGGAGATCTGTTTACATGACTGGCTGATGGACAGGTAAGGATACAAGGAACTTTCGGGCATGATTTTGGCCTGTAGCCTTTTGGAGAGCAAGGGAAGTTCTGAGTCTTGTGGAAGAGGAGGGCTCTGAGCAGGACTGATCTCAGCACCCACAAGGCAGGAAACTTGTTAATAAAAACCTGTTTTCTTTAACACAAATTGTTGAGTCATGTGAATCAAAGGCACCAAGTGGCTGAGCCCCAGTTCACACAATTACATTCTCAGTGCCTACAGGGGCATGCTGGGACTCCGAAGCAGGAAGAAGCCTGCAAAAGACGGGATGCCAGTCATGAATGATGAAGGATCCTCTCCATTCAGCTCTCATGCTTCCTCCTAGACTTTTCCTGCTGTTCCAGAGAGGATTGTATTTTCGAGGCTACTTAGGTTCCAAAGGTTATTAGTCTTTGATGTGTGTCTGTGTCATAGAAGAGAATAATAATGATCGGATAGAAATACCAGTGATATTAGAAATTCCAGGCCAGATAAGGTGATGAAACTGCTCTAAACTATCAGGAACTAGTGTCAGAGGTCATCTCACCGTCTCTGTCTCTAATTTAAACTAGGAAGAAGCTGACACTATAAGCCACCTTCATCTTACCTCCTTGATCTCCAAGAAATACATTCCAGTTGATGAGAACATTAAATATGGTTTTGTTTCTTTCTTACATTCTTTTTTTTTTCTGAAGAGTTACCACTAAATCAATGTCTTAGAAATTAAGAACTTCAGGTATATCCACCAAAGAACTACAAGGGGACAAAGGACAAGGGGGATAAAAATATATCCAAGATGGTTGTCCAGTGGTGCCAATAAGCCAGCTCTCAGAGTTAGTGCCCATACTGGGTTTCGGAGAGTGCCATGAGCTGAAGAAGGAGGACTTGGCTTTCATGACAGCAGAAGCTCATCCTGGAGAATCTAAGACTACAATCTGATCACTGATGGATCCATGTGTTTCTCTCAAAATCCCATGCCAGCCATGAAATCCATGCAAATTCCGCAGTTTGGGGAAGGTCTCAGGGAAAGGTGTCTAGGCCTGGGCACAGCAATGTATTGAACTTGTAAATGGTAGTCACCATGGAGTGAGGCTGAACCCAGCCACCACAGGTAGACTTGCTCAAAGACAGATAGGGAGGGCTGAGGCAGGGGCTACATTTTGGTCTCTGGACTGCAACAGGTGCTGAGACAGATGTCCTTGCTGTGAACATTCCATTTCCTGAAGAGTCTGGTGTCTTCATTTTGTTCTTCATCTCTTAAACTTTCTAACTTTTAATATATTGCTGATATCTGTTAGCTAGTCATTTATAGAAGGCTTTCTTTCATATTTGTTCAACATGGGTGGGTACTTTTGTTTTGCAGCCATTTTTGTTAAATTATGAAATTCTGCCTGGAAAGTCTTCTGAGAGCACAAAGGGCGTTTTTCATCTGATTCTAAAACTGGATGACCTAAATCAGAGTATGTGATGTTTGAATAGGCAGTTATGAGAGGGTTGGAAAGTGCTCATGAGTAAATCTATTAGGCTCCAAAAAACAGAACACAGCACACAAGATAAGCAACCACTGGCTTCTCTTTTTATATATTTTGCATGCTTGGATTTATCTTTTGAAGTATGATTTAAACTGCAGATAACTGAGGCCAGATGTTTGCATTAATTAATGACTTGACTTACAGGTTAGTAACATTGAAAATCCTTACCACCAAAGCCTTCCAGAAAGTTTTCTCCTGTATTATAAAAAGTGAAAATATGTTAAACATAATATCAAAATGCCACTAGAAATGTGGGGGGGGGCATCAAAATTAGAAACTTTTGGATCCTCATTTAAATGCATATTTAAGTGTTTTCTGATTATGCAAGTAACATATGGACATTGTAATAGATTAAATATATAGGAAAAAAGTAAGAAAGACATGCCTATCTCCCATAATTCTACCCACAGAAAATGATTTTTATATTTGAAACATGTCTGCCATGATGCTGATCTACTGTTGTGTGGCCAGATTTTTGCAACATGATGTATCATAAAAATTTTTGTATCAAAAATATGAGAGAAAAATAAATTAAAATTTCTAATAATTATTTACTAGAAATAATTACTTTTTAGATGTTACTTATTTGTTTCCAATGTTTTTGTATGGATAGGCCAGAAATTGACACACTTCTTCTGTCAGGGTCCAGATTATAAATATTTTATGCTTTTCAGGCAGATGGTTTTGGTCACAACTAATCAGCTCTGCCATTGCAGCTGGAAAGCAGCCACAGACAATACATAAACAAATGGGTGGGACTGTGCCAACACAACTTTATGTACAAAGTAGGCATGGGCCGTTTAGCCTTCGGGCTGCAGGTGGTATATCCTTGGCATAGAAATAAATTTGTGGATTATGTTGTACATAACCAGATTTCCCCTCAGGTTTCTTGTGACTATTTCAGGTGATAAAATACGTTTCTAAAACAGGCATGTAAATGGCTTCTCTGTATTAGTTTTATAAGTGTATATTGTGATTTATATTCTATATTATTGGACTGTATGGTTTAAATTTTTTAACATTATAACTTTGATGAAAATAATTTATACGTAATCCTGTGTGCATGCTTTAAATCTTTTTATGTAGAATAAATTTATGGAAATCAAGTTACTGAATCAAACAGAATAAATGTTCCTTAGGTTTTTGATACCTTTTGCCAAATTGCCCCATAGAAAGTTGGTATTGATTTACGTCCTAGGAAGAGCATATTAGAGTGACTATTTCTCCACACAGTTAATATCTCCTGAGTCTAACATCATTTAATTCTTTGTTTAGTGTTTCTCCACTAATAATATTCATTATTCACGTATTTATAGGCTATTAAACTTCTTCCTTTGTGAGTTTTTCTCTCTCATTTCTTTTATCACTCTTCTTATTGGTAGCGTTACATTTTTCCTATTGATTGGCAGGAGTGTTTGTAACACACAAGGTTATAAATCCTTTGTCATGCATGTTATAAGTTTTCCCTGGATTTGTTTTCTTTTTTTTTAAGATTTTATTTATTTATTTTTAGACGGAGGGGGAGAGAGGGAGAAAGGGAGGGAAACATCAGTGTGTGGCTGCCTTTCATGCACGCCACACTGGGGACCTGGCTCGCAACCCAGGCATGTACCTTGACTGGAAATTTAACCAGCAGCCCTTTGGTTCGCAGGCCGGCACTCAATCCACTGAGCCACACCAGCCAGGGTGATTTGTTGCTTTCTTTACATTTATTTGATGGGCTTTTGTTTGAATTTAGAATATTTATTTTAAATTAATCTAGTAAATGATACTTCTGTTGTAATTTTGTATTTTCCTTATTTATCAAAAGAACTTCCTCATAACTATATCTTCAAGGTAATGTTAACTTTTAAAAGAACATTGGATTCTAACTGATCTAAAATTTATAATAAGTTAGAGATATAATTATATATATTTAGTTTTTCAAATAGTCCATAGTTTAAAAACCCTTTTATGTGAAATATCACTTTAATTATATGCTCAATTCTTCTATTTACTACAGTCTATTTCTATATTTTTATTATTTTGCACAAATCTCATTGTAGACCATTTCACCAACATCATAGGATTTCAATGAAATAACTTATAATGCACAGCAGTGCAAGTTCTCTCTTTTTATTTTTTAAGTATTCTAAATTTGTCTTACAGATGAACTTTAGAATCATCTTTTTCCTGGCTTGAGGATGCATTGTATTGATTTTAGAGAGGGAGGAAGGTGGGGTGGTGGAGGGAGAGAGAGAAAGAGAGAAACATTGATCTCTTATTCCCGTACATGTCCTAACCTGGGATCGAATCCACAACTTAGGTATGTGCCCTGACAGGAAATTGGGCCAGCAATCTTTTGGTATGAGACAAGACACCAACTAACTCAGCCACCCGACCAGGGCTAAAATCATAAGTTTTTGTCCATTCTTATTTCTATTAGAACTGCATTATAGAAATTAATTGGGACAGTATTGATGATGTTTTTTTATTCAGCCAGCATTATCATCTGCCTCTCTATTTGTTCAAGTCTTCTTTTACATCTCTCTGTAATTTGTTCCTTTTTCTATTTGGTTTCAGCATATTTATTCCTAAGTATGTTTTCATCCCTTGTTGGTATTATACACTGGACTATTTTCATTATGCATTTCAAATTGTAATCTCCACATACCTGTTTTTCCAAGCCTGGAGCCCAAGAGTAATTTGAATCTCCTTCAATCCAACCAGTCTCTGAGTTCTGTAGCCCCTCCAGCTCCACTCCCACGGGCTTCATACAAGCTCTGAACATCTCTTGGCTGGACAATACACATTTTTCCAGACTAGTCTCCCTGGCTCCAAAATAATTTCACCCTGACCTTCACTTTGGTGATGAATGATTTTTCTAAAATTTAAATATAATTCTCTTCAAACTCTTGAGCGTCTTCCCATTGACTATTATCAAATTTTTAGGTATAATTGGTCTCACAGTGAGGCCATTTGCTCCTTTATTTCCTACCCATTCTCACTGGCATTAAGCTCCAACCCTCTAGACTTCTCACAGCTTGGTTCACATGTAAGTAGTGAGGTCTCCCTACTTTGTATGCACTGTTTCCTCTGCCAGAGTGACATTGTATTACTGCTCTTAGAATGAACATTGTGGAGTTTAAATAATTGATGTTAACTGGTATAAACAACTCCCCAATTTTATTTTATTTTTTAAAGATTTTATTTATTAATTTTTAGACAGAGAAGGAAGGGAAAAAGAGAGGGAGAGAAACATCGATGTGTGGTTGCCTTTCACGTGCCCCCTACTGGGGACCTGGTCACAACCCAGGCATGTGCCCTGACTGGGAATCGAGCCAGTGACCCTTTGGTTCACAGGCCGATGCTCAATCCACTGAGCTACATCAACCAGGGCACAACTCCCCAATTTTAATAACAACACAGCGAAGATCTGTGGCTCTATTAGGCAGCTCACGCTCAAGTGGTGACTCATAAACTCAAGTTTCCTTCTATTTGGTGATGCTGCCATCTTAGACATATGGCCTCCATGGATTCCACAGAGAGGAAGAAAGGGGGTGTGTAGTATTATGATCAAGATGTGACATTCTCCTATTCACATTTCATCGCTCAAAACTTACAATAGGTTTTAACATGGTTCCATGGACAGATGAGAAAGCTGGTCTCCCTTTCTGCCCAGAAAGAGAAAATGAAATTGGTAAGGTTTGTATCAGTCTTTGCCATATCATTCAAAGAGAAAATCTATTCAATTAGTTTTTGCTTTCCCATCATCTATCATAGTATTTGACACTTAGTATGGGTTCATAATTATAGAATAAACATACATGCATGAATAAATGAATGAATGAGTTCTAAGTCTGTTAGCTATACAAATTAATGCTGTGTCTAGAATCCAAATACAATAATATGGGCACATAAAGGTAAGACTTGGTTTGAAAGAACGCTATTGTTTTATAGAGGAGTGCTGTTAAATAGAAGATGTTACTTAAAGAGAGGTTTAAATGCAAATAAAAATGAGAAAGAAGTTAGTTCATTATTTTTCTGTCTACTTTGTGTATTTTGGAGGTTCCTTGGTTTATGTTTTTGTCTACCATTTTTTTTTAGTCTATTTTCCATCTCTGGGCAATTACACCCATACCTAGGGTTTCAATGGTCATCTATCAGATCATAATTTATAAATTTATATTCATATCCAGATCTTTCAGTTGCTTGTCAAACTCTCACTTAAACCTATCTGTTTAGGTTCTATCTCCAGTTTGATAATCAAATAAGTATCCATTTCCAACTCAGTAGAACTAAGGCTCTGTGGGCAGGAAAAGTATGTATTCTTACCATATATATAGAAAGGTGTGTATCTATTCTTATAAAAATAAATTGTCCTTTCAAGAGTGGATAAGTTCTAGTATAGTAAACTTACCACCACGTATCTTTTGGTCTCCTTTAAAAAGGTCAACATATTAGGGTCTCGTATACACCATCCTTATGACAAACTGCTATTGGGACCAGCCAACCTCCTGACTGACTGTCAGACCCAGTACCTAATGGACGATTCTGGTTGCAAGGTCACTGGATGACCAAGGGTGAAAAGCGCTATTTCCATCAGGTCTCAGTGGCATGCTTGCAGTTGTATTTTGAAAGTTGGCCAATTCTTTGCTGCAGATGGCCTGACCTGGCTCCAGAACTCTAGGAACTCTACATTGTGATTTTCCTCTTGTGGCATGCCATTAACCCCACAGGCATCTTTTCTTATCATATAAATCTCTATCATATGATGTCTGCCAGGTCACATGGCTCAAACAGTAGGAGCTCTTGTAGTGAAGCCTGGACATACTGCAAAGGGCTTCTCTGCATTGGAAAGCTGGCAGCCTTTCATAGAGCTTGGTACATGATCCAGAGAAGTATTCCCAGGTGTGGCATATACACCAAAGAAGCCTATTAGGAGTATGTTTCCTTCTTTGAAGTTTTAGATGTGAAGTCCTTTATGTTTTCTTTTACTTGAGAGGGGATATTCTGGCAAACTTGGAACCCTAAATCTCTAAAATATTATGATGTGGTAGACCCTAAATCACTGTAGATTTATCTTCCCTAAGTGTTTCGCCAAGGCCTCCAAAAATTTGCTGCTTTTATTTCTCCAGTCCAATAAACACAGGAAGTCATTGACATAATGGACAAATATAACCTTCTTTAGTATGTCCAGTTGGTCCAAAACTCTGGCCTATAATAAAACAGAGGCTGGGAGAGTTAAACATCGTCCTGGGCCATGTGTATAATCTTTGTTTATTAAGGGGAATATTTATGCACAAAATTCAGGATTGTGTTGACTCTCAGGTAGACAGAAGGTATGATTGGGAAGGATTGCATCTGTGGCTTCAGGTGTACTACAGTCTTCTAATCCTTTAGTCTAGTTCTGAGAGTGTGTCTATTACTTTTCCTACTAGTCTCAGCATGGCTTCTTCTTTATATCCTTAGTTACTGGAATTCTGTTTAGCTAGTCTTCAGGTGGTTTGCAATGATGGTTGTACTATAATTTAGTTGTAATTTTGATGTGGGAGGAAGTGAGCACAGAGTGTACCCATTCTGTCATCTTGAACAGAAGTCCATGTTACATTATTCTTTAAACCTATCACTATATGTAAGATAAATTTAATTTTAAGAGGAAGATAATAGGTGAGAAAAAGAAGGGTAGCTAAATGGCAATGTCAGGATTGAGGGAAGGAAGTTTGTTTATAATGGAAGAAGCTTGACCATATTATCATAGGGTACATGGGGAAAAAATCAAGAAAAGATACAGAAAATATAAGGAGCTAGGAGATACTGAATCAAAGATCAGGAACAGAAGAAGGGCTACATGTGAATCAAAGGAGCTAAGGACAGATGCAACTATAACAGAGTTTGCCCATGTGAAGAACAGGAGGTTGAGAGATGAAGGTTAATGGCAGATGGCTTCAAGTGTCTCTGGGAGGTGGGAGCAAAGTCGTATTCAAGGAGAGGTGAGGCAGGGATTATTGCAATGGGCATAATGGTAAGGGGAATGGCTTGTGGGGTCATGCATGTTCCTCTGCAGCATTCGTAAGTCCATGGGATAATAGTGGAGTGAGGGAATGATGGGAGAGATTCAAGATTGGGAGATTTCAGGGAAACCATGGTGCAAAGAAATGAGTAAAGATATTGAGAACACAAGGAGCATGGTGTTTGGGACAGAGCCTGGATAGAAAAGGAAGTAAAATCATAAAGATGGAATGTGTTCAGAAAATAAAAAGAAAAGAAAAGCAGGTAAAATGAGACGGGTTGGAAGGAAAGGCACGCGAAGTGAGGAGAAGCACAAAGTCTGGCCCACATCAACCATCAGTGGCACCATTAGCCCAGTGTGGTTGGCTCTCACTGGCTGGTGGGCGCTGAGGTCAGGGTCCCTGCTTCTATGTCCCCAAAGCTAGCCTAGCATCCAGTACCATGGACAAAAGAACAGAGACCTAGAAATGTACTGACATTCTGTTCAGAGACAGGAATATATCAGTGTAAAATAATAGAGATGGAGCAATGTGGAGGAATAAGATGCAGAGACAGTGACCATGACACCAAATAAGTGAAGTGTGAGAAAGCAATACCTTTAGAGTTGCAGACATGAAGGAACTTTGGATAGGTCTTCTTGGTAATGAACTATTTATCTGAAAAATGGTGAAGCAGATCACTGTGAAGGGCACCACACAGAGCATATAGGATTCTTCCACATTGCCCAGGGGTAGTCCACTCAGGCTATTCAGTAACTACCCAGAATACTTAGCTGATGTTTTTATAGGGACAACTGTACTTTTTCTGTTCATTCTAGAGTTTTGTTAAAAAGCACATTTTTTAAGGTGAGGGTCATAGGTACATATGCATATGATAGTGTTTTAGTCACTGTGGTAGATACAGAATCTTTTTCTTGGCACATCTAAATAGACTCAAGTGCTCAGAATCCCCAATTCATCTTGTTAAATGCTTTGCTAATATGCCCTGTTGAGTCTTGTAATGGACATAAAACAAACCTGAACAGTCAGTAGACCTTATTTTGATTTAAATTTATTTATTTTTTACTTTTATACCTTTTTCTTTATTTTTAAAATATATTTTATTGATTATGCTATTACAAATTGTTCCAATTTTCCCAGTTTGCTCACCTCCACTTGGTGCCCCCATTGCCTCCAGCAACCCTCTCCCTTAGTTCATGCCAATGGGTCATGCATATAAGTTTTTTGGCTACTCCATTTCCAATACTGTTCCTAACATCCCCCTGTCTATTTTGTACCTACCAATTTGTACTTCTTAATCCCTGCATATTTTCTATCATTCTCCCTCTTCCCCTTCTCAGCTGATAGCCTTCCAAATGATATGCATATCTATGATTCTGTTCCTGTTCTGGTTGTTTGCTTAGTTTCTTTTTTAGATTCGGTTGTTGATAGTTGTGAGTTTGTTGCCATATTAATGTTCTTAGTTTTGATCTTCTTTTTCTTATATACTTCCCTCTAACATTTCATGTAATAATGGCTTAGTGATGATGAATTCCTTTAATTTTACCTTGTCTGGGAAGTACTTTATTTGCCCTTCAATTCTAAATGGTACCTTTTCTGGATAGAGTAATCTAGCTTGCAGGTTCTTGTTTTTTAACACTTTGAATACTTCTTGCCAGGCCCTTCTAGCTTTCAAAGTATCTTTTGATAAATCAGCTGACAGTATTGTGGGAAATCCTTTGTAGGTAACCCTCTGCTTTTCTTTTGCTGCTTTTAAGATTCTCTCTTTATCTTTAACTTTTGGTATTTTAATTATGATGTGTTTTGGTGTGGTCCTCTTTGGTTACAACTTGTTTGGGATTGTCTGTGCTTCCTGGACTTGTATGTCTATTTCCTTCACCAAATTAGGGAAGATTTCTTTCATTACTTTTTCAAATAAGTTTTCAATTTTCTGTTCTTTCTCATCTTCTTCTGGCATCCTTATGATTTGGATGTTGGTACATTTGGAGATGTCCCAGAGGCTCCTTAGAGTATCCTCATTTTTAAAAATTATTTTTCCTTCTTGCTGTTCTGATTGAATGCTTTTCTCTTCCTTACATTCCAAATAATTGATTTGACTCTTGGCTTTATCCCCTCCACTGTAGGTTTCCTGTAGATTTTTCATTTCACTTAATGCAACCTTCATTTCTGCCTAGGTATTTTTTATGATGTTGCTGTATCCAATGATTTCTTTGAGCATCCTGATAACTAGTGTTTTGAATTCTGCATCTGATAGGTTGCTTATCTCTATTTAATTTAGTTCTTTTCCTGGAGTTTTGTTCTATTCTTTCATTTGTGCCATATTTCTTTGTCTCATCGATTTTGCAGCCTCCCTGTGTTTATTTCTGTGTATTAGGTAGAGCTGCTTTGACTCCTTGTCTTAGTAGCAAAGCCTATTATAGAAAAGGTACCTGTAAATTGTGTGAGCCAGAGCCTTACGTAATCCCCTTTGTGGGGCAATCTGTTTCACCACTCTGTGACTCTATGTTGGTGGGGGGAGCTCAGAGAGGGTTCAATGCTACTGGCTAACCTCTGGAAATTACCTGGGAGGAAGCTGTCTGCCAGCACTCACCCTGTTGCCTGTCACTTCACTTTCTTCCCATTTCCCCATATGCCACTTGTACACTTCAGCTGTTGCCCTGGTGCTGAATCCCAGAGAGGGTGGGTCTAAGTGAGTCCTAAGTCTTTTGCAGGCCATTTAAGAGGAGTTTCTTGAGAATCCTGCAGTTTCTTCTGTCACCCAACCCCTACTTATTTTTACAGCCAGTGTTATGGAGACTTATCTTCCTGATGCTAGAACCCTGAGCTGGGTAGTCTGGTCTGCGGTCACTCACTCCCAAGATATCCCTGCTGACTTTTATCCACCGTACACAAATGTGAGACTGCCCATTCCACTCCCTCTTCATGTCAATCTTCATCTCCATGCCTCTCCATGTCTCTGCCCCTCCTTCCCATCTGGATGAGTGTGGCTTCTTTAAATCCTCGGTTATTGGGCTTCCATAGAGCTCAATTTTCTGGTAAATCTGGGTGATATTTGTTTTGTAGTCTAGTTGTAATTTTTGCTGCAGTTGTGCATGGAGGCGAAGCATATTTACCTACACCTTCATCTTGACCAGAAGCCAACAAGCCTTTTAATTAAAAAGAAATCAAGACCATGGATAATATGATTTACCTAAATATGCATCATAAGACCCTGTCCCTTGCTTGAGCTCTTTTAAATATCTTGAAAGTTGTTTTCTTAGGTAATTAGCTGACCTATCAAAAGTGACATATACAGGGTTTTTTTCTCTCCCTCAACAACATGAAAAATTCCAGCCATTGTTAATATAACAAGGACAGTTTGCATGACAATGATGTAATCCGGCAGCCAAGGAGAGTGGGCTGGAATGAGCATGCATGAACAGTGATGAGTTCACTGTACTAGTCAGTGGGGGCAGCAGATGCCTTTGAGTGAGCATGTGTACTATGTGGCCATCACATTCAAAATGACTGAGCAAGTAGAGCAACAAATCTGCATCAAATTTTGTGTTAAACTTGAGCATTCCTCCACGGAACCTATTCAGATGATTTAAAAGGCTTTTGGGGACAATGCAATGAGTGCAGAGCAAATAAAAGTGTGGCACAAACACTTCAAAGACTGTCAAGAATCTGTTGAAAATGACCCATGTACTGAAAGACCTGCACCAGGCAGAACACCTGAGAATGCTGGCAATGTATGGGCTGCAATAGACAAAGGTTGGTGACTGACAGTGCAAGAGCTAGAAGCTGATCTGGGGATTCTAAAAACTACTATGCCCAAGATTTTGATGCAGGAACTTGGCATGAAATGTGTTGTGGCAAAATTCGTTCGGCAGCTTCTGCTACCAGAGCAGAAGGAACATCATGATTCACTTGCTGACTTGATTCAAACCACTGAACCAATGAACTGGATTTCTTTAAGAAAGTCATAACATGAGATGAATCATGAGTCTATGGTTATGATCTGGAAATGAAGGACCAGTCGTCCCAATGGAAGTTGCCTGGTTCTCCATGCCCGAAGATGGCACAGAAAAATTGCAGCAAGATTAAGATCATGTTAACTGTGTTTTTTGATTGAGAAGGTATTGTCCATCATAAGTATGTTCCCCCAGGCCAAATAATTAATAAGGAGTACTACCTCAATGTTCTCTGTTGGTTGAGAAATTCAATATGATGAAAAGGTCACAGCTATGGGTGACTGGTGACTGGCAGCTTCAACATGATAATATGCTTGTTCATGCATTACATCTCATGTACAAATTTCTGGCAAAACATCAAATCACCCAGGTAACTCAGTCCCCCTACAGCACAGATTTATCACCTTGCAACTTCTGGCTTTTTCCAAAACTAAAATCACCTTTGAAAGGGAACTAAAATCACCTTTGAAAGGGAAGAGACTTCAGACCATCGATGAAATTCAGGAAAACCAGATGGGGCAACTGATGGCACTTCCAACAGGATTTTGCAGAATGTTTTGAATAGTGGAAGAGGTGCTGGGAGAACTGTGTGAGGTCCCAAGGTGCTCACTTTGAAGAGGACGGAGGTGTAACTGTCCTATACACAATGTTTCTTGTATCTTGTATCTTCTTTAATAAATATCTCTATTTTTCATATTACATGGTTGGATATTTTTGGGGCAGACCTTGTCATATGCAAGCCTCTTTGCTAGATATTATGGGGGAAAATATCAACTAATGTTGAAGGGTTGAGCAATCTTTTACCTTAAAGCTTAAGAGTTTGAAGAAAAATGAAATATGTGCAGAAATAACTATATAACAAGTTAGAGTGTAAAAAGGGCTATCAACCTTATTACAGCTAAGAATGTTATTAACCTAAATTATCTCTCCAAACTCAAATGGCACTCAGGCTTAATATAGCACTCTCATAGATCGTTGATGCCATTACAAATGATGCATACTTTTTGGAAGAATTTGTTTACAAGTAAGGTAAGCAGGAGAAATATTTTACTGTCCAGTACTCTTCTGTTGGTTAAGACTGAGGGCCAAGTCCAGCTGGAATGGGTCCTAGAAAGAACCAGTCAGGACACAGAGCCAGAGGCCACAGGGAAATTCCCTTTCAAGAGAGATGTCAATGTCCTAAAAACCGTGGAAAGAGTCCAGGTAAAGCAAGTGCAGTGAGGTGTTAACATGGGAATCTAGGCGATGGGTATATTGGCACTCACTATAAAATCATTCAACTTTGCTCTGTAGTTTTGAAAAGTTTCAAAGAAAGATGTAGTGGGGAAAAGTCATCTAAATGAGATTTGCCTGATGCTGATATTGGACAAGAGAAACATAGTTGACTCCTTGAGGGAGGCAGAATGGAGGCCTGGAGAGACAGAGTGTGTATCAGAACAGAAGGAGGGAAGCCCAGGGAGACCACGGACCAGCAGACTGCCCAGCTTTCATGGGCTCCTCCTGGGTTCTACATTGCTGCGACACCCAGCTTCATAAATACAGCCCAGGATATAAGGGGAGAAACCTATGTTTATTCTTCTCTACTCAATCCTAAGGAGCTGATAAAGATACTATGTAGGAAGTCTTATTTTTAAAATATGTTTCATTATTTTTAATAAAAGGTAATTACTGCTTTTAGAGTGTTCACAGAAAAAAGCAGGGCAAGACATGGTGTGTGCAACATGTTTACAACTACATAAAAAAGGCATTTCCAAGAATCACTGAAGGAAAATACAGAGATAACTATTTTTGGTTGATAATTATGTGAAATCTTTCAATTCTTATTTTCTAAATTTTCTGTAATATTATGCAAATGTATTTTCAATAAATATTAAGAAATAAAAAAAAATTCCTCCCTTGAAGATGCACACTTTATTGGAGCAAAGATAGAATTTATTATTTTTATTTAAGCTGGGTAGTTATGGTGAGAAAATTCAGATAACTTGTGGCACTTTTCAAGTTACATAAACCCAGCCAGATATTGGATAAACCCCTCTCTTGGTACATATATTCTCCCTCATGAGAATCCTGGCCCACTCTGCCATTCCAACCAATGGGAACAGAACCATTGGGCAGAAAAATAGGGCCAGCAACCAGACTGTGTACGGAGAAGACTCCCTGAAATAGGGTATTTGCTCTATACCTTAAAGGAGCAGAATGTCTGTAGTCATTGGAAGTCCAAGGAAGAAAGCATAATCTAAATAATGCAATGGCTTCCATATGCTTGAAGGGAGAAAGGCATGTGGTTTGCTTAGAGATCTAAAGTGAGGTGTGGACAGATAAGCCTAGGAGGTGGGGAGCAGGGGGGCAGATCAAAGAAAGTGGTTTGGAGTAGGGAAAAGGAGACAGTAATGACTGACATTTGTCAACTACAGTAAAAGGGAAAATCCTAGTGATGAAACTTGTTGCATTTTTTAGACATGCCACCTTACTTCCAGGACCTCTCAGTGGCTTCTCTTCTGGTGACTGGACCTCCAGCTGTCTATTCAGAGGAGACATGCCTTCTGGTAACTCACATCTCTTGGTGTGACCTTCCATATCTCCCATTTCCAAACAACTTTCAGAACTCCAAGTCAAGCACAAGGGCTGCAGAATATTTACACCCAGTTAATATTTATGCTGAAGTATTTTATTCTTCTTAGAAGATCAGAGCAGGTAAAAAGTGAAATATGACAGGTAAACATTAAAAGGGACGACAGGGAGAAGTAAGAGGTTCATTAAAAACAAAAGTGGATGTTTTAGTAATGATCAAATACAGCAATCTGTTCTGAAAATGTAAAATTACTAATGATTTCTTTGAAAAGAATCATTTTGATACAAATTTAATTGCAGAGAAAATAATCTTGTAATAAATTTAGAGATGAGTAAGCTGGGTGTAAGGTCAGAATAGAACCAAGGAGCAAGCAAAGACTCATTGGGCATCATGTGGTCTCCCTCACAGGTGACCATTGTGATTAAATTGATGATCTGATACACATTAAAATGTTGGAATTTTAGGAAAAGAAAGTTGGGGGAAAATGGAAGAAAAACATGCTATCTACAGGTGTGATTTTTAAAGAAAAATTAGATTTTTAATTATAACCATACTTTTTATTCTCTTATAATTTAAGCTACATTCATTTTTTAAAAATATCTGAAGATTGCTGAATTCATGCATATAATAGAATGTTATGCATTTTTAACATAATGGTAGATGAATAATAAAATGCCCTGATTTAAGATGGAGATTCTATAATCATTATTGGGGGCCCTGGAAATTTCCAAGAATGAACTTGCAAAATCAGTTTATTTTGAAAGATTATGCTTATATGAAATTCTTTCCTGGAACAAAATTCATCCAAACAGCTGACCTTGTTTTCACCTTGTTGGTGGTCCATAATTCTTTCATCAACATTACCAGGTCAATGAAAGTGTGACATTTTCCTTTCCACATCTTTACCACTGTTTTGCTTACATCAAAACCTTAATAATGGCAACCAGTAGCCTTGGCCCATCATGGAAACCAGCCATCATTCATCTTTTCACTTTTTCTCCTCCCTTCCTTCTCAGTTTCTTATGCTTGCCCTCAGCTCTATTTCTTCCACCTTTACTGAACATAAATGTGCCAAGGATTTGGTCCCTGCCCTTCATTGCCTTACAACCTAGGCAGAGATTAACCAGGAAAGCTATCATTACAATCAACTGTGCTCTAGTAATGAGTTATGAGAGCAACTAACTTTTCTGTGGAGAGTGAGGTGAACATTCTGGAAAAGCTTCAGAAAGATGACACACGAGCTCACTGAAGAGTGAGCGGAAGAGGAGCAAGTACATGGGGCTGAGAAAGGTACCCTAGAGCCCTCCTCAGGTTGGTTTGTATACAGTCCTAACCCATTCCACCCGCAGTCTGCATGTCTGAGGTTTTGATTCCTGGATCAAAAATCTTCCATATTCTTGCCTTAACAATGTATTTTCCCTCCACTTTGGCAAAGAATAAATACAAACTTAAGACTGTTACTCTAGAATACCATTGGAAAGTAACCAAGTTTGTTTAATCAATTTTTCCATATTCATATTGATTTTATTTACATTTTAAAAAGCCTAGAGAACAATTACTCTTTACAATTGAAGTGATGCCATTTTCATATTTTCCTTCAACCAAAATCTCTAGAGAAAGTTCAGGTATGCCAGGATGTCTGGAGAAGTGCACTGGTGTGAGCCAGTTTTAGACTATTTTCTTCAGAAGATTATAGTCAATTAAACCACTAATTCCTAGCAAAATCCTAAACATGCTGCCCATTTTGAAATGACATAATCTCTGCTAATGCTCAAATGACCAGTGAGCTTTTTTTTTTCACTAAAAGGATAAAACTTAACTATTGATAAAAGAACTTTCTTGAAGTCACAAGAAAATTTTGCTTATTATTTTACAAACTTCTACACTTGGGGGTAATCTGACTCTTCAAGCTATTTCCTGATGGATTTCGCCTACTGAAAACATAAGTGCTTTGATGACACAGGCTTTGGTTGATCAAAGAGAACTAATATAATTACAAATCCACCTGTTCTTTAATATTAGCTATTGTTAGTAACAAAAGGAGCTGCTGCATTATGGAGTTTTTCAATAAAAAAGTTCATTTGTTTTTTTCCATAATATGGCTCTAGTACTTATGGAAAGTCTTTAACTTTAACTTTATTTGAAACAATTTTGTTAAACTGTATTTGTGACAGCTTGCATTTTTATCAGCATGCATTTTTATTAAAAATCTTATCAGAATTGTTGAATTTTTGTGTAGCCATTTTAATATTGAAGATGGGAGAAAATACACAACATTTTTGGCTATTATCCATTATTATTTCAAGAAAGGTAAAGACAAAACTGAAACACACAAAAAGGATTTGTGCAGTGTATGGATAAGGTGCTGTGACTGATGGGACATGTCAAAAGTGGTTTGTGAAGTTTCATGCTGGAGATTTCTGGTTGGATGATGTTCCATGGTTGAGTAGATCAGCTGAAGTTGATAGAGATCAAATAGAGACATTAACTGAGAACAATCAATGTTATACCATGTAGGAGATAGCCAACATACTCAAAATATCCAAGTCAATAAAGTTATTGGTGAAAATGAAAGATGTGTCTTTTATTTTGCAGAAAAACTAAATGGGCTTTTTGGTCAACCCAATACTTTGTCTTCTTACAACACAACAAAAGCTCTAAGAGTGGCATCTGGTGATATTTAAAAGAAATAATTAAAAAGCAAAGACAGAATAGGAGGATATTTAAGGTTTAACATAGAGACACATAAAACCTAGTTACCCTTATTCTTGGTATATCTCCTACTTTTCAACAATTTATCATTTATCTGTTGCAATTAACCTTGATTTGTAGCCTGCCATGTTATTTCCTAAAGTAAATGGCTACACAAATTCAGAACGCTTGTGTTGGAATTATATTTTGATATCTTAAACACAGTCTAAAAAATGAAAACTCATTTCATTACTCAGAATGTCATAGATGAGCTCTCAGCATCCCATTGATCATATCTGGGGAATGTGGTGTGTGTCCCCAGTACACAATAAGTACTTAGGCAGTAAATCATAATGATGATTCTTATGTGATTATTATACATTCTGATGACCATGTTGCACTTTTGTGGTTTTAAGTTAAACAAAGATCATCCTTGGATATTACAAGTAAAATAGTAGTAGATTAGATTAGTAGAGTGTGATGAAGGACCAGAGAAAAGGAGTGACTTGATATAATTGTTTCTGCTTTACAGAGAAGCTTAGTTACTCATGTGTTTAAGAAGGTAAGTGGCATTAAGTGAGATTGTAACTAAAGATGAAATTCAATCTCTTTTTGTACATGTTGTGGACCTTTCTAATTAAATGAGTGGGAGAATATTTTCTTCCAACTATGGCATTTAAGATAGAACCAAAGAAAACAATTAACAGAGCATTCAAAAAACATTCAAGTAATATTAAGACTCAAGAAACAAGAACACCTAGGATAAATTGAAATACCAAAGCATACCTAGACCAATTAAAACTCTGCAGTCTCCTCTTCTATCACAGGAGTCAGCATCAGTATGTATTGACTGTACACGACTTAGGGTGTTGAAGTAGGTGCTGCATTCTGTTGCAAGCCTGTAACTGACTCCACATATCAAAGTATCATTGATTCTTAGCCTCAATTTCCTTATTTTTGAAATGGAGGAAATTAGACTAGACTAGAATTAGTCCTAAGAGTCTATCTAGATCTAATATTTAATTCTTAATCCAGAATACCTTCCCTTTGGTACTGAATGATTGACTGTGAACCTAACATATATTTATTATTTATTCAGGCATTAACTCATTTGCATATTAACCCAAACCAAGCAAACTGTATTAGAATGCATCTATTATAATGTTTGAAGTATTTTTATTGCTTATGAACTGTTTAAATAATGGGCACTACAACTTTCCTTTAATTGTGTGGATAATATAAAATTAGATTTGGCATAACACTCCAGACTACATTTGTATTTAAGATAATGCTAGTTCCTACTCAAAATAATAGTTTTTATCTCTTTACCACCAGGATTATTTCTGAATGGAAAGGATAAAATATAAAGATTTCAGGGGACTTCTGGCTAATATGGAGGCAAAGGTAGATACACTCTGCCTCCTCACACAACCAAAAGAAGGGTAGCAGCAAATTTAAAAACACAAAACAACTAAAGCTGCCAGAAAATCTAACTATATGGAAGTCTGACAACCAAGGAGAAAGAAGAAACATTCATCCAGACTGGAAGGAGGGATAGAGACAGGCAGCCAGGGCAGAGAAGACATGTGACAAGGCAGCGTCTGGCAGACTGGGTGGTCCCACATTTGCATGTGGGTTAACCAGGAAGAACAACTGCGGAGTGAGACCAACCACTCAACTCAGGGTTCCAGTGTGGGGAACTAAAGCCTTGAAACCTCTGGCTGTAAAAATCTGGGGGTGGGGGGTTGAGGCAGTGGGAGAAACTCACAGCCTCACAGGAGAGTCCATTGGAGAGACCCACAGTGTCCCAGGATATACACAAAGCCATCCACCTTGGAATCAGCACCAGCAGGGCCCAATTTGCTTATGGGTAGTGAGGGAACTGACAGAAAGCCAGCCAAGGCAGAGCAAGCAGCATTGTTCCCTCTCTGACCCCTCTCCCACATACAGCACCACAACACGGCCTCGTCCTGGTGAATTCCTAACAACAAAACAGGAGTACCAAGACACAGAAATATGGCCCAAATGAAAGAACAGATCAAAACTCCAGAAAAAATGCAACTAAGCGATGAAGAGATAGCCAATGTATCAGGTGCAGAGTTTAAAACACTGATAAGCAGGATACTCACAGAAAAGATTGAGTGTGGTCAAAAAATAGAGGAAGAAGTGAAGGCTATATAAAATGAAATGAAGAAAAATATACAGGGAATCAACAATAAAGTGAAGGAAACTGGGATTCAAATAAACAATTTGGAGTAGAAGGAAGAATAAACATTCAACCAGAATAGAATGAAGAAACAAGAATTCACAAAAATGAGGAGATGTTTAGGAACCTCTGGGGCAACTTTAAACATTCCAACATCTGAATCACAGGGGTGTCAGAAGGACAAGAGGAAGAGAAAGAAATTAAAAACTTATTTGAAAAAATAATGAAGGAGAACTTCCCCAATCTGGCAAAGCAAATAGGTTTCCAGGGAGTTCAGGAGCTCAGAGTCCCAAAGAAGTTGGACCCAAGGAAGCACACACCAAGGTACATCATAATTATTTTACCCAAGATTAAAGATAAGAAGAGAATCTTAAAAGCAGGAAGAGAAAAGGAGGGAGTTACCTGCAAAGGAATTCCCATAAGACTATCAGCTGATTTCTCAAAAGAAACCTTACAGGCAAGAATGGGCTGGCAAGAAGTGTTCAGTCATGAAAGCCAAAGACCTACATCCAAGATTACTCTCTCCAGCAAAGTTATTGTTTAGAACGGAAGGGCAGATAAAGTGCTTCCCAGATGAGATAAAGTTAAAGGAGTTCATCATCATGAAGCCTTTATTATATGAAATGTTAAAGGGATTTATCTAAGAAAAAGGAAAAGATCAAAACTATGAACAGTAAAATGACAACAAATACAAGTATCAACAACCTGAAACCTAAAAACAACAACAACAAACAAACTAAGCAAACAACTACAACAGGAACAGAGTCACAGAAATGGAGATCACATGGAGGGTTACCAGCAGGGAGGGGCAGGGGGAAAATGGGGTAAAAGGTACAGAGAATAAGCATAAATGGTAGGTACAAGATAAACAGGGGGAGGCTAAGAATAATATAGGAAATGTAGAAGCCAAAGAACTTATATGTACAACCCATGGACACTTACTAAGAAGGGGGTAATGCTGGTGGGAGGTGGGGTGCAGGACAGAGGGGGATAAAGGGGAGAAAAAAATGAGACAACTGTAATAGTATAATCAATAAAATATACTTAAAAAAAGATTTCAAATCATCTTCCTTCAGTGAAGACGTAGAGTAACTTGAATACATGGACAGAGTAGATACGTGGAAATATAGTCTTTGTGTTGTTTTTTCTATTTTCTGCATTCAGGGCAAAAATTAAGGTAGGAATGTAAGTTATCCAAATTGTTGACTTAAAAAATAAAATGGTGCTAAGAATCGATCACTTAACAAGCTCTGTTTTCCAAAATTACATATTCAGGAGTTGTTAAGATGTGTTAGTCACCAACTTAGCTGCATAACATAATTACTTGGGGAGCTGTTTAAAATTCAGACTCAGATCAGAGGGAGGGCAAGATAGCGGAGGACTGAATGGGAGTCACATTGACCTCCTCCTGGGACCAATCTGGAATTACAACTAAATTGTGGAGAAATCACTAAGAACAAACAACTGAAAATAGCGAGAGAGAAATCTTATAACCTCAGACAGACAAAAGAATAAGTTTCAGCACAACCTGACTGGTAAGGAGTGCGACCGAGACAAGAGAAGGCTGGCTGGGAACCCGTAGGAGGTAGTGCCAGAGGGATATTTAAGTGGCCAGTTAGATTCCCCTGAGAAGAGTGTGGTCTAAACCATAAGTGGAGATCCCCAGCCTACAGAACCAGAGCCCAAAAAGTACACAATTAACAGCCAGCTGGGAAAAGCAGCAGGGCTGCTCTCTGCCAGAGACAGCAGCTGGAGGAGCAAAGAGCCGTTTAAAAGGCTAACGCATAATTTTCACTTGCAGCACTTACCCTGGACTCTGGCAAAGGAAGGGCAGAGTGGGCTAGAGTCGCCTGAGGAGAGACTAGTGACGGAGGCTTCGGGGAGAGAACTGAGAAAGTAGCTTCTGGGATCCCAGTGCTGAGTCATCCCCCATATGGTAGCAGCCATCTTGCTCAGGCAAACCACTCCCCTCCAAGCAGCATCAGCCTGAGGAGAAACAATAGCTGTGCCCCCAGGCCTGACTGCCGAGTGCAGAGTGGCAGCCAGAGGCAGTAGACTCCTGCAAAGTGGGGGTGGAGTAGAGTAGAGGTGCTTGATAAGAGACTTGGGATGGAGACTTTGGGGAGAGAACTGAGAGTAGCTGCTTGGATCCCGGTGCTGAGTCATCCCCCATAAGGCAGTAGCCATCTAGCTCACATGGACCACTCCCCTCCCAGCAGCAGTAGCCTGAGGGGCAACATCAACCCCAGACCCATGAGGGACTCTGCCCTGCCCTATGGTGCTTAAGCCTGACTGCTGAGTGCAGAGTGACCAGAATAGTAACTGAAGGAGACAGCCACAGACAGTAGATCCCTGGAAGTCACCAACACACTGCCTAAGGTCAGACAGTGGCAACATCTGACATCACCAGAGGTGGATCCAGAAAGAAAAAACAGTGGTAAATACTGGAGGCGACCAAGACGAAACCCACTATGGTCTTCTCCAGGATTTACAATATTTTATTTACTACATAGCTTTTTAACATTCATTTCTTGCCCATCAAGTTAGTGCATATTAAGTCACTAGATTTTATACTATAGTTTATTTCTCTCCTTTCTTATAATAGTCTTAACCTCTTTACAGCCTTATTATTACTGGTTCATTTGCTGTTGATAGTGGGATTGCAGAGGGCAGTTATTTTTGTAGTCGTGGGTTTGTTTCCTGGGCTTTGTGGTTTTGCTCTGGCAGCCAAACGATGGGAAGACAAAGAAACATCCCCCAATTGAAAGGAAAGGAGGAATCCTCAGAAAGGCTACTAAATGAAATAGAAGCAAGAAAACTATCAGATATTGAATTCAAAACAATGGTTATAGGGAAGCTCAATGAGCTCAGTGAGAATTACAAAAAACTACAGGGAAATTATGAGGAGCTTACTGCAAACTACATCAGCATGAAAAAGGACATAGAAGCTATCAATAAGAACCAAGAGGAAATGAAGAATATAATTTTTGAATTGAAGAACACAGTAGAAGGAATCAAAAGCAGGACAGACTGAAAGTAAAGTGGTGGAAAAAATATTCCAAGCAAATGGACAGGAAAAAAAAAGCCAGGGTAGCAATGCTTATATCAGACAAAATAGACTTCAAAACAAAAGCCATAGAAAGAGACCCAGAAGGACACATCATAATACTCAAGGGAGGAATCCATCAAAAAGACATAAACATTATAAACCTATCTGCACCCAACATAGGAGCACCCAAATATATAAGGAAAATCCTGGAGGAATTCAAGAAAGATACAGACAGCAACACTTATAGTAGGGGATTTTAATACCTCACTGTCAACAAAGGATAGATCATCCAAAAAAAAAATATCAGGAAGGGTAATGTAGAACTGAACAATGCATTAGATCAAATGGACCTAACTGATGTACATATAGAAATTTTCATCCCAAAGAAGCAAGCTACACATTCTTTTCAAATGCACATGCAATACTTTCCAAGATGGACCACATGATAGGACACAAAACAAGCATCGACAAATTTAATAAAATTGAAATCATATCAAGCATTTTCTTAACCACAGAGTGTAAAACTAGAAACCAACCTCAAGGAAAAAACTCAAAAACATTCAAACTCATGGAGACTGAATAGGATACTATTAAACAATGAATGGGTCAATAATGTGATCAAAGAAGAAATCAAAAAGTTTCTGGAAACAAGTGAAAATGAACATACAACAGTCCAAAACCTATGGGACACAGCGAAGGCAGTCCTGAGAGGAAAGTTCACAGCAACACAGGTTTACCTAAAAAAGACAGAAACATTTCAAATAAACAACTTAACCCTACATGTACAAGAACTAGAGCAACAATAATAAACAAAGCCCAGAGTGAGCAGAAGGAAATAATCAAGATCAGAGCAGGATTGAATGACATAGAGACTAAAAGAACAATTCAAATGATTAATAAATCCAGGAGCTGTTTTTTTGAAAAGATAAACAAATTGGCAAGCCTTTAAGAAGACTCATCAAGAAAAAAAGGGAGAGGGTGCAAATAAATAAAATTAGAAATGAAAGGGAAGAAATTACAGCTGATACCACAGAAATACAAAGGATTGTATGAAATTACTACAAAAACCTACATGTCAAGAAATTTGAAAACCTGGGCGAAATGGACAAATTTCTAGAAAAATATAATCTTCCATAACTGAATGAAGAAGAAGAAGCAGAAAGCCTACATAGACCAATAACAGCTGGTGAAATTGAAGTAGTAATCAAAACCTCCAGGCACACAAAACCTCTGGACCAGATGGTTTCATGGGAAAATTTTATAAAACATTTAAGGAAGAGCCAACTCCTGTCCTTCTCAGACTACTCTAAAAAAATCCAAGAAGAGAGAAGCCACCCAAAATCTTTTTATGAGGTGAGAATCATTCTAATCCCCAAAACAGATAAAGACACGACAAAGAAAGAAAACTACAGGCCAATATCACTGATGAACATAGATGCTAAAACCCTCAACAAAATATTGGCAAACCTCATCCAGCAATACATTAAAAAGATTATACACCATGACCAAATGGGATTCATCCTAGGGATGCAAGAATGGTGCAATACTCACAAATCAGTAAACATAATACCTCATAAAAACAAAGGGAAAGACAAAAATCACATGACCATATCAATAGATGCAGAAAAAGCATTTGATAAGGTACAGTACCCATTTATGATAAAAACACTCAGCAAAGTGGGAATAAAGGGGGCATACTTCAACACAACACAGGCCATATAGGAAAAACCTACAGTCAACATCGTATTCAACAGGCAAAAAAATAAAAGCTTTCCCAGTAAGATTGGGAACAAGACAAGGATGTCCACTTTCACCACTTCTATTCAACATGGTATTAGAAGTCCTAGCCACAGCCATCAGACAAGGAAAAGAAATAAAAGGCATCCAAATTAGAAAGGAGGAAATAAAACTCTCATTGTTTGCAGAAGACATGATAGTGTACTACAAAACCCTGTAGGCTCCACCAAAAACTACTCAACCTAATATGTGAATTTGGCCAAACAGCAGGATATAAAGTCAATATTTAGAAATTGAAGGCACTCTTGTACACCAAAAATGAAATATCAGAATCAGAAATCAGGGTAAAAATCCCAGTTGCTGAAGCACAAGAAAAATAAAGTACCTAGGAATAAACTGAACCAAGGAGGTTAAATAACTGTACTCAGAAAACTACACAACACTGAAGAAAGAATTTAAGGAAGATACAAATAAACAAAAGATAATACCATGTTTATGAACTGGAAGAATTAATGTCATCAAAATGTCCATTCTACCCAAAGCGATCTATAAATTCAACACAATCCCTATTAAAATACCAATGACATAATTCATAGATATAGAACAAACATTTCAAAAATTTATTTGGAATCATAAATGACCCCGAATAGCTGCAGCAATAATGAAAAATAAGAACAAAGTAGAAGGGATCACAATACCTGACTTCAAACTATATTATAAGGCCAAAGTAATCAGAACAGCCTGGTACAGGCGTAAGAACACACACACAGATCAATGGAACAGAATAGAGAGCCCAGATATAAACCCATGTCTCTGTGGTCAACTGATATTGGAAAAAGGGGGCAGAAGCATAAAATGGAGTAAAAATAGCCTCTTCAACAAATAGCGTTGGGAGATCTAGACAACTACATGCAAAAAACTGAAATTAGACCACCAACTTACACCACACACAAAATTAAACTCAAGATAGATAAAAGACCTAAATACTAGTTGTGACACCATAAAAGTCCTAGAAGAGAACATAGGCAGGAAAATCTCAGACATGCCACACAGCAATATTTTCATGGATATGTCTCCTAGAGCAAGGAACATAAAGGAAAGAATAAGCAAATGGGACTTCATCAAAATAAGAAGCTTCTGCACAGCTAAAGAAAACATCAGCAAAATGAAAAGGGACCCAACTATATGGGAAAATATATTTTCCAAGGGTACCTCGGACAAGGGTTTGATCTCCAAAATATATAAAGAACTCACAAGACTCTGCTCCAGGGAGACGAATAACCCAATTAAAAATGGGCAAAGGACCTGAACAGACACTTCTCCAAGGAGGACATACACAGGGCCCAGAGACATATGAAAAGATGCTCAGCATCACTAGCCATCAGGGAGATGCAAATTAAAACCACAATGAGATAGCACTTCACACATGTCAGAATGGCCATCATAACTAAATCAACAAACAACAAATACTGGCGAGGATGTGGAGAAAAGGGAGCCCTAGTACACTGTTGGTGGGAATGCAGACTGGTGCAGTAACTGAGGAAAACAGTTGGAATTTGCTCAAAAAACTAAAAATGGAACTGCCTTCTGACCTAGCAATTCCACTGCTGGGATTATACCCTAAGAATCCTGAAACACCAAATCTAAAGAACCTATACACCCAAATGTTCATAGCAGCACAATTTACAATAGCCAAGAATTGGAAGCAACCTCAGTGCCCAACAGTAAATGAGTGGATCAAAAAACGATGGTACATTTACACAATGGGATACTATGCGGCAGAAAGGAAGAAAGAGCTTCTACCCTTCGCAAAGCATGGGTGGAACTGGAGAGCATTATGGCTAAGTGAAGTAAGCCAGGTGGTGTAAGACAGATACCATATGATCTCACCTATAAGTGGAACCTTATAACTTAATAAGTTGATTAACAAAACAAACAAGCAAGCAAAATATAATCAGCAACACTGAAATAAAAAACAAACTGACAGTAACCAGAGGGGAGGAGGGAGGGGGATGACATGGGGAAAGGAGGGGAAGATCATCAGGGAACACGCATAAAGGACCTAGCAACAAAGCCAAATGGGGGAAGAACTGAGGGTGGGAAATGGGGGTGGGTAGGGCTGGGGGAAGTAGTGGCAGGAAAATGACAAAACAAAACAAAACAAAACAAAAATAGACAGGAGTAGGTTAAGAATAGTATAGGAAATTGGGAAAGCAAGGAATTGATATGTGCAGCCCATAGACATGAACTGGGGGGTGGGGGGATGATGGGATGGGGTGCAGGGCAAAGGAGTTAAAAGGGGTGAGAAAACGGGACAGTTGTAATAGCATAATCAATAAGATATATTCCCCCAAAAATAAATAAATAAAAATAATATTCAGACTCAGCCCTGGCTAGGTGGCTAAGTTGGTTGGACTGTCGTCCTGTACACCAAAAGGTTGCAGGGTTGAATCCCAGTCAGGGCACAGACCTAGGTTGTGGGTTTGATCCCCATTAGGAACATGAATGGGAGGTAACTGAATGATGTTGGTCTCTCACATAGCTGTTTCTCACCCCGCCCCTCTTTCTCTCTCTCTCTGCTCCTTCCTCTCTTTCAAAATTCCTAGGAATCTTCATTTTCTAAACAACATAGGAAATTTTTATAAAATTATCCATCCGAATCCAGATTAGCATTTAGAAATCTCTGGAAAGGACACATGCATCAACTTTTTTTTTTTTTATAATGGCTGCAAAGCTGATATCCAAAAGTTAATGACTTTTGCAACTTATTTGTTTACTCGACAAATGCTATGTCGGTTTATGAAGAGTGCCAAACACTGTTCTAAATGTGGATGTTACTTTAATTAATAGGGCAAATATCACCTCTGCCCCTTTACAGAGGGAAATAAAGCTAATATAAGATGTAAGACAATTAAAATAACTGCAAGTTCACCTGAAAGATGTATTATAAAAGGAACAAAAGGCATGGGAAAATGCTTTGAGTAATGTTATCAGAATAGGTCTAGCTTACGGGTCAGTATTTAAATAGATGGCATGCAAGAGTCAACACATAAGCGTTCAGGCAGTTGCAAACTGCATGTGCCCAAGTCCCTGAGGTGGACCAAGGTGTTAGTGTTTGAGAAAATCAAGTGAGAGTATGAGATGGAGTATAGGGAGCATGGCAACCGGTGGCCAGTTAGTGCCGGAGATGGACATGTGTCTGATTGCCAAAGACCTTCTCAGCCATGCTTACAGATTGGGATTTTATTCTAATTGCAAGGGAAAGACCCTGATGATTTTCAAGCTGAAAATGACATGAAACAATCCATATTTAAGAGAATGAATGGAGAATGGTTTAGATAGACGCAAGAAGGGGATCAGGGGCTGAAATTCATATGTTCATATGTAGATTTCAAGTATATTATTTAAGAAAGGTTCTGATACCAAAAATAATGGTTATGTTTTAATAAAAACATTTTCTTAAATTACATGTTACTATTATCTATTAATATTTATTAATATTCTATATTTTATAAACCTTTTCTTTTTAATCAGAAAGCAAATCTTTTCATATTTTATATTTTAATTTATAAATCATATGTTCATAAAACTTCCATTTTTAAAATCATTACTTTTTGATCAGAGAAGGTAAGGAGAGGCGTTTATATTGAGATGATTTGGAAAAACTGAACACATCAAGAAAAAGTTAAGGAAAGACATTAAAATCTAAGCAGTTAAAATCAACTTAGACAAAGGAAATAATTTAGATTTTCAAGTATGTTACTAGCCAACTTATCCTGCTTGATCCTCCATATTTATCAAATCATTTGCCTTGTGGCTTATGACTTACACTTATCGCTGTAAATTCTAATGAAGTTTTAAAACACTATATTTTTTTAAAAGCAGAATATGGATAAATAGAAGTATATGTAGGTACGTATATAAAGATATTTTATAAAGCAAATATAGAATCTTCTAGGCTTTAAACATATGGTTGTTTCTCACACAATTCTTTCATTTTTCTGTAGTTTTTCATACTAAAATATTGGGGAAGTCATATACTGAATAATTAGCACACTCTACAAAGTGCAGCAGAAACTAACTCAATGAAAAGCGTGTCTCGGGCAAATTTAGCATAAACACTGAGTTTAACTGAAATATGCGCCATATACTAAATGTTTTTTTCGCATATTTACCTGTGAGAGAATAGAAAATACATATTGGTCTCTGCCCCTGGTTCCTGGCACAGAGCTCCTGAAACCCTTGTGATTTTCTGGGCGATGAGAGTGTCTTTTGTTCTGATGAGGTGACTCTGCGTGACGTTCTGGACGACTTGTGGGTGGGGGCTGGTCACAGCGATGATTAGAAGCTTGGAATTTTCAGCCTCGCTTCCCATTTGCTTGAGATGGGAAAGGGCTGAAAAATGGAGTTAGTGACTGATGATCTCTACAAGGAGAAGCTTCTATAAAAATCCCCAAAGTGTGGGGTTTAGAGAGCTCCCAGGTTGGTGAACACATCCACACCTGGAGCATGACTGAGCTGGGTGCCTTAGCCAACCCAACTCCACGGGGACAAAAGCTCCTGCCCTTGCTGGTGGTCATCCCCAAACTCACCCTGTGTTGCTCTTTATCTGGCTATTCATCTGTAGCTTTTATCATGTCCTTTAATAAACTGGTAAAGGCAAGTAAGCATCTCCCTGACTTCTTGGAGCTGCTCTAGTGAATTAATGGAGCCCAGGAGCAGCTCGTGCTCAGATTTGTAGCCAAATCAAACAGAAGTTGTGGTTGACCTGGGGACTGAGCAGTGGACACTAGCATCTGAAATGGGGTGGGAGCAGTGTCAAGTAGATAGTGTCAGAATTGAGTTAAATTTGTCAGACAGCCAGCTGGTGTTGCAGAGAATTGCTTATTGTGGGGGAGGAGCCTCCCTGCATTCAGTAACCAGGAGTGTCAGAAGGAGAGTGTTCTGAGTGAGACAAAAGGAGACATGCGGGAGAAACAAGAAGGACTGAGTTTTTCCCAAAACAGGACAGAAAAACTGAGTTTTCCTAACATATTACCAAAGAACATTTTGAATGACAGGGACTTCATATTTTACGTGTCTCTAACGAAAGCCCAATAGCCTTCCAATAAAATCTCACATTTTTTCCAAGAAACAATAAAACTCTGGTAAAAGAATTTCAAAAAAGAGTTTTATGTTTATATTCTGAAATTTTGCAGGGGAGTAGCTGAGAATATTGCTTTTCTATTTTTTAACTGAATTATGCTGAAAGCTGGAAGAGATAAAATAAATAATCCAGAGATGACCTCTGATAGCACATGGCTATATATTACATTCAAGGCACTTTTCCATCCATATCACATGTGTTCACATTTGTTTTAGATCCTACAATTTAGTAAGTGGGGTTCTGGGAGCACCCAACAGGAGCTCATGAGGGGCAGGCAGGATGGGCTCAGTGGAAAAGGGGAAAGGAACATCCTGGAGGTGTGGCCCTAGACACAGGGCAGGAGGGAAAGTGGGAAGAGAGGAGGGGACGGGTCTAGGGAAGAGGAAAGGAGAGGCAGCAAGGGACAAAAGAAAGGAGAGTGCACAGAGCTAGGACCGAAGAGCCCAAACACAGGTGTGCATGTGCATGGCCCCTGGGCAGGAGCCTGATGTCTGGCCCTCCACAGCGTGACTCTTCATTCCAGCAAGTGCTCCCCATGCCAACTCCCCACACCTGGTCTCTTCCAGCATCTGGTCCCCACTCCAGCACCTGGGCCCACTTCAGCTTCGAATGTGGCTTTGTGTACTGGCATTTAATGAACAAAGCGTTTGTGCCAATATATTCTACGGCCCCCTTCCAAGGGGATTTGCAGCCTCCTGCACTGGGAGCGACTAACACGGACGCTAAAAGACACTTGTTAATGCTCAGCCCTTCACGCTTCAGATTATATTTGACAATACTCAAAGAACTCCCGGATGGAAGTGGAAAGAGAGGCAGTGGTGCTACTTGAGAGTCTTGTTTCAACACGCAGAGAACCTAAGGGGAGGCAGTTGGAGGCAGCTGAGCTAAGAACTTCCTGACTCAGCAGGAAAGGGGCTACAAGGCACTGTTTGAATTTCAGCTCTTTTCCTGCATCAGCAGCAGTGAAACGCTGAGCTCAGCTCCCTTTGTCACTACAGGGGCTAGGATTTTCCCTAGGCTTGCTTTGTTGCCTGGCGGGGCACCTCTGCTTCTGAAGTCCTCCTGTCCTCGCTCATCAGAATGGCAAGGTTTTGTGAGAAATTTCCCTCAGTTAGAAAGCTGAGATTTCACTCATGGCTCAGGCACTGACTTTCTCTGGGACCTCAGGGAAGGTACTAGGCTGCTTGGTTTCCTGTTTTTGGCTCCTTAGAATGGAAGAGACAGTTCACTTCCAAGGTGCTGAGAGGGCTCTTCCAAGACATCTTCCAAGTCAGCTGAGCTACTCGGCCTGGGTTGATTCAGAAATGCCACGCGTTGTAGCTATATATTAGAGTGGAGTTTTGAACATTGCTTTTACTCTTGCACGGCAGTCTTTCTTCACATACATTTGCTCTATTCATTCTTGGATTAAAAACCAAGGACTTGTAGTTCAGGAGTTAAGCCATATTCTGATTCAAAGAGATGTTATCAGAGCCTGCAATACAACATTCCTTGCTCAGTCACCTGACAGCTAACTTTGTAAATTGGACACAAGAGAAGAATATACAATGCATGTCCCATGAATATATCTCTCGATATTTCTATTTCTTCAGGTCCAAATGTTTGGACAAGTGCCTGCATTGCCATCAGTCTGAGCCAATGGTTTCCTTGCAGCTGGCATCAGAAATGTGAGGTTAGGCTTCTTAAGAAAAAAAAGAAGTTAAGTGGACTCACTCATCAGCATTATTTCCAAGGACACATATTCAAGTGGGAAATGGAATATTCTTTCCCCTTTGGCGGTCTCAAGAAATATGCTTTCCAGGGCCAATCTGCTTCTTCTCAAGGGTATGTTTGCTGTTTTATAAATGATGAGCTCTGAAAAGGCGAGGCTGAAAGATTCTGTCCCAGGTTTCATATACACCATGGCTCCACTGGGAGAAATGTTTGCAGAAATGAAGTTTCCACCATTTGAGCAAATTGTTTAGTGAAGGATGTTAGGTAGACAGCTGCTTAAACTCTGCAGAGGGGGAGCCATGGGTCACTCTCCTTTCAGTTGGGTCCTTCCTTGTAAATGAAACATGACAAGGTGACGGTATAGGTCATAAATATGGAAAATACATAAAGTGAATTGATGATAATTGTGTACCATTGACATGTAAGTAATTTGATATATGCTAGCTATTAAGAGAGGGTGTTTGTAAACTCAAAATAATAAATGGTTCATTATCTGTTAAGGGAGGGTTCTACTATGGTTTAATTAATCTGTTTTCTAACTGCTTCTGCCATACTTGTATGAAGAAGATGAAGCTTATAAATGGGCTACCCGTTTGTTCACACTTCTAGCTAATAGGTCTGGAAAGCTGTTGAAATAAGATTCTTACGTCACAATTCAACCCACTTCAGAGCTTTGTGAGAAGAAATACAGTTGGAAAATCAAGTCCTATCACATCATTTTAAAGGCATATAGCGTGTGACTCTACCACACTTAAAAGCTGATTCAGGAAAATTCATGATGGAGAAAGTATTACTGATTGTGAAAGCATTCCTTGTATTCTTCCAAGCCCTTTAATACATACATGCAAAATAACAACAGAGGTATTTGATGTTCCAAAATGAATAACTATTCAAGTTAAATTCTGCAGAGAGTATAAAAGTCACTCTAACAAAACAAGCCAAATCTGTTTCAATTCAACCATCAATTATTGAGTGTCTACTATGAACTCCACATGGCTTGGGAGCTGACAGGGCATTTGTAAAGCATCAATCTCATATATGCGAGCCTGTTTTAAGAAGTCCTCAACACAATGTTTTCAAAATTATTATGGATATTGTACAAATGAGAGGGTCAGAATTTAGAAACATCAGGCGTTGGCTTGCTTCCACACAGAGGGTGAGCATAGGGCCATGGAAAGTGTGACTTCCCAGTCACCCAGATTCAGGATAGAACATCACGTCTACCACCCGTTTTCTAGGCCAGGGGCTCTCAATGTGTGATTGAGCCTGGACCAGGCTTACTAGGGAACTTATTAAAAATACATGTATTTTAGTCCCACCCCAGATCTATCCAACTGAAAGTCTGGGAGTGGAGCCCAGAAATCAGCATCTTGACGCACCCCTCGAGGGACTCCAATGCACGCTAATGCTTAAAAATCTGATGTGTGGCTTCAAGTCACTTTACTTCTTTGAGTCCCCTATTTCTCCAGCTGCAAAATATGGATAACACTCAGGGTTAAATGAGATACATTTGCTAAATATCTGTCCTCAATTAATGATATTATAATAGCTATTGGATCAGTAACTCCTCTTGAGGAGCTCAAAGTGTGGTAAAATCAAAGGACAGAGAACAATTATAACACCCTGTACGTGCGATGGAGCACACAGCCAAAGGTGCAGAGTGGTTAAGTCAAACGCGTAGCCTTTATGCTGTGACACAACATTCATTTTTCCCCATCGTCTCCACAAGGAAAAACAAAATCGCTATTTATTTTGTGATTTGGCTGGAAAACTTTGGTGTGGACTTTAAAAACCACTTATCCGTTAATCAGTGATGGCTTTGATCAAGGCTAGTATACATTTAGACATATTTGCACAGTAATCTGGCATTTGCTACGGTTTACTCAGTGCATCAGCCTTCATCCATTTCAATGAACTACACATCCTTTGCTCTGCCTACTGGGTACTGAAGGGCCTCAGTCCCATGGCCCTGCGTTAACCCGAACCACAGATGTCATAACTGTGCCACACCAAAGGTGATTCTATCCAGGGAGCTCTGGGCACTCTGTAATTAGAGGAGAATTTTGAAATTCCATCCCCAGGTGCTGCAAAATTAGAATCCTGCTGTTTTGGAGCTGACAGAGCCACAGTTGACTGCTGAGTCACAGGCTGTGATTCATTGAAAATGCCGATTCTGTTTTCTTGTTTCTGTGAGGTGCCAGGTTCATTTTCTTAATGCGAAAAGGGTGTGTGTGTGATTCTGAATTCCACTGGCCTTCAGGTCTTGACAAAGTCCTCCCCAAGTGCATATCTGTCCTTAGCTCTATTGCTACCCTGAATCAGTCACTGTTCAGTTTTGAAGATTTAAAGGGAAAAGTCTGGCATTTCATGGGCTAAACTAAGAACCTCAGAGGAAAGTTCCATTCAAAGGGTGCTTTATAGGAACCATGTGGGAAGGTTTTTTTTTTTCCAGTTGGAATGGGATGCTGGAGGTGTCCAAGAACCCAGGAGGTCTCCACTTTTCACCCACAAACCACGTATTGATGGCACAGCAGCTCTATTGCATGTGTTTTCATGAAAATTGTGTGATTTGCACAATATATATTATTTGTATTTATATTATTCCATTTCTCTGAGAGGTATCCAGTGAAGTTGAGCTTGCATTTAAAAAAAGAGGAAATTTATTAAATGAATATAGTTGTACCTTTTTTATTGCCATCTGTGCCAGAAAAACAAACTAGGGGAAACTAATTCAGCTTGACCAACAGCAACCAAATATAAACACGCCTTATAAATCAGAGACCTCATGATGGCTCCTCAAAAGACATAGCCAGTGGTGGCTGAATGAAGAGCGACTGATGAGAAAGGCGCCCTCCACTGGTTCTGCCCTGGGAGAGGGTGTCCTTTCGCAAGTGCAAGATGGTGAAACCCCAGAAGGAGCTAATGAGCGAGACTGACGGGATGGCAGCGCTATGAGAACCTGATAGAACGTCTTTTTTCTCTCCCACCATAATGCCACTCAGGACAGGGACTGGAGTGTTCGTTAACAAGCGGCAGCTCTAATTGCTGTTCCATGTTAGATAAGCCGAGCTGCACTTTCTCTTTCTCACCATTCATAAAATACAGCCCCACTGGACACTCCAAATTTTAGAACAAATGTCTCTCTCCCCAGGAATATGATATATATTTTGTGTTCTTTTTTTTGGACTGGTTGTTGCTGCCTCTTGACAGAAGACATACCAGGATCTTTTGGCGGGGGGAGGGCACTGATTTTGTGTCTCCCCCTCAACCAGAGACAGAGTTGCCTGTTCACGTATCCTTCACAGACACCTTTGTTTGTTGGTTGGCAGCTGCTTTGTTTGCGACTTGGACTTTGATAAAATACCAGTTCCAGTTTGTAGCCCCTTTTGAATTTGCATGTAGAGCAATCATTTGATTTAGATGTTCCATATTCATCTTACAAGGCATCTCTGTCTGTCAAAGGTTATTTTACTGCAGAGGGTTAATGCAACTTCTCTCTTACATAAACCGAGTGAGAAACAGCTCGTGTTAGCTCTTTAATATGTAAACTAATATGTTTTCTCACGGGCAAGTGAGGCTCTGATTTTCTTTCATTGTTCCTCTTGAGAAGATAATAATTAAAACCTTAATAGCAAACAAACATATAAACTGACATGACAAACTCAAGAAAATAAAGATTTTCATCAGAATAAAGTTTTTATTGAAGTAAATTCTATAATATTAAAATTTCAAAGAAATTAAAAATGTGCTACTTTTTATTCTTCTTTTATTAATAAATTAGCATTACACAAAAAATCTCAATTTAAAAAATTGGCTTTATGTGACCCTAAGCGGTACTCCATTTTTACTATGTCATTTTTAATTTATTCAAAACAAACTTTGAAAACATATTTTAATAGACTTTATACTTTACAGCAATTTTAGGCCTACAATAAAATTGCACAGAAAGTATAAAAAGTTTACATAAATTCTCTTTCCCAACACAGCTTTCCTATTATTAACTCTTACATTACTGTATACACTTGTTACAACTGATGAACCAGGGATCACTCTCTGTGTTGTACATTCTTTGGTCTTAGACAAACGTACATACCCACCACTAGAGTATCAGAGAGAATAGATTCGCTAAAGACGTCCTGGGCTCCAGGTATTCACCCCGCCCCTCAGGCCCAATCCTGCTAAAAACTCCTGGCAACCACTGGTCTTCTTAATGTTGCTGTAGTTTCGTCTTTTTTAGAATATCATGTACTTGGAATCATGCAGTATGTAGCCTTTTCAGATTGGCTTTTTTATTTCACTTAGCCATATGCACTTAAGATTCCCTAAATTTTTGTGTCTGTTTGTGGCTTGACAGCTCCTTTGTTTTTATCACTGAATAATATTCCACTGTATTTCAGTGTCACGGTTTGTTTATGCAAAACAGTATTTTTTATTATGAAATAGTCATGTAATATAGTATGTCAGGGTGTTATGCATAGATTGGTGCTATTTTCCTTATTTCTGTAAACTGTGTTTATTCTTTTATAACCTGTGGGAACGAATATGCTCATTTTAGAAGAGAAGCCTTCCCCAGGAACTAGCCACAGTTGTCATCACTGGGAATCGCCAGTCTCCGTCTCCTCCCCTTGGTCGTTTCGCCAGAGCCTACCCACAGGATCAACCATTCCTCTGTCCCCCAAGTCCCTGCAACTCAACTTCCCCAGTAGGTTTTCACACTAGCTTTCTCCTCTACTTCAACATGGATCTTGGGATAATCTCACATGCTACCTATTTGCTCTCCCTAGTGATGTTTTAAATACCTAAACTAATAGTTTCTTTACAATTCACAGCTTAACTGATTACTCACAGCGTTTGCCCAGGTGAACACCTTTTCCTTTCGGACACCCCTCTAATCTGGTTTTGTCCCCCTCCTGTGGCTCTCTCAGCTTCTGTTTAGCTCACTCTACTTCTCCTCCTTCCTCTGCGGTGGTGATCCAGAAATCCATCACCAGCCCCCTCCTCATTCCTTCAGCCTCAAAAATATGCTAAAGCTGACTTTGCCAGGGGACAGTACAAAATACAGAATTGTAAAGAAGAGTAAGATGGAGTTAACCATCCCATGGAATTTTTGGACAGATCATAGAAAAGAGAGCTAGCATCTTCCTGTTTCCATACAATCTGTTGTTTCTTCAATCACACTAAGACTATGTTGCTACTCTAAGCCCTGCTGAACTTTAGATGTTATCTTGACTAAGATATCATGCAACATGATGGGTTTCCTTTGGGGTCTTCTAAGTAGTAAAGTCTTCACCTTTCCCCCATTTCCCTGGATGTCTGCCTCTCTCTGATCTACTACATTCACTGACCAAATACTGACATCCCTCTCTATGTCCAGATCATCTCCCCTAGCCACAACTCACATCTCTCCATGTGGCTCTACTTGAGACCTTATCATCTCACCATATAGCACCACCCTGCTTTCAGAATCCCCGCCAAAACAGCCTCCAAATATCACCAAGGGAATCTTAATTGCTATCTAATTTTCTATTCTAGAAGAAATTTGCCAATTCACAAGCATGGATTTCCCATGGGAGTGATTATGTTTTGCCTATAATCACAGCAATGTTGATTGAACTTGAACATAATGTTTTGTTCTGTCATTGCATTTTGAGAATTTAATGAAAATCTTATTTAGTAATTTAGAGATGATATCTCTTTCCCATTTGCCAAAAACACGTGTGTAAACTGAGACACCTACACCTTTTGCCTCTTGAAATTATACAAGTCAAAGTAAAGGAAGAACCCACTGAGTAATCATGGACTCAGGGAAAGGGACATATCACATTGAGGCTGGAGTAGTTACGGCTCCACTAAGGAGCCTCTCACAGTGCTTTCTCCTCATCATTCCACCGTGTGTGCCTCAACACCCTCCTCCCCAATATAACCACTTCCTTTTACTCCTTCTTATGTCAAACACCCAAGGTGAGGGTCTTAACAGTTAGCTGGCTGACATTTGATGTCTCAGCATCACTAACATCATTCAGCTTTTTCTAAAGGATCTGGAAAGTCGAGCCAGAATCTCCATAGTAAACATCCAGAGGCATCTCACTGGCTATCAAGCCCTTGAAACTTCAGGGACAATTTCATCCTTATCCCCATACACTATTAAATCTACTTCACTTAAACCTTCCATCTGAAAATGTGGTGGACACACCACACCACACACACACATACACCCCCAACAAAAATAAACTAATGCCTTTGCTGGGTTGCTCAGTTGGTTGGAGTGCCATCCATATACCAAAAAGTCACAGGTTTGATTCCCATTCAGGGCACATACCTAGGTTGTGGGTTCGATCCCTAGCTGGGATGTGTAGGGAAGCAATAGATGGATGTTTCTGTCACATCAATCCCTCTTTCCTCTTCCTCTCTCTCTAAAGTCAGTAAATATACCCTCGAATGAGGATTTAAAAATAATAATAAATAAATTGAGGATTGTGGAAGGGGTGCATAATGGTACATTACTTATTGGTGCAAAGAACCTAAATCATGGTGAAGGGTCTTTTCCTTTGTCGCTATGTGCTCAATTATCTTACTACATTAGAGTCACAATATCTGCACATGTTGGTTCTATGCTCTCCCAATATTTATTGCCCGTATGTTGAAATCATTCTTCTCCCTTACCAAGTTGATGTTCCTCTGACAATTCTTCACAGTCATTTCCAAGATAGGTACAAAGTCAAGTGTAAGAGACCCATGTTTCTTACAGAGGTTTGTCTATAGCTCTGGGATTTCATTGTTTGTTTGTTTGTTTGCCAAATTTTTTTCCCACAAAGCTTGTCTCTCCGTGACTGTTCTTGGGGTTGAAACCTTGGAAAATGTGTTGAAAGCTGCCCATCTTGAGAGGTACACTTTCAAAAAGTAACATCACATCTGCAGAATTTCCTCTGTTAAAACATCAACTCCAAGGGAAGTTAGCAACTGCATACTTGCTGGGAAAATGAGTCTCATTTAAAACATGTGGAAGGCTGGTATGAAATATAAAAGCCATTTATAGAAAATAGTAGAGGTAAGAGCACCTGTCAATAACATAGGGAGAAGGTTGCTACACTTCTAAATGTAACAG
The DNA here is from genome assembly GCA_004026545.1 of Mormoops blainvillei. Classification (NCBI taxonomy): domain Eukaryota; kingdom Metazoa; phylum Chordata; class Mammalia; order Chiroptera; family Mormoopidae; genus Mormoops; species Mormoops blainvillei. The sequence continues at coordinate 337,362 of PVJD01000285.1, read as the reverse complement.
CTATCATTTTATTAGATTAAAAAATCAATAAGGACAAAAAGGCAATTAGCATTGACCTGCCTACATTGAGAATTACTATGAGTAGACAAATTATTGCCTTTAAGAATGTTGATTGTCAAGAGACACCATTATATTACCAAATTGGTTTGTGCATACTGGAGCATTACTATATCAACATTCATTTAATTGAAAGCAATTTCATCATTATCCATTGATACACTCTTACATGCGACCAATTAGTTTTTCAGCAAGCTATCATTATGGAGTATGTATAAATGATTATCTTTCCTTTAACTTTAGGGGGTTATGTTGGATAAAAACTAGGGGGAAGCTGCCTCTCCATGTCTCCTGCAACATTTAGAAAGCTCTAACAGGAATCTTAAAAATCAATCTTTCGCTAGCTGGTTTCTAGAGAAGATGACCTATTATGCATTTGTGGTAGCAGAATTATTAACCACTTGCTTTAGCTGGAGTGGCTGTCATTTGCCATTATCTGGTTTGTATAAGCTTTTTAAAGTACTATTAAGCCTTTGGTACTTTTTTATGCCTACATTTTAGAATGCTCTGTATATGAGTTTCACCTCCTCAGAGTGGCTTCTCGGAAGAGAACAAACACAATTTCTGTTGAGCAATCTGAAGCCTCACTCCAGCCTCATTTGGTTCCTAGTGGCGTGCTACATAGCCCTGAATGGGGCTATTTAAAAGAGTAAAAACACTTCCGAAGCAAAACTTTCTTATTTTATTAATTTAAGAGAAAATCAGGAATGTCTGGAAATGAGCTTTGCTGTCAGGGAAAATATTTACTGAACCCTGTCTTTACGTCCCACTGAAAAACTCCGGTAGAGCTTAATAAGCCACGCTGTCAGCCAGGCTGGGTCCATCTGCACCCAGCGGAGAGACAGCTCCTACTATCTGTAATAAAAAACTAATTTATTTAGATTTCCTGTTGTGTTCTGAAATTGCTTTCCATAGCTTCTGTAGAGTTCATAGTCTACTAAAAAAGGACATAAATTTTTGGTTAGGAATTCAGTTTAGCAATATCCACAGGAATGTTCCAACATTTCTTCCTATTCTTTCTTCTTAAAACATCCTCTTCATATATTGCGTAAGTAACGACCTTGAAAAAAACAATTTTTATCCTATGAAAGAGGGTATATGAATATCTCTGGGCCATCACAAAGTAAAAATAAATCAAAGCTCATGGTTTGCATAGTAATTGAAAATAAACACCACTATACACATTTCCTTCTCCATTTCCTTAAATACACAGACCCTGACCTCTACAATTAGAAATAATATAGAGGTTAGAGAATTTTTTCTTAAAATAAAAGTGTGAGAGAAGAATATGTCACACTTTCAGAAGAAGCTCTAGAATCTTCCTGTAATTCCTTCCAAACTTTGCGTTCTCTATAACATGATCTGGCGTTTGAAGGTTTTATCTCTGTGGCCGAGCTCTCTTTTTGCTAAGAAGCACCTTAATAAGAGAGACAGAATCACGTTCAACAGTGTATGATACGGCATTTTGAACAGACTAGCTAGTTTTTATAAACTCACTGGATATTCTGAGAACTCCTTCTTTTCACTGAAACAATATTTATCATTGGCTTTTGAGAAACTTTGGAGGAACTCAGCTCACGAAAGTCAATTCCTTAACCTCACTTTAAAGAAACCTCACTCCCCTACTCCCCTAGTGTTTTTCTTTTGTAAGACCAAGGGCCGAGGGCCGTTAGGAAGGGACAATATTATTACAATTTTGGAGTGGGAAAAAAAATCCCCAAAATACTTAGTACTGTGGAGATGAACGACCAATGAGCAGTTAAAAAAAGAAATGATCAAATGAGATAGGCTAGAATCTTATCCTACGAATGACCAGGCTTTATTCAAAATACAAACCTTTCTAAATATTCAGCACCTGGCTGTGACAGGGAACACCTGTGCAAGGACACACGCTGGCCTCCTTGCCTCTCACTGCCTGCACCTCGGGGCTCTGCTCTCTCCAGATTGGCAGATAGCAGAGTCCATACGTCAGCAAACTGCCCAGGACTTGTGGGAGAATGGGGGAGACTAAAACGAGAAGAAAGGTAAAGATGTAGGACAAAGGCTTAAGGAGGAGTAATAACTTATCCAAGATGACATAATCAGTTCTTTGAATATTTAGTGAGTAGGTGAATAACAAGTATAACTGAGGGGGAGCAATTTTAATTTCTTTGTCGAATCTGAGACAAGATTTTTAGGCACTGGGCAATATCTCTATGTACTTGTTTAAAAAGCACAGGCCGTTGTTTTCAGTATTAGAGGAATTAGAGAGCAACCATCTCTAATGCATCATCTTCCACTCACACATTCCTTATTTAGCCTTTAGCACTGTACAGGCAATGGTAAGAAAGTCACAAAATAACAGTAATGAAGATTCATTGAAGTTTTATTATATACCAGGCTCTGATGTAGGTACTAGATATGAAGTCTTGGAGAGACAATAGAGATTACTAATTCTTTTAGATCTCATGTTCTATTAGGGAACGGCATAAGTAAGCAAATAAACTCCATAACATGAAAGCATCACCATGGAGATTAGTCCTAGCTGAAAACCACAGGGATGTAAATTGGAGGGAGAAGGAAATCCATAATCTTTGGATTGGGGAACTGTTCTTCCCTGACAAAGGGGCATTTCAGTTGAGATCTATGATAAAATGAACCATCCAAGCAAAGATACACAGTGCGTCTAGGAGAACCATAGGCAGGAGAGACCTTGACAACTTCAAGCAGCAAAAGAGAGGCCAGGAGGGTGGTACTCAGGGGTAATGCTGGCCGGAGCTGGAGTCTCCAGTTCCTTGCACACATCTACGCAGTTGCCCCCAACTAACTTTTTTTCTATATAAATTAATGTCATTAACTTTGTAATAGGAAATAAGAATATATTTATTAGTGGTAAATTCCTACCCTCCTTCCCCACGGCCACAGCCCTAGTCCATTGTCCCTTAGTTTCACTCTAAGCTTTCAGTCTCATATAAGAGCTCTCCCCCCAGTACAGTCATCGTAGGATGCCAGGTGAAATCCTCTGAGCCTCTGACTGCTCAAACACATGTACCAGGTTACAGTGCTTTAGCCCAGCAGCTATATTCTCCCCCTCAAGATTTTCCTCAAAAAGCCTTCCAACGCCAGCATTACTTTGGACCAGACTTCCTCTCCCTTTTAACAGGCTACCACATGGCTCTCTCCCTACATGCTTCATTCATCCATTTCTGTGGTTTGGTCTTACCATCCTCCCCCACCCCTCAGAATACCCTGGTCTCTAATTGTTATATCAAAATTGTTCCTATTGTTTAAAATTTAGCTTAAATTTTAAAATATTTACTTTTTAATTACAGTTGACATTTAATATTATATTAGTTTCAGGGCTACAACACAGTGGTTAGCTATTTACATAACTTAGGAAGTGATCCTCCCAGTACGTCTAGCATCCATCTCACAACATACATAGTTATATAACTTTATTGACTACATTCCTTATGCTGTACTTTACATCCCCATCACCATTTTTTAAATATCAATTTATACGTCTTAATCCCTGCACCCTTTTCACTCAGTTTCCCACCCTCTTCCATCTGGCAATCATCAGTTTGTTTTCTGTATCTATGAGTCTGTTTCTGTTTTGCTTGTTTTGTCTTTTAGATTAGCTCAAATTCCATCACCTTCATAAATTACCCTTTCATCACTCCAAAGACTCAGAGACCAGGCTATCACACAGAAGAATGGCTATTTATTATTTTTTACTTTAAAAAATCTTCTAAAATGGAGCCCTGGAATCTGTGTAAAAAAAATTTTCCCAGGTAGATCTGAGGAGATTCAATTATGTGTGAACGCCTATTGATATAAAGTGACTGGACTTTTTGTCAGTTTATTTATTATGAGTGTATGGCCCTGGAATAAACATCCTTTTGTGATGACCATGGTGCTTCTCTGTGTTGGATTTTATATTTGACAGTATATCACATGAGACAGGTTTATATTGCTGATTTAAACCTGCCATATCTGCTGGTGATGGAGGCCATTCAAAAGCTACTAGCTGCTGAAAGAACAATAGATTATCATCATCTTCTTTCAGGGCTAAATGTTTTCCAGAAATAATTGAAGATATTTTCTTAAAGTCAGTTGTGAGATTGGAAATTGGTATGAATTATATTGTGCTCAAATCATCATTGCAGGTTATATTTCTTGAGCAAAGATGGGAAAGAGAAAGCTCTGTTGCATATGGAGAAAACAACCAGCTTCTGACACTTCATTTCTTTCTTCCTAAAGAATGGTAACTCCTCTGTTTCTAAAGTACAGTAAACAAAATGATAATCAATTGCCCGGAACAAATATATCCTGAATTTCCCATCACCATATTTCCACAAAAATCTACGAGAGAGAAGAGAATAGAAGAGAGGAGAGGAGAGGAGAGGAGAGGAGAGGAGAGGAGAGGAGAGGAGAGGAGAGGAGAGAAGAGAAGAGAAGAGAAGAGAAGAGAAGAGAAACCAATCATAGTTACATAGCATGAGCCAACATCCTGGTTTCTTGTTAAGCTCATCTTAAGTATTCTGTGGCCCTGTGCCAGTTGTCAGGAAGATTCTAATGTGGTCAGTTACGTGATAACAAAACCAAGAAATAGATTCTGAGTCTATGAAAGTTATTTAGAGCTGTCCCTACAGTAACCAGAATCATACGCAGGACTATTCACTAACCTTGGTCTTGTGGGAGGTAGACAAGGGTGTGGAGAGGTCAGTGCAAAACCATCCCCTATGATATAAAAACAGGAGAGTCCGGAGTGCCAAAAACACAATAGAAAGTTGTCTGCTTATGGATTCATAAATGGATAACATACAACTCCCAGGATTCTCTCTGCCCGCACAGCCCTCCCAAATGCTCTTCTATCCTCTGACTTTTAGCACTTTATTTTTAGTGGTTTGCCTTGTCTTCAACGTCATTTTAAGTCCTAAGCCATTTTAAATGTTCCCACTGCTAATGAGAACCTACCCATGTATTCATTGTGTAGAACAGCAGCTTCACACACTTTGACTTGTGATGGCTACCCCAGCAAATCAACCAGGGGGGGGTGAAGAATTTTGTGTGTTACTTTTTAGGCAACACTATTAACATATGTAAAGAGTAGAATGGGGATTTTCAGCACAGGGCTGGTAAAATAATTTCATTTTATGAGTATTTCAGGGATTTTTTTTCAGATTAGACAGACCTGTGTGAGAAAACTTCATACAGGCAGGCACCTGTTCTGCTTGAGCATTATGTCCCTCTTGGACAGCACTTTCCATCACTACAGGCAAAGTTCAGATTTAACATAATTTTTTATAAATCTCAGGGTTAAGCTCACTCAACTCAATGATCTGCATTTGAGCAGATTAATTTAATGATTAGTTGTAAGAATTAGTTTCCAAAAAACAAATAGCACAAAACAGGATGAACTAGAAGAAGTTTAGCAATATTACTGGAGAGGGTGAGGAGGAGAGGTGGTATGAGAACTTTATTTGACCAAAAGAAAAGTTAGAGTCCCATCGTACACATGGGATTTTTACCTTAGTTGTGCTCAGTGTGTTAATAAATTTTAAATAAAGATTTTCCTTTGTTTAAAATTAAAATTGTTCTTTTTTTGAATTTTTAATTGCATGGGGTAATGAACAAACAGAAAGATATAAAGAAATGTGGAGACATTAAAAAAGGGCCTTGAAACTCAACACCAAAAACACAAACTATCTTATTAAAAAAATGAACAAAAAACCGGAATAGACACTTCCCCAAAGAGGATATGCAGGTGGCCAACAGACAAATGAAAAGATGCTCAGTGTCACTAATCACCAGAGAAATGCAAATTAAAACCACAAGGAGATATTACTTCACAGGGGTCAGAATGGCTATTGTTAATAAATCAATAAACAACAAGTGCTGGCAAGAATGTGGAGAAAGAGGACCCTTTTTGCACTATTGGTAGGAATGCAGATTGGTGCAGCCACTGTGGAAATGAGCATGGAATTATCTCAAAAATTTAAAAATGGAACTGCCTTATCGCCCAGCTACTCCACTTCTGGAAATTTATCTGAAGAAACTTGAAACACGAATTTAAAAGACTATAAGAGCCCCTATGTTCAATGCAGCATTATTTACAATAGTCAAGATTTATAAGCAGCCCAAGTGTCCATCAACGGATGAAAGGACGAAACAACTATGTGACATTTACACAATGGAATACTACTCAGCTGCAAAATAAGAAGAAAATATTGCCCCTTGCGACAGCACGGAGAACGTTATGCTCAGTGAAAGAAGCCAGTCAAAGAAAGACAAATACCATATGATTTCACTCATATGTGGAATCTAATGAACAAACCGAACTAACAAGCAAAACAGAGACAGACTCATAGAGAGCAGGCTGACAGCTCTAGGGGGTTGGTTAGGAGGTGGAGGGATTGAGCAAAAAAGAAAAAGGGCTCATGGACATGGACAACAGGGTGGTGACTATAGAGGGGGCGGTGAGTGGAGGTAGAAGAGGGTATAAAGGGGATAAACGGTAATGGGAAAAATACAATATAAACAAACAAACAAATAATTTTTTTAAAAGGGGGCCTTGAACTTAAAAGTGATACCAATCTCTGGAATCACATATTTTGGGGGAAGCCAGCCATCATGGCATAAAGATACTCACACAGCCCTGTGGAAAAGCCCATTTGGTGAGGAACCAAGGCATCCTCTTACACAGAATTACCACCAACTTGCAAGCAACATGAAGGCACCATCTTGGAATGAAATCTCCCAGCCCCCGTCAGGCCATTAGATGATGACGTACATGCTGACAGCTTCTACAGACTTAGGAGAGCTCCCGAGCCAGACCTGCCCACCCCAGCTGCTCCTAATTCCTGGCCCACAGACATGGTAAGATAATTAGTGTTCGTTGTTGTTTAAACAAGTAAGTTTATTAGATAATTTGTGTGGGTGAGAAGAAAGTTTAAGAAGCATGGCTATGCAAAGTAGAGAAGAGATGGGAGGTAGCTGGCTAAAGGAAGTTTTAAGTTTAAGGAAAAGTATTTGTACAGAGTTGTTGGACCTATGACACAAATATGGGGTAATCAGATCACTGTGGCCCCTTTTACCATTTTCAGGTGAATTGCGGGGACTAAAACCAAATTGCATGAGTTGAAAAATAAGTAAGAGGTGATGAGAGAGAAAAAGCAAATGTATTGATTTTTTTTTAACCCTCACCCAAGGATATGTTTATTGATTTGAGAGAGAGACAGAGAGACATACATCAATGTGAGAGAGAAAAATCAATCTGTTGTCTCTTGTACACGCCCGACCCTGGGCATCAAACATGCAACCTAAGTATGTGCCCTGACCAGGGATCCAACCCACATTTTGCCTCCTGGGACAATGCCTCCCAAAACTGAGCCACCTGGCCAGTGCTATTTTATTTTTTAAGTACTAATTATCTCACCACATTTTTCATTGGTGGGAATCATGTGTGGAAGAGAGTATCAATTCTAGACAGACACCTTATTCTGGGGGAAATTACAGGATACAAATCACTCAGAGATACCTCGGGAATAGACTTCTGGTGAGACAGTGTACACTCCGCCCCTAGAAATATCTAAATAGAGCTTTGATATTCATCTCCAGGGATATTTGGAGAGAACTTGTGTTTGACAGAAAATTATTGTCTCAAAAGTCCTTCTAAATTCTAAAATATATGACACACATAAAAACAGTCTTAGAGAAGTACACAATAAATGGTTGCTGAATGATTTGAACTATCAAACTAACATGCGCTTGAAATAGATATGGTGTTTTCTACATTCCGTGTGATAGCTTTGTGCTTAATTTTAATGCAATGGTCATCTAGTGAGCAGAATTATTATTTGGTGTGTAACTTCTTAATGTTAATTTAGTAAAGTGCATTCTTTAGCATCTATTGGTATGAATGAAAAAATAAATTTTTAAAGCATTCTTTATCATATGGAAGGCAGAAAAGGCTAGTAATACCATGCAAAAGTGACTTTATTCTTATAAATCTCCACAAAACATATCTTCATATCCAATCTCATAGGCTAGACTGGGGAAGTTAGAGGGTTAAGGACAGTTTAACAACTCAACTTTTTTTTCTCTCATTATGTGGTGCTGATCAGTATTTCCAGGCCACCTCAAGCTGTATTATCAAAGAGAAACTTGATAAATAAATTTGCATAGAGGAACAGCGATAGGTTGAGTCACTTAGAGATCAGTAACACATTTTTTCCTTGCAACAGCATCCTCAGAAGGAAAGCTTCATAGTACGTGGTTGAATTTAACAAGTTTTTCTTATTTGCTTTCATGATGGTTCAATAAAATAAAAGCAAGCTTAAGAAAGGGCTTCTCTCAGAGCACGATAGCCTGTGATTTTTGCACTTTATTTCCTAGTAAGCACAGGCATTCCTACATGTAAAAAAGTCTTTCTCAGTCTAACATGAGCCATTTCAGATTTTCTGAAGTTACAATGCCTTCCATCAATTTTAAAAGTTCATAAATTCCACAAATGTTCTCCTCTGATGAGTTATATTCATATATTTCCTCACCGTGTACCCCAGGGAAACAATCTTCAAACTGGGATAAATTTACCCTTTAGGATACACAAATACTTTTCAAGGGTTTTATGGTCAGGGAATCAATTTCAATAGCATCAACTGTCATATGTACTCCTTCCTAAAATGTGTCTGCCTGCAGTCATGTTAGTAGGCCATTCTCTTTCCCTCTCCCTCTTGTACAGTTTTCAGCAGCCCACTTAAAAAAAAGAAAGGCATCCTCTTACCCAGGATTAAGATGGTTCACTGCCCCTGGGGTATGAAATTCTCTGGGGCACAAAACCGGTTCAAAACATTCGAACCATCAAATCTCTAAATAAGTGACAATCCTAATTTTGTTCTTTATTCCTAACTTATGTGTATTTCTATCAAATGAAAGCCAAACTTTAAAAATGAGCCATTTTAACCCTTCTTGGAATGTTTCAGTTTCAGACATCATACACTAAAAAATGAGGGACGAGATTGATGAGACTCTTGTTCAATAACATCGTCTCTGATAAGGACTGCATCCCTCCCAGGCAGACGCCATAAAGAACCAGCAAAGAGAATGTCAGTATCAATACTGAAGAGAATGACTGGAGGGTAGCACTGAGGGGTACTGGTCAGGGGCAGCACTGAGGAAAACATGAATGGCAGTACCAAGGGGTAGTACTACTGGACAATAGCAAGAGCAGTGCTGGGGGCCGTGTGAGGGAAGGCACCAAAAGGTAGTGGTGAAGGTGCCAGAGGCTTTCAAGTCTAGCTTTACGCCAAGCTCCTGGCCAAACTCTGTGCTCCAACTATCTTTCTCTATCCAATTACATCTGTTTATCTTAAAATTCAGGTGTGGAAGTGATTTAGTTGTCACGAGGATGCACATTAACACATTTATTAGAATTAAAATGAATTAGGCTTTCTGAGAGAAAGTGAGTAGGATTCACCTGACTTGCTTGGTGAGTCAGATTTTCTGGTTAGGTTGAATGGTGGATTTTTAAAAACTAAATAAACTATGGAGCAGCAAGTGTCTTTTTTTTTTTTTTTTTTAGTATAGTTCATTGATTATGCTATTACAGTTGTCCCATTTTTCTCTTCCCTTTATCCAACCCCCCCCGTACACTCCCTCCATCCAGCATTGCCCCCGCCCTTACTTCATGTCCATAGGTCATACATACGAGTTCTTTGGCATCTCCATTTCCTGTACTATTCTTAACATCCCCCTGCCTGTTCTGTACCTACCAATTATGCTTCTTATTCCCTGTAACTTTTCCCCCATTCTCCCCGTCCCCCTGCCTGTTGATAATTATCCATGTGATCTCCATTTCTGTGATTCTGTTCCTGTTCTAATTGTTTGCTTAGTTTGTTTTTGTTGTTGTTGTTTTTAGGTTCCAGATTGTTGATAGTTGTGTTTGTTGTCATTTTATTGTTCATAGTTTTGATCTTTTTCTTTTTCTTAGATAAGTCCCTTTAACACTTCCTATAATAAAGGCTTGGTGATGATGAACTCCTTTAACTTTGTCTTGTCTGGGAAACACTTTATCTGCCCTTCCATTCTAAATGATAGCTTTGCTGGACAGAGTTATCATTCATGACTTTGGCTTTCATGACTTTGAACACTTCTTGCCAGCCCCTTCTTGCCTGTAAGTTTTCTTTTGAGAAATCAGCTGAGAGTCTTACAAGAACTCCTTTGCAGGTAACTCCCTCCTTTTCTCTTGCTGCTTTTAAGATTCTCTCCTTATCTTTAACCTTGGGTAAAATAATTATGATGTACCTTGGTGTGTGCTTCCTTGGGTCTAACTTCTTTGGGACTCTGAGCTTCCTGGACTCCCTGGAAACCTATCTGCTTTGCCAAGTTGAGGAAGTTCTCCTTCATTATTTTTTCAAATAAGTTTTTAATTTCTTTCTCTTCCTCTTGTCCTTCTGACACCCCTGTGATTCAGATATTTGAATGTTCAAAGTTGTTCCAGAGGTTCCTAAGCCCCTCCTCATTTTTTTGAATTCTTGTTTCTTCATTCTGTTCCGTTGAATGATTATTTTTTCCTTTTGTTCCAAATCATTGATTTGAGTATCAGTTCCCTTCCCTTCACTGTTGGTTCCCTGTATATTTTTCTTTATTTCACTTTGTATAACCTTCTCTTCTTCCTTTATTTTTCAACCATACTCAACTATTTCTGTGGACATCCTGATTATCATAGTTTTGAACTCTGCATCTGAGAGGTTGGCTATCTCCTCGTCGCTTAGTTTTTTTTCTGGAGTTTTGATCTGTTCTTTCATTGGGGCCACATTTCTTTGTCTCAGTGCACCTGTTACATTGTAAGGGGAGGACTCTTAGGTATTCATCAGGGCAACCCTCTTCACTGTGTTCCGATGTTGTCATGAGGGAGCGGTCAGAGAGGGAACAATGCCACTTGCTCTGCTCTTGCCCCACTTTCAGTCACTTCCCCCACTACCCACAAATGAATTGCACCCTTCTGGTACTGATTGCCAGGTGGCAGGTTTGTGTGTGTTCTAGGATCCCTCCAACAGATTCTTCTGTGAGACTGGGAGTTTCTCCTGACGCTGCAACCCCCACAGGTTTTTATAGCCAGAGGTTTTGAGGCTTTATTTTCCCAAGCTGGAACTCTCAGTTGCCTGATTTGTCTTGCTCCTCATTTGTTCCTCCTGTTTATCTGCATGGGAATGTGTAGCCATGCCATCTGCCAGTCGCTGCCTCACTGCACATCCTCTCCACTCTGGCTGCCCTCCTCTGACCCTCCTACCCATCTGGATAAATGTTTCTTCTTTAATTCCTTGCTTGTAGGACTTCCATACAGTTCAATTCCCTGGCAGTTCTGGTTGTTTTTTGTTTTTTAATTTGTTGTTATCCTTCTTTTGGTTGTGCAAGGAAGTGAAGCTATCTACCTATGCCTCCACCTTGGCCATAAGCTCTAAACTATGGAGCACCAAGTTTCAATGAAAATATTTGAACATTGACAAATGAGTATTGGGAATAATATAATTATTTTCCAGCTATTTCTGGAAATTGGTTTAAACAGGAGACTATAAAGCAAAGAAAGGTGGACATGGGTAAAGGCTATTCAATAGCACTTCTATAACCTTTTTACAATAGACCCCAGAGGCCAAGGAAGTGAATTGCTAATGACTGGTACCAAATTCTTTTTGTGTGATGTGATTTCCATGTATTTCCATGTATTCTTTATTTATTTATTTTCTTTCTTCCTATTTTGCTCCATCACTCCACCCCCACAATCATCCCCAGAGCTGCCAGCCTGATCTCCATGAGTTTGTCGTTCATATATTTATTATACTGCAGAAGTAGATAGGGGGGAAATGCCTCACCAGACAGTAGAAAGTAGAATCATTAACATAGTTATTCATCATAATCATAGAATCCAGAAGGAATCCAAAACCTGTGTGATATTCCTATGATAATTCCATGCTTCTCTCCACTTATTTATATTTGTGAACAAGATATCCTTGGACAAATGTATAATTTTTTAAAGGACTAGAGTTGATGCTGAATCCTGTCTTGATGTACCAATAAATAATTTTTATCTACAAATATGTGAACTAATTTTTTAAAGCAACAGTTACTACTAGTACCTATGACTACCACCACCACTACTACTAATAGTAATAAAATAATGGCAATAATAAGTCAACATAGAACAAATCTAATCCTTTGTGACCTATGGTCAAAGGAAATAAGAAAAGTATTATGTATGTAATTTTAACAGAGAGATGAATGACAGGATTACAATAAAAGACTTTCTAGCACAGAAATATATTATATAAGAATAGAGGTTTTGTAGGGTATGTAGAGTTGTGGTTAACTTAAAAGAAAAAAGGTAACAATGTACAATTTTTAAGGGTCGAAGAACTTATTCATGTATATTTTAAATGGATGATGATTGATATCAAATTACAATGTTAATTAAATCCAAAGCATGCATTTAAGTGATAATGTGAAAATTTCATTAAAAATCATCAATATTTATGATACTCAAGAAATTACACTTTCATAGTTAATTTATGATGAAGAATTTTAAATTCCAACCTAAAATATGCAATGTATATATTTTTCAAATTTCTTTTAGGGAGCTCTTCATTACCGATTTGAATCCCTGACTTAAAATATAGGCACATGACCCCTCAGGTTCCAAATGCTTTACAGAATGTTTGAGCAATAGAAATATTGGTGTCCACAGTTGGGAGAGAGAATGTATCATCAGGTCATGAGGAGGAATTCTGATGTTAGAGCCCAGAGTTCGCATTACAGCTTACAGCGTCACTTATAAGCTGCTAGGTGAGGGGCAAGTTAGTTAACCTCGTAGTCTATTCCTCATAGCTTGATGATTCCAGTACAGACAAGAGAAGACTGCATTCAATTACACATGTCAAGTGTCCAAGATATGCAAGTGTCACTCATGTAGTGTGGGTGTTAACAAGACCCATTAAATGGATTGGTTCAGAGGTCATTAAATTTGAGTTTTAAGTGTCAACTGATTTTAAAAGTTTTAACTTTAGCTTTTCTTGGAATCCAAGATAAAGTTTCTCATTCTGATTCCCATTTTTTTTGTGTATAGTCATCTCCAAAACAAAAATGCTGAAAAGGGATAATACATGGAAATTATTTTTGTTTTTAGCATAGATTCAGTTACCAAAAATAAGGGAAGGAAACTTAGCAAGGTATTATAAGATGCTTCCTTATAGCCTGAAATAGGAGCATTAAAAAAAATTACCTCACCTTGGCACTTCAGTAACAAATATGCAATATATTAAAATGGATCCCCTTCAAGCCATGAACCTAAGTGATGTGGGAACTAAAGTAACTTAATTAACTGAGACCCTTAAGAACAAGGAGCAAGCCCCCTACTTCCTGCAACAAAGGGCAGCCTTGACTCTCAGAAGAAAAATACATTCTGGGCAAAAAAGTAAATGTGGGAGATATTTGTGCAACATGAGAAGCAGCACTTGCCCCATGGCCACCTCACCTGGGGACTGTGAATCAGACCCGTAGCCTGTTAGTGATGGGGTGGGCCTGGGACATGCAGCCTGCAATCCTCAAATCACAGCAGAAGGGTCTGTAACTCGTGGCTCCCAACTTCCTTCAGTGGGAATGGGAAGGCCGTGGAAGTAGAAGAGACTAAACTGCTATCCTCAAGATCAGCCAGTGAGCCTTATTTGCTCCTGTGTTCCCAGCTCTAACACTGGTATGTAATGAATTTAGGAAGTGCCTGCTTACTCTTGAACTAACCTGACCCTCCGGTTGACAACAAGAGGATTTAGGGTCAGCCACATTCACATGAAGTCAACACACAGACTCCCCTTCTCATCCAGTACTCCTTTCTCAGTATCTGTAGTTAGGAAAAATCAGATTTTAAACAGGTGCTCCAGATCATACTAGTTTGGATGCATTTTTAGGGACACAACTGAAATTTTTTTTTTATTTATAAACCAAGTGTGAGTGTCCTTTAGTTACTACCTTGGTCCAGCCCAGGAACAAGTGCAAGAAGAATAACAAAATGCAAAGATTGGTGGAATCCAATAGTCCTGGAAGCAAGTCAGAGCTCTGGCACTTAATCATTGCGTGACCTTGAGCCAATTATTTGACCTCAGTTTTTTCACCTGTAAGTTGGAGATAATGCTAACTCTCCTGAAGAATTTTTATAAGGATCCCTGGCTGGTGTGGCTCAGTTGGTCGGAGTGTCATCCCATAACCAAAAGTCTGTGGATTTGATTACCAGTCAGGGCATATAGGTACCAAGGTAGTGGGTTTGATCCCCAGTCGCGGCACATATGGGAGGCAACTGATTGATGTTTCTCTCTTTCCCTTCTTCTATCTCTAAAAGCAATGAAAAATGTCTTCAGGGGAGGATCAAAAAAGAATTTTTATAAGGAGTTAAGGTAAAACCTAACATATAGTAGCCACTTTATAAATAGTAGCTTAGTATTAAGTGTTCTAATCGTTTGTGAGGGCATGCTAAGATGCAGAGGCTGCCTCAGAAAAAAAATTTGCCTAATTGCTCTAGTCACAAGTGCTCTGAGAAATTGAAATTATATTAATTTCTATATTCAACAGGTCTATGAAATCATCAAAAAATGTAAGCTGTGCACTCACTTCATTAAAAATAATATAGAAGATGGGTTCACTCAAGTACAACTTGATAAAACCTGCTGACAAAAAAAACCAATTTGATACATTTTAATAACATTATTTTATGATCTATTACAAAATGTCCATTTATGTAGCAATACTACTAGGACTAGACCATGACACACATCTCAGTGTAAGAATTTAACGTGTCTCTAAAAGATAGTGTGTAACACTTGAAGTTTGAAGAATGAATATTACTTTCTGATTTTTTAAAAATCAGACAATGAAGATAAATGGTGAGGTCTGTTTTAAGTACTGGGCTTCTTCCTGGTTCGACATAAAGATGTTGAAGGAAGTTACCCTTTTGCCAGCCATGGCACAAGTAGACAACTCTTCTATCCATCTGGAAATTCGGTCTTTAAAATTGCTTTTCATGGCATTTTATTTTAGGTACTAAATTTCAAATATTTGAGTTTTCAGATGAAAGGAGATAGTTTTACATTAAGTTTGGCTTTCACCTGTGGTCAAACAAAAAATGAGCCAAAAAGACTAATTCAAATGTACTTCATACTGAAAGAAATGCCACCTTCTATCTGTGCAGCTCAAAAAACTTGATTTAAAAAAAAAATTTGTAAATAAGCAATGACTTCTAAAGCTGCTACAACTGATTATTGATTGGACCATTTTCTTCCCAGAAAGCTTTTCTGAATTTGAACTACACCATTGTTTCATTAATAAGCAAACAGACAAAAGAGTAACAAATAAAGAAAACCATGCTTGATTCAAAGTTGCCAAAAACAGTGTGGGGGTCTGTCCAGGGCAGGCAGCCCAGAACTATGAGTCACATCACATGCTTATGAATCATTGTACACATGCGCTGTAGTCCCCAGTTACCTAAGTTTTGGTAAGATCGCACTATTGTATAAGCTTTTATAATAACCCCTCTAACCAGAAATAAAGAGTTGCTGCTGCTGCTGCTTGCTTGTGGTATGAAGTGCGGTTCCTACGTTGGCTCCTCGTGCTTTCTTTCACTTGGGTCTCTCACCACCAAAACCTACCCTGGCTGAACAGCTGGGCTCTGACAAACAGTTAACAGGTTTTTTTAGGTTTTTTGTTTGTTTGTTTGTTTGTTGGTTTGCTATAGATCAAGCTTAAAATCTGAGGTAGAGGTAATTTATGATGGATGCACAGAGTGTAAAAGAGGCTGCTGACCTACCCACATGGTTTAAAGATTAGCCTTTCCATCAACAGTCAGACAGTTAGTATCTTGGGAACATCTGAGAACCTCATTCTACCTGTCACCAAATGAAGGCAACTTTCCTCTCATATTTCATCACATGATCCCCACATTTTTCATATTATACATTTTTGTTATATTAGATGTAAATTTAGCTAAATAGTAAGTAGATGATTAAAATCAAGCAAATTTTCTTATTTTTTAAAGCATTGAATAATACACGCAAAAGTTAGAGTAAGTCTAATTGACAGTGGTGTGGTAAGATGATCACGGGTGTTTATACGATGATATTACTTAGACATACTGAAGAGAAGCCAGGACACCTTCCACACATTTCAATAGGTCAATGCACAGGCAGAGTCTTCTTCAGGAGATAAGAGTCATAGCCCTGGGAAGCTTCGTTCCCAACTCAGAAGTAAAAACTCCTTCAAAATGATTATGTAAATGGTGGCAATGCCAACTTCACAGTCTCATCTTATGAATCCATCCATTGATACAGCAAAAAGATATTTTAACAGTACCACTAGAAGATTTCCAGGAAGATGGCGAATTTGGTTTTTTAAAATCTTCTTCAGGGTTTAGAAATGTTGTTGGATAAAAGAGCCTTCAAAATCCTTGGATCGCTGAGAGAAGCAAGGGGAAGCCAAAAGGAAAAGGAAAGTGAAAATCAAAACAACAGATGGGAAGTGAGGCTTTGAGATTTCCCAGACTTGGTGAAGTTTAGCTTTATTTGTCACACAAGGACTAACTGCAAGGCGTTGGCCTCAAAGATGGGGAAGTTAGAGCTGATCCTTCATGGACCCCTATTAAGGGCTCCACATCGTGTGAAAGAATACAATAGGAAAAAATTCAGTCTATAGGCACAGGGAAAAGAAAGTAATTATTTACGTCTTTTTCCAGGGTTAAGGTGGAGATAGAGAAAACTTGGAGGAGAATTCATATCTATGGCCTTGTCTTCATTTTGGTTGGAGTTTCACTTTATTTTTATGGCCCAAGAACCCACAAAGTGAGAACACAAATTCCTCCAGGCTGATAATATTTCAGGGATCCATATCAAATGCAATTCAAAGCATTTTTAGCAGAACACAATTTGAACCCATTTTGTATATGATCTCCGCCTAGAAAGATTAACTATATCTACTTTATTGCTGAATGATTTGACTTGATGGGCACAAATGGCCCTCAACTTTTATTAAGTGCTAACATTCCTGTGGGAAGCAGCAGGCTTCTTTCCGCAAGTGCTACCGAAGCAATAAAGCTCAATAAAGGTAAAGTGCCTCCATATTCTGGATGGACAGTGGAAGGAAGAGCGTCTCAAGAGTTTGAACATATGCACAGAGACACAGACACACACACACGCGCGCCTAATTCTGATCCCCCCCGCTTCATGAATCGCTGATTAAATATTTAATATGCGAGAGGAGTTCTTGGAAGTTATATTGGGAGAAATCGACTGGGCTCACAGATTCCATCTTTCTATTTTCTTTCTTCCTTTCTCATCTTTTCTTTCATCCTTCTTTCTTTTAAAAATGTACATAAGCAGCTATGAAACAGGAACTTAGTGCATTTGTTTCTTATTAAATATGACCAAAATGATGGCAGTGGCAACAGTGGTGGAAAAGTTCTTCTTTGTCTCCACAGCTTAAACATTTGATATTTTTGAAGTGGTGTTTATTTTGGAAAGAGGGTGATGTAAAAACCTAAGGTCATGCGTTAAATCCAAGGAAAAACTAGTTAGCCTTACCCTGGCTCACTGTGTTAAGAACCACCTTTTACTCCTTTTCTTCCTCTTCTTTTTCTAACTAACTCAATCAGAAATGATTCTAAGACAACTGATTGTAAATTGATGAGAAAACTGTAAATATAGAAACAGAGATAAAGAAAACAACAATAACAAAAAAAAAAAAAGCCAAATGTGAGGCAGGCACCCAGAATATATACAGTGAAGCCTAGTTCTCATCCTCCAGTTAGATCCCAATGCCCCCCCGGCCCCCGCTGCCCCTCTTTTACGGGGAATCAGACCAAAGAGTATGAACCGAAGCGACTTTAAGGCACATTACCAAGTGTAGGTCTGAAGCAACTATTCTGGAAAACATAACTCGAATATGACTAGTTTCCCTGAGGACCTCTCCTACTCCCACATTAAAGTTCCTAGCTCTTCCTCAATTCTCCCAAAAGTAAATCAAACTCCACTGTTAACTGGTAAATGTTTTCGATTTTACTAAAGGTCTCATGGGGTGACTGAGAAGAATTACATTGCAATCATAAGCACAACTTAAGAAAAGTTCTCTTTAAAACATACATTTGTCTTCCTGCATTAGCTAGAGAGGTGGACATATGGAGTTGTTCTCAGTTCCCAAGTAGCTTGAGGGAAACTTTCACGAAGTCCGGAGCCCTTGATGACCTACAAATGAAGGCGGACAATGTCCTCTAATTCCTTGCAGCAGGAACCCACTTAGGTGGCATCAAATTTGACTTCCAAATGGAACAGTAGTACATCTGTTAGAGGAAAAGTGATGACATCCGCATCATAAATCTCAAGAGGGCCTGGGAGAAGTTCCTGCTGGTAGCTCATGCCATTTTTGCCATTAAAAGCCCTACTGCTGTCAGTGTCATATCATCTAGGAATACTGGCCAGCGAGCTGTGCCGAAGTCTGCTGCTGCCGCCCCTGCAGCCGCTCCTGTTGCTGACCACTTCACTCCTGGAAACTTTACTAACCAGGTCCAGGCAGCCTTCCAGGAGCTGAGGCTTCCGGTGGCTACCGATCCCAGGGCTGACCACCAGCCTGTCACAGGGGCGTCTTATGTTAACCTGCCTACCTCTGCACTCTGTGGACATTGCCACCCCTTGCAACAACGAGGGGGCTCACTCAGTCACGGCCTGGTGTATTGGATGCTGGCAGGGGAAGCTCTGAGCATGTGTGGCACCATCTCCCCTGAATACCCATGCGGGGTCCTGCCTCATCTCTGCTTCTACGGAGATCTTCAAGAGGTTGAGAAGGAGGAGCAGGCAGCTGCTGAAAAGGCTGTGACCAAGGAGGGATGTCAGGGTGAATGGACTGCTCTGGCTCCAGAGCTCACTGCTTCGCAACCTGTGGCCTCAAACCGGTCTGAAGGCGTGCAGGCGCCCGCGAGGCCTGCTCGGCACTTTGCTGCTGGAGCCGGGAGCCCTCAGCTGCCACGGAAGCCTGGTCTGCAGCCCCCACCGCGCAGGCCGCTGAGTGGGTAGGAACAGCCACTGAGTGGCCTTAAGCAGTTCTTCCACAAACTCTTAACAGAATGGAAATAAGGATGAGATGAAAAAAAATAAAAGAACATACACTTGCTCCCACAAAAATCCTCTCACATAGCAGCCACCACAGCTCACCCTTACTGTCCTGTCTGCAGCCTAAATACCTATCTCTGTCATTTTCCAGGTGGGCTTAAGCTCTTGAGGACAGTGTGGCATCTAACAAGTGGTACTGACCACCAGTATGTACGGAATAGTAACATCGCATCCTGGTATCCTAAATGTGGTATTATTTGGTACCTACCTGTGGTGACATCTGGTAATGTTCTATTTGCAGTAGGTGCCCAATCAAAATCAACAGGTTTTTCTTCCGAACTTACTGAGGCAGGGCACTGAGAAAATGCTATGGGAGAGGTGTTTTGGCCTTAAAGAAACTTACTATTTGTTCAGGAACACGACAAGGTCCAAAGAAAATTATTGGAGAACAGCACAATAATTGAAACAATAGAGTGCCAGGCTGTACAAGTGCCCACAGGGTGAAAGCTATAGCCTGAGAACAAATGTCCTGCCGACAGGTAGATCCTCAGGTGTGATTGGCTTGCACAATAGAGGCCAGAGGAGGTAGATGGGAGGAGAGCCAGAGGCAGCTGTGAATTGGCTCCTCTGAGCACTGCAAGTAAGAGAGAGGTCACCAGAGGAATCTGCCCTCTGATTATTGTCTGAGGCTCTCCGAGGGATGGGAGAAACACAGACCCACAGGGGGCTGGGAATAGATCCTTTTCTTCTTGTGGTTCTGATGCAGGTGTGGGCGCCACATGGGGGGATATGTTACTATACACATTGTTTATTTCCTCATATTCTAGTAAATCTAAGTTCCACAGAAGATTCTACTGTGCTGAAGACTCAGGACAGTGTTTCATTCTTCATTAAAGATGAAGAAGAGAGGGGCTGCGATGTATGATTTATGGTGTGGGGGCAGGTGCTTTTTATATTTGACTAGTGATAGATTTTTAAGAGCAGAAAAATTCCCTTCCACCTTAACGGCTGTGACATTAATTCTACAGTAAAAATATGCATTGTCCACCTTTTAAAGGATTTCTTAGGTTCTCATCCATGAACAGTTACTAAGAACCCACTGGTAACACAGCTTTACCCCCTCTGCCTGGAAGTCTTTTATCCTTTGTTCCAATGCATCTCACTCTTTAAGGTCTGTCTCAAACACCTCCCACATCCCAAAGCCTTCCTCGACTGCTCCTGCTCTTTTAACCACTTTCTTGCTGGAACATTCTGAAACAACTGTAGCTGTTTTATGCCACTGAGCAAATCGGCTTTGCAGTGTAGTTATTGATTCCCGTCTCAACCTTCCACAAGTTGTTGGTTAGCTAAGGACACGGGTAAGATTTAATTATTTTTGAAGAAACTGCGTCCCCAGCATAATGTGCAGAACACAATGAATTAAATTGTGTTGACTTAAATTGAAAGCCTTTTTGATAATCTCTCCTAAGTATGTATTTCTCAACATGAAATACCTTCTTTCTAGCATTTTGGTGGCATCTGTGATGCACTACCCAGATTCCCTTCAGGAACAGGGGACTTCTTGCCCTGGCTGCTGGCAGTCCAGCCATGCTGTACTCACTCACCTTCAACTGCCGATAGTTTCCTCTCCCAAGGTCACACCCAAACCAGGGCAGCTGGCCTCTAGTAACTGAGATGCAGGGAGGCAGAAGGTCCTGGCACCTCGCCCATGCAGGGCAGCTCAGTCAAATCGTCTGCCCCTAGAGCCTGCAGAGGTCTTTCACTGTAGTGGCAACTGCATCACAAACTCAACTGCCCTTTGCTTGATCCCATCTCCGTCCTTTACAAGTGTGTTTATCCTATAAAACAACCAATGCACTAATTTTTCTTTCTGTCCCCTTTCAGTCTGCAAAAAGTATGTTGACTGCAAAAGTATAGATGGCTTTTATTCCGTCATTCGCCTCTCACCAGACTCACGAAGACTGTGAATACAGAGGAGAGGGTCCGAGTGTTTATAGTGATGTTCCACCAGGTGGCCCACGGTCTTTCAATAGCCAAAATATGCTGCCTGTACACATTTTTCTGGAAATAAATACAACAGACGGTTGGTGGAAGAAACTAAACTACATTTCTAATTCTCCTGGGGCTTGTTTAACTTATCTTTCCAAAACAAATAGTCGTACTATGTTTACTTGCCAACAGAGAAATGCCTGAAATCATATTCCATTTCCTATCTGCAGAAGACAGAAATGTCAAAAAGGTTGAAATAATTTTCCAGGTGCTTCGAAAGCCTGTTATAAAGAAAATCCCACATTATAAATTATGTATGAAAAGATACAGATATAAAAGCTTCTGAGAAAACAAACTAGTTCATAAAAGAAAACTTTTTTTTTATCTTTTCTGAGATAAAAGGCATGACTCCATTTTGGGAGAAAGCAGTTGAAAATCTACATGTAAAGCAACAGGATCAAAATGTAACATTCTCAAAAAATATTATAAATTTCAAGTGGCATTATAAAGCTAGTCCAGAATATTCAATCTTTCTGAACAACATGATTTGTAAGATGTCAAATTCATGTTAGGTATGGTGATATTTTGGAAATCCATCAAAGTACTTTAAAAAAATGTAGCTCACAGAAATCATATTTTAAACTTGCAAGAAGGCTACAGTAGAGATTAATAAAAGCAAGGAAATGGTTTAGTGATAAAAATATTACAAGTGGAAAATAAAATGTATCTTCATGGCATGATTTCTTACTGTAGAAATCTTTATGATTATCAACAAAACTCAATTTTGTTGTTTTATGTTTTATTTATTTTTTATTTTTAAAACTTTAAAAATTTTAATCCTCACATTAGAATATGTTTGTTGACTTTAGAGAGAGAAGAGGAAGAGAGAGAAACATAGATGTGACAGAGAAATATCAGTCGCCTCCTATATGCACCCTGACTGAGAATTGAACCCGCAACCTAGGTGTGTGCCCTGACTGAGAATCAAATCTGTAACATTTTGGTATGTGGAATGATGCTCCAACCACTGAGAAACCTAACCAGGACACTATTGTTGTTTTTAATATTACAAGCTACACCAAATCCTTTAAAGCAAAAAGGATGCTTTCTACTTCTTTAAAATGGGCTATACCCTTTTGAATATGAACGCTAAGAAAATAACTCTTTATAGAAATTGTTTAAATACAGCATAATTTCATTTTTGTGAACATGTATGGTGTGCCAGACATTTCCAATGTATAATTATATTTTTTCACACCTATATTTTGAGGTATCATCACTTCTTTTCAAAGAATATGAAAACTGAGGCTCAGAGAGGTTATATAACTTGCCCATGACAAGATTTCAGTAAAGATCTAGAAACTCCAAGACCGTTTCTAGTCTGATTACAACAAAAACTCAGCCTCAAAGTGAGTTTTGTTTTTTAGGTTCCAGGACTGGTTCAGTTTTTGATTGGGCTCCACTTTTAGTTCTTGGACATCGTTACCCCACTTCTTTGGTTTCGGGCCGGAGAGACTCTGAAACCTTTTGAAGTGCATTTATTCTTTTTACATTGTTTAAAAACTTACCAAAAAGTGACTTTTATCTTTCAAACCAAATATCTAGGGAATATTTTTCTTTATCTTTAAAATTTAATAGTTGTTTTTTAGGATGTGCCTCTGAATCAGTTGCTTTGTGTTTATTCTCCCATGTTCACCGTGGCCCCTTTAACATTTTCATTGAGGTCTCGGATTCTCAGAACTTTTTATTATAATTTTAAATACCAGCGTGGCTCATTGTTTGGCTTTTCTTCTTCAGGGATTTTATGGTAGATTGTCTTTTCCCCTATATCTATATCTATTATTTTACTTTTAATATTGTTTACCTGTTTTTTCATTTCTTTTTCATGTTTCTATTTTTGTGACTTTTCTTCCTGTCCTTTATTCTATCTTTAGTTGAGTATATTCTCCCTTGGATATTTGTCATTTGTGTTCTTTTCTGATTAGGTCATGTAATTTTCCTCATTTTTTTTTCCTTAAAATTAGTCTGTCCTCTCATCTTTCTTTCTTCTGCTGCTGTTCCTTTTTGTGCTGAGCTTTTGAGTTTTGATTCATGGTATCCTTTTGTAACTGATATTGGTTGTGATGACATTTAACTCATGACAGAGTGTTGTGTTAAAGGTTTCTTCTGTTTTCTATTTGATTTTTGGTTCTTTGTAAAGGTTTCAGGTTTTTAATCAAACCATTCTTTCCATTTATGGGAGTGAATTTGAGTGACTTATAAGGTTTCTTAGTTAAAAATGCTGTCTTCTATTGGTACACAGAAATTTAGTTTCTTCAATATGTGGATGTTGTGGAAAATTGTTTTGTTATTGCCTGTGGTTTGTATGACGTGCTTTAATTTACGCGGACCTCTTTATTCCCATTGATTGCTCCTTGAGCGGATGAGCCTGCGCGTCACTTCACTCTGCTGAGACTTGTTCCCACGACTGTCCCTTGGGCCTGCACATTTTCAAACCTCTTCTTTTCTATGCCCAGGTGGCGATTCTCTCCAGGGCTCGCCTGTTGTCAGTGTTTCACTCCGCAGGGTGGGACCTGCCTCTATGGGTGATTTCTGTCTGGTTTCCACTGCTCTGTGAGGTCCCCACCTGACTCCCTGCTTTTCCAGGGCCTCTGCAGCTGGTTGTGCTGGTCTTGAATATTCATACCCCACTTACATGTAAAATGACAATTGAGATAGTCCCTGTGTCCTTGTTACACAGTGGGCATGGGCTTATATCTCTATGTGCCTCGGACGTGTGTAGAGCTCCAGAGTTTGAAACATAACATAGAACTGTTTGTTTTACTTTTAAATATTCTTATATGTTTTTATGTATAAAATCTGTCAAATTCTGAAAATATACACTAAAATACTCCATTACTATTGCTCTTTTTTCTGATCCTATTGTGTTTTCAGAAGTTTTCCTCAGGGAATATTGTTAGGCTCTTTGGTGCTGTAAGGGAGGAAAAAGTTTTCTCTGACCTTCTTAAGATCAATTGGGTTTGAAAATTAAACCGACAAAGGCTAATAGAAGAAAAGCATACAAAATGTGTTAAATTTTCACATGAACTTGGAACCTTCACAAAGGCATGAAAACCTGAAGAAATGACCACAGGAGGAAGCTTTTATACCTTTTAGACACAGAAACAATATGGTTGTGAAAAACTGACAAATTTTGTCTGTGGGTAGCAAGTAAATGGTGAAGAAGTAGCAAGGTTTGTCTTTACAGCCTCCTTGGCCCTACATTCCTTGTGCCTGGTAACTGGATAACTTCCTTCCTCCTGGTACAGGGAAAATACCTTTCACTTGGGAGGTTTATCTCCTGCTTTCAGGGAAGGTAGTTGCGGGGTGGCCAGAGTGACCTTCCTTCTTCAGCTGTTTCTTCAAACTCCTTTGCTGAAGATATTCAGTATGCCAACGTGCCATACTTTGGGGTAGCATGTTTGGGACCCCTCAAAAGGTTAGGTCAACTGTATTTTCCTTGATGACAATTTCTGTCAGTTTATGACTTCTGTCATATTGAACACTGTTGCTCTCAAATTCTACTTCTCTGATATTGCTGTCACCATTTCTGATCTCTTACGATCTACGTTTTCCTGGTGACTCTGACCATCTCTCTGTTTTCAGCTCCTCTTTGTTACTTTACATTACATGTGTCTTAGGAACAAGATATATTTTGCTTCTGATCCAAATATCAGGATCTTTAATTTTGAAAGAAAAATCCAGCCACTCAAATAAACGTATACATGTGTTTTTATTTCTATTATATTATTTTGCCAGTTTTTTAACTTTTGTTTTTTCCAATATTATCCTCCCATCTTTATTGCCACACTACATCCAGATTCTCTCAAGCTTCTGCTATCTCACCTTCCCATTTTCACTCTTTTAATTCAGCTTTTATACAGAGGCCAAAAGAATATCTTAAACATTTAAACCCGATCATATCACTCCCTTGTTCAAACATTTGAATTACCACAGGTTGCAATTAGCATATGATGCAGATTCACAGGTTGCAATCTGTCTCCTCCCCTGACTCCCTAACCTCCTGCAATTTTTCTTTCCTGCTAAATCACTCTGCTCCAGTGGCACTGGTTCCCTCCTCCTCCTCCCCCTCCTGCTCCTTCACTATTTCTTTAAAGTGCTAATCTCATTTGGGGTGGACTTCGGGACTTTTTTCCTTTACCCATTTTGGAAGTTTTTTCTAACTCTTCAAATGTCTAACTCTTTTCGCCCCCTCAGACCTCAGAATAGATATCACCTTCTTTGACAATGTCTATGACATCCGATGATTTCTTTCCTCTAGAGCAGTAGACAATAAACACATAAATGAAATAATTACAAATTGTGAGATTATGAGTGCTAACACACAAGCTTTATGAGATAGGGGACCACAATTGTCTAATTTAGTATTATATTAAGCACTCGGACATTTGTTCAATGCAAATGTAAATATACATTGTGTTTGCAACCATATGAAATAAATACTGAACTCTGCCATCACCTCATCCATATTTTATCATAGCCTCTTTTTCCTCTCTCCCTTCCAATCTGTTCATCCTCTACTGATGATTTTCTATAACTACTCTACTGGTGATTTTCTCCTCATTATAAAATCCAATAGCCCTGTTTCAGAGCATCTCTTATGGTATCTCTCTGCCACCTTTTAGTGTAGACCCCTCCCTTCTCCCTGAGAACAGAGACTCCAGTGCCAGACTGCTTTAGTTCGAATCCCAGCTCCCCAACTTAGCAGCTGTGTGACACTGGGGAATTTAGTTATACACTCTGCCTTAGCTTTCTCAGCTGTGAAGTGTGACTAGGTTTGTTATGAAAATTAAATGAGTTATTATGTGTGAAGTCTTCCAAGAATGCTGACCTTATAAATTAGTAATTGTGGTTGTTGTTCTCTTTTCTCCATGCATCCAGCACACAAGCTCTCCTCACATTCATGACCAGTCCTGTTTTGTCTCCTTCCTGTGTTCGTCACCCACCATCTGTCCCCCTAAAATTTGCCTCTCCTCTTCCCTCCTAAATGCTCTCTCTGTTCATCTCATCTACTCTCCTGTTTTTAGTCATCATTTCATGGCATCTAACTATCCACAGGACCTAGGTATAAACATACCTAAATATAAGTTATTGTGAATTTGCTTCTCAGTTGCCAGAAAACACTGAGGGACCTGGGAGCCTTCCCTTAATTCTTATTCACACTCTTCCCATCTCTAACCTGACATTTACTCTTGCAGATAGTATTCTAACATGCGAAATGGGTTTGGGCTGCTTGGTGCCCTCATATATGACTCAGCAATTTGTGTCGAAGGAAACAGATTTTTATTAACAGGGTTCCAGCCTTAGGGTGGCTGAGAGCACTCCTGCTCGGAGCCCTTCTCTCCCATGAGACTAAGAACTTCCCTTGCTCCCCAAAAGTCTACAAACAAAACCATGCCCAGAATTTTCCCATTTCCATATCTGTCCTTAAGCTGGTCACACAAACAGATCTCCATCCTCTCTGGAATGTGCACTTGTGGGTTTCAGAGTCGCCATTTCCTCATAGCAGCTCACTCCTTCAGGATCTGGGGTGCACTATTCTTAGCTTCCATGTAACGGTCCAGAAACCATGTGCCCTGCTACCCTGGATCATGGCACCCCAGATACTGGAGCCCAGGGAGGCACATGTCCCCATGTGAGACCTTGCCTCCAGGAGCGGGATTCCATCCTCTGTGGCACCTAAGGCCCTGGTGGGTCCAGCATCTTCTGGTCCCACAAGCACTCCCGTCCACAAGGGGAGCAGGGCCAGAGGTCCAGAATGTCCAGACACCAAAAGCCCAGAGAGAGAGAGCTTGCACCAAGCTCCAAAGTCCCGTACCAAGAACCCCTGTACCAAGAGAGCAACTTCTCTGTACCAAGCCTGTGAGAGAGAGAGAGAGAGCATTCTTCTGCTGTTAAGTCCCGCTCCCTTTAAAAGCACCCCAAAATGAAGAGCCTTGCCTCCCTCTGCCCGGTCAGGCTAGTTTCAGAACACGCCATTCAAAAGTACCATCCTTCAGAAATGCAGAAGTCTGTAGCTCAGCATTCCTAGCCACAGTTCAGCTCTAAGCATCTCTCACGAGTCTCTGTGCACCAGCCCAAGTCCTTGCAGCATCTGCTTCTCTTCTTCAGAGCTGATTTTACTCCAGACACCAGCTCACCATTGTGCCTGTGTGCTTGGCCAGGCAGGTGCCCTGCAGCACCGCCAGCTCTGCCACCATCTTCTGTGCTGGAGGGGCGCTGAGGATGTTTCCAATAGACCTACTGACCTCCAGCCTTCCAGACAGACAGACAGGCAGACCTACAAGCAGATCTTGTATTTCTTGGCGCACTCCAATTTTAAAGGCTTGGCTCAGAACTTCCTGCATGGCCGGACGTCCGGCTCTTTCTACGGTACATTAATGTCTACCATTTTTGTCAGCTCCCCAGTGTCTTTGACCCTCTTTCGACTGCCATCTTTAGTCAGGGCTACAGTTTCCCAGCCATGTACAGGCATACATGAATCTGTTCATCCTGAGTGGGGCACCTGGCCCCACAGCTCACACAGGTGCTGTATGAGCTTCCCCCAGCTATGTCACAAGTCACTCTGCTGGCACACATTCTCACAGTCATATTCACAATTCACCCTGGGCAGCAGGCTTCTTCTGTAGCTCTTCCCTTCAGGAAGGCACAGGCTGTTAATTTGCCTTTGTTATGCAATGTGCCTCAAACACTGTGTTTTCCCACTCTGTGGACACTCCTCCCTGACCCCCCTGTCTTTTTGGCAGAATATTAGGGGATGGTGGGCTTTCCCTGCTTTCCAGGAACCCATGCTCTGACCTACTCCATTACAGTATCCCCTAAGAATTTCATGAGCTTCTACCTCTGCAGCTCTCATCTCCCTAGCTTTCAACCTCCAGAAATGATGTCCTCAGATCCATTCTTCACAATCCATCTTTTGCAAAATTTCCAGAGTGGTCCCTCAAAACCTTAGAGGTTTTTTTTTTAACCTTTTCCTGGTGGGCACTTTTCAGCCTCTCATGATGATGCTGTCAAGGTCAAATATGGCATTTAAGACCATCCACGACATTTCCCCAGTGACCTCTCTTGTCTCATTTTTTAAACTCATTACATCAATTTTCTTTACGGTCTAGAAATACCACCTTACTATCAATTTCTTTCACGCTATCCTCTCTGCTTGAAATGACATTCTCTCTCTCTTCTCTTCTACTTCTTTTGTGCTGGCAAACTCCAGATAACACAGTGCTTACTTCCTCCAGGAAGCTTTTCTTAACCCCAGGCCCTGACTAAACTAAGGAGTCACTTCTGAGCTCCCTTAATTTCACACATTAAAATTCCCAATATTGTTTAACTTATGAACTATTTTATAATAATAGAATCTTATATTCCCTCTTAGAAAATTTACAGTGTGTAATAGATAAGGAGTTTTAGATTTAAACGTTTTATTTTAGAGCAGTAAGATATTAAAGATTTTATTACTAAAATTTTTAATAATGCTGTATTGAAACAAATGTTGACTTTTTCCTTTCAATAAATTATCAGTTCTTTTAAAATTTATTGCAAGTTGATGAATAAAAAGCATGGTTAGTCATTAGCTAGTCTAAAAATATAATAGCATCTTTGGTTTGAGAAAAAATATATATTACACTGTGGACTTAAGTTTTAAATACATTCAATCCCTCAAACTTGCAAATTTTTATTTTGTTTCAAAAATTATCTTTGTGCTTTGTTACTAAGTAATAAGCTAAAAAGGACCTTTATAGGATACTCCTTTCAGATAGTTCTTTGCTAATATGACATGGAAGGTGTGAATAATCCTTTTACTAAATACATGCAAAATACTGTCTTTACAGTTTTGCATCTTTAAGTTTCTAAAAAACTTATTAAAATATCTTGATGTGCTATAGAAAAGTTTTGAGAAAATGTAGACTTAAAAATCTGTTAAAAATAATGTTGAATTAGATTTATAACTCTCCTCCAATCTTTCCCTCCCCAAACCTCGCAATACCTAACATTAGTTGATGAAAATTTTCAGCTTATAAATCCAAGTAGTTCAGCTATCCCAAAAGATGAACAAGAATTCCATGCCTAGGTACAAATGTTAAAGACAGAGAGAATCTTAAAAGCTGCAAGAGAAAAGCAGTTAGTTACCCACAAAAAACATATAAAGTGTTCCCATAAGACTATCAACTGATTTCTCAAAAAGCCATGAAATACTCAAAGTCGTGAAAAGCAGGGTCCTATAGCCAAGATTGCTCTACCCAGCAGAGATATCATGTAGAATCAAAAAACAGATAAAGAGCTTCCCAGACAAGAAAAAACTAAAGAAGTTCATCATCGCCACACCCTTATTATAAGAAATGTTAAAAGGACTTAATTAAGAAAAAGAGGAGGATCAAATATATGAATAATAAAATGGCAATAAATACATATCTATCAATAATTGAATCTTAAAATAAACTAAGCAAGAAGAAAAACAGAGACAGAATCATGGGTACAGAGAGTGTTTTGATGGGTGCCAGATGGGAGGGGCTGTGGGGGAATATGTGAGGAGGTCAGGGGATTAAGAAGTACAAATAGGTAGTTACATTTGGCCATGGGGATGTAAAGTAGAGTAGAGGAAACGGAGTAGCCAAAGAACTTATATGCATGACCCATGGATGTGAACAATGGTATGGGGACTGCCTTTGGGAGTGGGGGCTTCTGGGTAGAAGGGGGCAAAGGTGGAAAAACTGGGGAAACTGTAATATAATAGCATAATCAATAAACTATAACAAAAAATAAAAGAGTTCCATGCCTGAGCACATAATAGTCAAACAGCTGAAAAAAGAATAAGGAATATCTTGAAAGCAGCTAGGGCACAGTGCATGGGAACACATTACATACAGGAAAACTAAAATAAAATTATGGCTAATTTCTCATAACATAAAGTCGAAGCAAGAAAATAATGGAATAACACATATAAAGTGTTGAAAGTAAAAAAGACTGAGTCCAGAATTTTATATCCAATAAGAATACCCTACAAAACTCTGAATGAATAATTTTAAAAACTTTTAGATAAACAAAAGCTGAGAGAATTTTTCACCAGTGATCTCTGCCACACAACTTGCAAAAATGTCAAGCTTAAATGAAATTAGATTAGATGAACACTTGGATGTACAAAAATTCACAGAAAGTACTGAAAGTAGATAAATGAATATGTATTTAAACATTATTTTTATCTGATAATTTCTTTATAATACAATTGTCTACTTAAAACAAAAGAATAACATTTAGAAAGTATTTATGCTATATGCAAAAGATAAATAAAATTACAACAATAGCAAAAAGTATGTAGAAAATTATAAAAAGGCATTTACTATTATAAGTTTAGGAATTTAATGTGAAAGTGAAAAGTATAAAGAGAGAAATAAGAAGTATAACATCAGCAGTGAACTGTTGTGACACAATATTAATTCTAAATAAGATGCAAGTTAAGTATTACTGGTTTTCTTCTTTATAGTAACCACCAAAAATAAGCAATCAAGATATAGCTAAGAAGCTAATAGGGGAAATAAAATGAAGTATTAAAAAATATTTAATACCAGAATGCATTAAAACAGCAACAGAACAATCACAGTAAGTCCAGGGGACAAATGGAAATCAAATAGAAGATGATATATTTAAACCCCAACATGTCAATGATAACCTTAAATGTCATTTAACTGAGCCCTATAATTAAATAGCAGAAATTCCTAAAGATTATGTTTAAAAAGCAAAGCCCAACCTCATGTTTCCTATCAAAAACATTAAATATAAAGACATAAAGAGGTTAAAAGTTAAAAGGTCAGAAAAAATGCACACTGAGTTTTAGAAAGTAGACATGACTGTATTCATAGCAGGATGGTGAACTTTGAGGGAAAAAGTACTGCAGGAATAAATCAGGATATTTCACAATAATAAAAAAGTTTATTAATCAGGAAGATATAATAATCATAAATTTATGTGCAACATAAAAAAAGATTTAAAATTCATAAAGCAAAACTGACAGAAGTAATGGAAAAAATAGTACAATCTATAATCAAGAGTTAAGTATTTTAAAAGACTTCTCTCAGTAATTTATAAAACAGTTAGACAAAAATAAAGATATAGCACCCTGGCTGGTGTGGTTTAGTGGATTAAGCACCGGCCTATGAACCAAATGGTGGCTGGTTCGATTCCCAGTCTAGGACACATGCCTGGGTTGTGGACCAGGTCCCCAGTTAGGGATGTGTGAGAGGCAACCACACATTGATGTTTCTCTCCTTCTCTTTCTCCCTTCTTTCGCCTCTCTAAAAATAAATAAATAAAATCTTAAAAAAATAAAGGTATAGAGAATGTGAATAGCAGTATGAAACAAATGGACCTAACTTATATTTATAAAACACATCTCATAACTGCATAAAACCTATTCTTTTCAAGTACAATAAATCAAGTGTGTATATCTAAACAATAAAATTCTATGCAGCAATTAAAAGCAATTATATATACAATAACTTAGAAGAATCTCAAAATCATTACTTTGAATGAAAGAAGCCAGACACAAAAGAGCTCACACTGGATGATTCTATTTACATGAAATTTTAGAACACTAATCCATAGTGATAGAAGCCAGATCGCTGATCACCTGGGTCAGGGGTCGGGGCTCACAGGCTGCAAAGAAGCGTAAAGGAAGTCTCTGAGTGATAGAAGTGTTCTATTGCTTGATTCTGGGCATGTTACAAAGTGTATCTGTTGGTCAAAATTTATTGAAGCATAGAAATAAATTAGATCTATTTATTATATATAAATTATATCTCAATATTTATTAAAAGTATATCCAATAATGACTAATCATAACTCAAGACTATATAATAGTCAAAGCCTATCCTGGCTTGAGCCGTTTAAAAAAATAAGTGAATAATGAACACATTATGTACTTCCTACGTATCGCTGCATGACCTTCCCATATCCTCTCAAACACTATCAGACTGCATTCCTGAAAGGGAAAAATATTTAGTTTATGGATTAACTGCTTTTTTAAAAAAACAGAATTGCCATGATAGCCCAAACCCCCATGAATACTTCATGAGCCTCTAAGAAATTGTGAACCACCATTTGGGAAATCCTGCTTTATGCATACTCCTCATTATATAGGTCATGTTGTGTCATACTGACCTTAAATAAAACACACTGCTTTTTCCTAGTAGACTACAAACACGGTGATGTGGGCCACTGTATCCCATTAGTCTTGTGATATTAGGACCTAGCACAGTGCCTGACACAAAAATAAGTGCTCAAAAATATATTTGTTGAATAAATTCATTACTCAGTGAAAGAACAAAATCTGTAAACTATTCTTATCCAATCCACATGTTGGATGTAAAGATTTTGTTTAATATTTTTTAATATTGCAATATTAATTGTTAATTCAAATAATGAATTAATTTTTTAAACAAAAATAGGCAGAAAGCTACAAAATAGTTTTCCAAAGAAAGTTTTAGGAAAGAACAATGAAATAGAGTAGTTTGAAAATAAAAACTTTATTTTTAAGAAATCTCTGACAGTTTTAAAGCATCGACTATCAGCATGTTGATTGGGTACCACTGTACTTTCTTACAAATATTATACTATTCCTATTCTTTCCCTTTACAAGCAACATTTTGAGCTTGAGATAGAAAATAAATGAAAGATTATATGGGAAGCTAGGAAAAGTCCTTTAAAAATATTCAAAAATTATTATTTTTTATTAACTGACAGATTCAGCCTTTGACCATACTCTAGTCAGTTTCTTGTGAATACGTTTTCTCAGATAGACCCTGAATTTTGAGTTTCTATGTTCATTCCTGCATCATCCAATTTCAGCAAGAATCCTGCCAAGTCAGTTTAGCTAGGATCCCCCATCTTCCTTATCTGGTGATTCCCTGTCCAGTCATGTTCCCCCTCTGCCGTCATCTCCCAGGTGATGTCTGATCACCCTGGACTGCCTTAGGCAAGATTCCTGTTAGGGTGATTTCCCTAGAATCCCCCCTGTACTCCTGATGTTTCTGCTTAGTAATTTTCTATCCACTGATCTCCTTTTATGCTCTCTGGCTATAAATTCCCATTCTTCTTCATGTTCAGATTGAGTCACATCTGTCTCCCTTACAGCAACATCGCACGGCAGTGGTCCCTACACATATCTCAGTGGTCCCGTCCAATA
This sequence comes from Mormoops blainvillei, assembly GCA_004026545.1. NCBI lineage: Eukaryota > Metazoa > Chordata > Mammalia > Chiroptera > Mormoopidae > Mormoops > Mormoops blainvillei. Next base: position 303,963 of record PVJD01000285.1, on the reverse strand, counting down.
AAGCGTGCCTTACCATTCCTTAACAAATGTCATAAATAACAGTTCCTTAACATAATCATAGAATTCTTTCTATTCTCTATAATGTATGCTGATTCCAAATGCAATGATGCAGATTAGTATCCACTCTCTTTTTTACATTGCTTATCCTTTTGTTGGAAAAAGATTGTCTTTGTTTCTTCCCACATTTAAAAACATGAAATGGTGACAGGAAAACGTTGATGTGGAGATGATGGGATAGGGTGCAGGGCAGAGGGGATAAAGGGGAGAAAAAAATGAGACAACTATAATAGTATAAGCAATAAAGTATATGAAAAAAAAGAATAAACCAATGAATGCATAATTAAGTGGAACAACAAATTGATGTTTCACCCCCTTCCTCTCTCTCTAAAGTCAATCGAAAAATAAAATTTAAGAAAAAAAAGATACAGTGATCACTTTGAAGTTAAATAAGTGTCTTTATTATGTGGTACACTTAAAACTAATGTAACAGTTTTAGGTGTGTAGCATAATGATTGAGGACCTGATAAGTGTTCAATAATAACAACAAACATTGATTGAGGACCTGAGAAGGGCTAACTAATAATAATAAACATTGGTTGAGGACATGATAAATGACAAATAATAATGATTGTATGTCAACTGTGCTTGAAAAATTTTTTATTGAAAAAATAAATTAAAAATAAGCCAAAAATTAATAAATAAAAATAAAAATGTGATACATATTAAATAAAAATATTTTCCAGCTATATAGGTATTATGGTATTCAGCTATATAGGTATAGGTATATAGGTATTAAGCACAGAAACCATGGCAATTTGAACATTAGAAGAGATATTAAAAGCATCTGCTTTTCCTTCCCAAAGTTTACAAAGATTGAATTTCAAGATTAATCTGACTTGAGAAATAAAGGACTTTAAACTTTAAAAACTACACAAACTTTAAGAACTACAGCTTAAAATAAATTTATAGATTGTAAATAACATTTTTAGAGGCCATTTCAAAGAGATTGTGAAAAGCTCTCTTCTATTTGTGAATGTGGTCAAAATAAAATGTGACTCCTGGCCCTGGCTGATATAGATCAGCAGATTGAGTGTCAGCCTGAGAACCAAAGGGTCACTGGTTTGATTCCCCAGTCAGGACACATGCCTGGGTTATGGGTCAGGTCCCCAGTAGGGGGCGCATGAGAGGCAATCACACATTGATGTTTCTCTCCCTCTCTCTTCCTCCCTTCTCTTCTGTCTAAAAAAAAAATAAGTTTAAAATGCGACTCCCTTTCTTTTTTGGATACCCAAAGTAGATTAGTTCCCTGAGCCGACAGAAAGGAAGCACCCTTGCTATTGTTCTTCCCTTCTTCCAATTCAATCCCAACTCCATCCCCCAAAATGTAAGCCAGATCCAGGAGTGACCGCCATTTTGCCAGCTAAATAGCTGGTCATTTTGATTCCAGCCAAATGATTCCACCAAAGAGGTGGCGGTTACTTGTCACCTTGGAGGTAAAACAGCTTTTCCCCACAAGAAAAACATAAAGAAACCAAATGCTTGAAAGAATAAGTATAGTTCTTCACCAAGCAGCTGCTATTCCTTTAAGTATGGCGTCAACTCACTCATTGTTTTCTCGGTCCTCCCCCCGTCTAGGCTGCACAATCACGATTTCTGTCTGTTGAATTTTTTCTCATCCTTCAATGCCCAGCTCAATGCAGATTTACTAAAAATAATCTTTAACAAATTCATAAAGTACATTAAATTTTGATCAGAGTAATGTTAACGTTGCACATTCAGATACGACATATTACAAAGAGAAAATATGGAGAACATCATGTCCAAGTTGACTTTCCGGCCTCTGAAGTCTGCAGGCAGTGCGTCCACATCCTTGTCCACTATGTGAGGGAAAGGTGTTCACTAGCTGCAGATAGAGACTTACCTGTTCTCTAACGTGCAAAGACTATAAAAACAAACTGGTGAAATCCTTGCCAGACACTCTCCTTGTGAATTAACCTTGTGTTTTCCTGTGACTTGAGAGTGTCTTAGCTCTCAACTAGCTTAGAGCATTTCAAAAATTCATTTGCACAAACATTGATTGAGGACCCGATAAGTGCCAAATAACATGTTAGGGATTGAGGATATCCATTTGGAAAAAAATATGAGGCAAAAGGAATACAGAGAAAGAAAAAAATAACTCTAAGGGATATTACAATTGCAAATCAGGGAAATGGAAGAAGAAACATATTAATCTTGATCTGTGGCAGTCATTCTACGCAGACCGAAGCTGCAGTCAGGGAGAGCTGAAAGACCAAATGTGGGAGCTGGGAGGGGAATATGAAATATCAAAGGGGATGTGTGTGTAAATGTTAGATTGTGTTAGATAAGGGGCATGGAAGGCCTTCCCAAGAAGATGACTCCAGAGTGAATTTCTGAAGGGAATGAGGAAACTAGCCATGGGGCTACCTGGGAAAAAATCTATCCAGGTAGAAGGGACAGCCAGATATGGGAGATAGATGTGGGAGCAAAACAGTGGCCAACAAACTCAAGGAAACTGACTGAAGTGAAGTATAATTGGCAGAGAACAGGAGTGGATGAGGTAGGGCCAAACAACATAGGGCCTATACGTCATCATAAGGCCTTTGCTTTTTGCATTGAAAGAGACCGGACACCATTAAAAGATTTTAAATAGAGAAATCACATGGTCACATCTATATGTTTTTAAAAGGATCCCTCTGACTTCTGGATGGAGAACATACTTTAAAAAGCAAGGACAGAATTGGGGAGACCTGGGAAGAGCCCACTGCAATAATCTAGGCCAGAGGTTATGAGTGTTTAGAACAGAGTGGTGCGGCAGTTTTGGAGAAAAATGGTCAAATTATGGACATGTTTGGAAGGATTAGCCAACAGCTAATTCCAGTTGTAATAGTTAATTCTGGTTACAAAGGCCATCAGTGAAGAAGGGTGTTGAATTTTCTAAAATGAAGAAGTTCTGGAAAGAGAGGCAAATCAGGGCTTTGCTTTTGGGTTTGCAAAGTGTGAGATACCTACCAGTGTGGAAATCAAATGGGCAATAAGATGCATGGGTCTGGTATTGAGGAAGAATGTCTAGATGAAGAAATAAAGTTAAAAGATATCAGCACATAGATTGCATTTATATCTAATAGCTTGAGTCATATCACCTAGGAAACAAGTATAAAGTTATCAGAAAAATTATTTCAAATATGTATTTTATTATTTGCTGCAGAAAAATATATCACTGTGTTTAAATTAACAAGCACAGTTCAAGAGTTAAAGATTATATAAATAATAAAAATGATTAAAGGGTCTTCAGAATTTCAACAATGTAACAGTTCCAAATAGAATCTTAAATGAAACTCTTCAGGAGAAACAGTTAGCATTATTCCACTCTGTCACATCACCAATTTCTTTTTAAGAAACTGTTTGTTGGTAAACAAACATTTGTTAATTTCTAAAGATCCTCCCCAAGAGAGGACCTTTTGTCATAGAAAGGCACAGAAAAAGAACTTTCGCAGCTACTGTATTTTAAATTATTACTTAGTTTATTAAAAATCTCAAACATGTTTCCTCAATTCTTTAAATTCATTATACAAATGTTATAATTTATTTATAAATCTGGTAAGATAATTATAGTTGCCCTTTCTTTGAATAATGTTTCATTCAGTCATATTTTACAGAAGAGTACTTCAATACTCACAATACAATTAATATTTATTAAATATTTTAAATACATATGTCAGTTTAATAGATAGATGTGATTTCCTTTTAAAGCATTTCAAGTGCTTGACAATGCAAACCTATGGTCCCAACAAACGAAATTTTTCTAAGTACATACTTAAATTATTTCTGCAAACCAGTGAAGTAATCATGTGCATAAAGTGACTATCAAGTTACGTTTTCAACATATTCAAAGCTCTTACACTTTTTAATGTAAAGCCACAAGTTTAAAGTTCAATTAAATCAAGTTCTTTAAAGTGTTAAATTCTCAAGAACATTATGAATGTAGAAATTATATTGAACCCAGTGCAAAAGTATTCATACTTTGCAATTTCCTCACTTTCATCATTTCAATATTTCTTCAAGCCTCTGCACAGCTGTAAAACATTTATCAAATTAAGAAAATCAGATTTTCAATTAGAGGTAAGTTGAATTTTACATCTAACCTAGAGTTGCTTAACAGTCTGAGGTTAGAGAGAGAAATTACTTTATCACCACAGGGGAGCTGAGGTTACAAACATGTATATAGCATGGTTTCATAGCCAAGACATATGGTTTTGTATTTGTCAGAGACCCCAAGCCAGAGGACCCATGAGCTACATGCCCACAGGGTGTTTCTATCTGGTTCAACTGCTGGACCTGTTACTCCACGTTCACACCCTTCACCCAGGTTGCGTCAGTAGCCCACACTCCCGTTGGCTCAAATTGTACTTTACCTGTTTTCTCACCTTTTCCATATTGTATCACCTGGTTTATTTCAACATATTTCAGCAACCTCTATAAGGTTCTTTTATTACTTGAACATGTTCAATCAGACTCCATACTGCCTGACTGAATGCTGCGTTCCTCTCCTGGTTTTCTCTATGATTCTAAAATCACGATATTGTCATTTTATTTATACCCAGATTCCTCATTTATGGTTTCTAGATTCTGCAGCTATAACTAAATGATAATAAGGCATTTTTAAAAAGCATTCATATATTTTATATAACCTATTCCTGAGGAACAGACAGGGAGCAGATATGGTCCTTGTTCTATTGATGAGAAAGAATATTGAAGCACAAGGAGAAACTGCTTAGCTAACATTAGATCACTTTGGAGTCGTTTAATCCAAAGAGCTCATCTGAGTTATCCTGACATTTCATGCTCATGGTCTCACAATGAGACCATTTGGACTCAAAGGAAGATAAAAAAAAATTGTATGAATATTAAGAAACTAAACAGCTATGAATTGATTGCAAAATATCAACTGTTATAAACAAAAAAAGAACTAATTTCTTGAAACCTCCTAGGCATGTTGATGAAAAGATAGAGAAAATACTAGCTCAGTTTTAGCACTTCTTGTGCCTGTAAACAATGGAAATAGATAAGCCTGCCATTTAGAGAGTAAAACGCATGGCCAATTTTCAGTCCATTTCCCATCTTTTAAATTCTTCAGGAGAAACATTTAGCATTATTCCACTCCATCACATCGACAGTGATGATTTCATGCTTAGTGTATCTGAAAGTAGACTACAATGTAATAAACTAAGTAAAAATTATACTTAATTTAGACAAAAGTAATCTTGTTCCTGCTAGAAAGAGCAATGAGTAAGAACATTTTCTTCCCTGAAGGGTTTTGCATTTTTTAGAGCTCTTGTTATTGGTTCTCGATCCATTAAATATATACCAATATAAGAAGCCAGAATTCTTAATACTCAGAAACATTTTGTTCATTCAAAGGGCTTTGTGTGGCGTAGGTAACTTCTTTTTCCAATTTGTATGATACATTGAATAAATTTACTATTTATTACTCCATCTAAAAAAATCTGTTTCTGTCTTCACATAAAGTATACATTTCTCTACACTTATGTGCATAAGTGTAGACATATCTTCAATATTTGCTTCAGAATGAAGCAATATTTGGTTTTTGAAAATTTTTTTATTGTTTATGCAATTACAGTTGCTCCAGTTTTTTCCATTTTCCTCCCCTCTCTCCACCTCCCCCTTTGCATAGTCAATGCCCACACCTTTGTTCATGTCTGTGGGTGATACCCATCTGGATAAGTTATCAAGATACCTCTCTGGGTGTTTACATATTAAGAACTATAAAGTAAATATGCATATTTAAAATATATAAAGTAAACCTTAAAACAAAAGAAAGGACAGTATGAAGAATAGGTTCACTCTTAAGACTTTCATGAATTTTTAAGTGCAGTAAAGTCATGGAAGAATGTTCACAAATTAGCAAAGTTATGTTATTGTTAAGAATGAAGAATCATTCTTGAGATATTCAGGGTAATTGTTATATAGACATAGATATTAGTGTATTGATATACAATTAGCCCAAGCCTGATAATTATTTGATCACCAAACATAGCTGCTCTGATATAATTCATAAGCCACATAAAACATTTTGCTGTTTACAGAATACAATTCAAGATGGCAATCCTGTGAGTTGATATTACCATCAGTCTTTTTCCTATCAAGAGTCTGAGACCTAGAAAGAGATTAGCAGTCGTACATAAGAAACCATTTAAGCCCCTCAGCAGCACACTTATACTGGTGTGTGGGGCTTCCGATGCTTGTATTTTTCTGAAGAACTTATTGCTCATAAATACTTTTTAACCATTTTGTTTTACCCAAACAAATTCTTGGCTTCAAGAGGAATATTTTATAATATAAAAGTCTCTTGATCAATTACCTACAAATGCAGGTAGAGATGGGCAGAGGACCTGGAATAAAGCATTATAGTGAAGAGTAGAAATTGTTCAACAACTAATTAAATATTTTTTCATGCACAATTTCAGAATTACTCACATGAAGTTTTGGCTAAACAGGTTAGCTGCAGACACAAAGCATCAATAGAGGGTATATATAACATGAATGACTCAGAAAAATAATCTATTCCGATCACCTTTCCATTTTTACAGACCATAGCTTATTGAATCAGATTTTGTGGTTATTGATTTAGATGCAATAACTTTCAATTTTTCATCTGTCACAGGACTTCGTGTTTTCAGAATATTTTCAAGATTTCCCCAATGCAGACATGATAGGAAAGATCCTGAGCTTAGTTCCTTATAGAGGCTTCAAGCCTCTGCAGCTGGCTTAAGTAGCTTGTTCTGGATGGTAAAGCTCCAAATTATGAAATATCCTTGAGCGAACAAGAATTGAAAAGTTTCAAATGAACATCTCCTGGCCATGGGAATTTCACTGGTACTGTCAGAAAGAGTAAACCTCCCACAAGTTGATACCAGGGGAGCTCTTTTCATTTATTGCCTGTCATCTAGCCAGTGTCATTTTCATTTGGCTTTTAGCCAGTGACTGTGAATTAGAAATAGATCCTCCACCTGTCTGATTTCTTTGAAGTGTCAGATCTTGTTTTATCATTTGGTTAGGTGTTAGGGATGAGCTCAATTGTGTTACACATTTGGCACTCTTGTCACTTCCTTTCTCATTTCTCTTTTATAACATTACTGAGAATAGAGCAGTGCATATGAATGTGACTTTATATGCACAGTTGATTTTGACTGCAATTTGTTCTCATGGCTCATCCCTCGATATAGATCTTTAATTGTTAGTAGTGAGTTAAAGAACGTAGTCTGTGCTTTATTAAATTCGAGAAACATAATTTCTCTTAACTGAAAATAGTATTTGACCAGGAGTTTAGAGAATGGCAATTACTATAGAAGTACAGGTTACAACAATGATAGAAAATCATGAACATTGATGTTTTGATTTAAAACTCTATAGTTTCTGAAATGTTTCCCTCCATTGCCTAATTTCCCTCAGGCATAAATTAAGAAAAGAAGATGCTAACTAGGTTTAATAACTTTAAAATTATCTACCTACAGAGTCTGGCACAAATAACATCCCTTTTTTATTATGTAAAAATATTTTATTACAAAACCATAAGCATGTAATTCGTAACATAATATCACATTCAAGCGCACCATGACATTTTAGCTGAAATGTTCAAATTGCTGTCCATCTCGTATAAGACACTCACACACCCTGCCAAACACACTCAATGGCCTTACTTCTGCTGGACCCTGTATAATATACTATGAGAATGAGACTATCTTTTTTGAGTTTCCCCAGCCTTCTCAGACTAAGATTGAGTGAGTGTAATTTCCAGAAAATCAGGTAAGGTTTGGTGTGTTCATTTATTTTGAATAACCTTATTTAATATATAATCAGTAATCATCTTTGCAGGAAGCTAGTCATATACAATTACATGACAGAATTTTCTTTTGCTTCTGACTAGCTCAGTCCATGCACCCCTGGCCACACTATGGGATGACTATCTTTAACTGGAAATTTAAGAGCAGAGAAGACTCACCTTAAGAGATAATTATTTTGAACCCTAAAAATGTTATTGAAACTAAAATTTAAGATGATTTCAGCTACAAATAACAGAAAATCCTGTCTAAACATGTCTTTAAAATAACAAGTGTGAAGACTTCTGAAGTCATTTGTCTCCAGTGATAGTGCAGAATGTCAAGATTTCAGTCTTCCCACTCTGATATCTGGTATCATAAGGTTAATTCATTTCAGAGGTAATATGCTTGCACGGCAATATTCTAAGGCAAAAATATTGATGCATTATCTCATTATTGGCAAGAGAAACCTTTTCCAGAAGCCCCTCAACCAATTTATGGTCACATCCCTTTGTCCATAATTGACCCACACAGAAATCAACCCTTGTGAGGGGAAAGGTCTGCCATAGTTGGCTTTAACCCATTGTTATTCACTATCTGAGGCCCCACTGTCTGGAAAGATGTGGCCAGAGGAGCAGAATGGGTACCTGGACAAAAGTAGGGGTCTGTTAGAAAGGAAGGAAGAAAAGAAGTGACCATTGATGTGTAGGTAACAAATCCTGCCTGGTAAATACCAATATAGCTATATAATTACAAAAACATCAGTTATTTAAAAGGATTAATACATTTATGGCTTCTATTTGTCCATTTTACAGCATTTTCAAGATGCTATATCACACATTATCTCATTTAATTATCATGTATTCATTATTTTGCATGAATTTCACAGATCACAAACTCAGGTATGTAAAAATCTAACATTGATATAACTGAAATTAAATTTTACCCTAACACACCATTTTAATGAGTGGCAGAAAAATTAATCTGTGTATATTTGCGTTAGACTTGGTTAACTGAGAGCTCTATTAGTCATTGGAGAATTTTCCTCTTCCTCATGTGCCAGCTTTTTGGAGAGAGAGATGAGAAAGTTATATACTAGCAAGGCAAGTGAGTCAGTGAAGTGCAGCATTTGCTTACTGGTCATTTATGTGTTTGTACCAAACAGTATCCACTGATATCTGTCATCATTTCTGGTTCTGGGTTGTTGTTATATTTTGATGTTGGCAAATGCTTAAACATTTGTTTATTCATGCTGCCCTCTACCATGGCACTCCTTGTTCCCAACTCTGAGTTTTTTTCAGGTCCACTTAATTATCAGCTACTCTCTCATTCCTCTAAAGGGCACTTGACATGGCCTGCGTGCCTCTCAAGGTCTTCTGGTGAAACTGGGGGTTGCTCTCTCAGGCCCTTGCCTAAACAAACGCACAACATTCTACCACCGCCCTCCCCATTTATTATGGTGATATAAGGGGCTCTTGGCATCCACCTTTCACACCTCCAGAAAAAAGTTGGGTATACAAATCTGCTGTTTAATACCCAAACTTATCTTGGAGCTCTAACACCCCCTCCCCCCACTGGCTCCCCAGTGGGAGCAGGATATGCCCGTGAAACATCATACTTGGCATCCTTACAGGTCTAAATTTTGATAATCAAGTGCAGGCTTTTTAGAACCATAAACCTCTTTTCTCAAACTATTTTCTCAGTTGTGGTTACTGAAATTTAAGGTGAAAGTCAAAAGATAGGGGAAATGAGTATAGAAGCTCTCATTGTTGCCTGATTGTGAAAAAGGTGGGATATCGGGAAACAATTAAGAGGAACTGCAGGCAAATTGAGCAAATTGTCATCCTGTGGCACCCTCAACAATCTCATGAAAGAGGTTTTTGAAATAGATGTAATAATGGTGGCTAGAGAGCAATAAAAATTAATTAATGACTAGTTAGGGAAAGAGTTACCAACTGAAATGCAGAATTTCCCATTTCAAAGCCTTCGTGCTTGCCATTCAAATATCATGTCATTAGCTATTTAGAATATTTTCTTTTTTAAAAGTAATATATTTATTGATTTTATAAAGAAAGTAAGGGAAAGGGAGAGAGAGAGAAACATTAACGTGAGAGAGAAACACCCATTGGCTGCCTTCCATTTGCATCCTGACTGGAGATTGAACCTACAACCTAGGCATGTGTCCTGACTAGGAGTCAAACCCACACCCTTTTGGTGTATGGGATGATGTTCCAACAAACTTAGCCACGCCAGTTAGGGCTACTTAGAATATTTTCAAAATCTGAGAAGCATTAATAACATTTGCATCTTGCTCCTCATCTCAGAAGGTTCAGTTGAGAATTATGCTTGGGTAGTGACCACAGTGGGTAAAGCCCTTAGGCTCTTCCACCCATCCTCAGCTTCCTGGGCCACATGCTGCGGTGTCCTACTCAAGCCTGCATTGCCCAACTCACTCAGACTCTGGCCATTTTCCAGTCTGCAGCCCATTCCCTCAGGACTGCCCTTTCCTCCTCAACAATCTGAGGAATTAATCTCTGTGTCTCGGTTACCTATCCCACCTAACATGTGTGTACTTTTACTCAGGTACTTTGGGAACAAGCATTTAATTCACTGGCTGACATGATCCACTGGTTAGATGTTCATTCACCAGCCAGACAGAAAAGATGAAAAAGAGGTAATCTGAAGGTTTATAAAATCACTGATTGCTCAAATATACCCTGGAGGATGAAGAAAGGACCCTCACGTTCTCTCAGCTTTGTCCCTATGAACCATCACCTTCGCCCCCTGAATAGTCCTCCCCACTTCATACTTGGAAAAGCAGAAGACCCAGAACTTTGCATTCTATGTGTTTCCCTATAAATCTAGTGTATAGTTCAATCTTGAATTCCAGAAGAATATCTATACAATCTATACATAGCTTTGACATTTGGAAAGGAATTTTGACTATGCCAAGATGAGGAACAATAAAACTCCTTTGTATGACAAATTGCTCTGGTATCAAGGGTCACTTCCTGAGTATAGGCAAAGTCAGTCAAGGAGAAAACTAACCAGTCCAGAGTGGAGGCCTAATGGTTATGTTTTAATTAAAAGTTAACTCATTATCCAAAAATTAAGCTACCATTTCTGTCTGTTTTCCCATAAATATCTAAGATGGACATTCTGAGTTGTTATCTGTTAATACACCTTGACATTATCATTCCCTTCATTTTAGTACATTCTCAATGGTAGGGTCTCTAATTTTTGTTTACCACATAAATAAAAGGTCAAATGTGTAATTTTTCATTTCATTTATTCATTCCAAAAATGTTTATTGAGTGGCAGGAGATGTTCTAACAATGGAGTATAGAGTATTAGCAGAACAAAGCCCCTGCTCTTTTGGAACTTAGATGTGCGTATGATCTATCTATATTTACATATCCATTTCTATCATATGTATTTTGGAAGAGTTTCAGATTTACAGAAAAGTTCCAAAGAGATTTCAACTTACAGCCAGTGTGGAGGTATAGGTAGATATGCTTTGCTTCCTCACACAAACAAAAGAACAACCAATTAAAAAGAAAACAACAACCAAAACTGACAGAAAACCAAACTGTATGGAGGTCCAACAATGAAGGAGTCAAAGAGGAGACATTTGCCCAGACTGGTAGGAGGGGCAGAGACAAGTAGGCAGCAGGAAGCAGGCAGAGAGGAAGTGCAGCAAGTGGCAGCTGGTAGATGGTGCAGGAGAGGTGGTGGTTGGCAGACCAGTCAGGTCTCACATTCAAGTATAGGCAAACCGGGAGGAGCAGCTGGGGAGCAAGATAGATCACACAACCCAGAGTTCCAGCACAGGGAACTAAAGCCTCAAAATCTCTGACTGTAAAAATCTGTGGAGGTTGCAGCAGTGGGAGAAAGTCCCAGTCTCACAGGAGAGTCCATTGGAGGGACCCACAGGGCCCTAGAATGTACACAAAGACACCTGTTTGGAAATCAGCAACAGAAGGGCCCAATTTGCTTGTGGGTAGTGGGGGAAGTGACTGAAAGCCAGGTAGAGCCGAACAAGCAGCACTGTTCCTCCTCTGACCCCTCTCCGACATACAGCACCACAACACAGCAAAGTGGGTTGCTGGCCCTGGTAAATATCTAAGGCCCTGCCCCTTACAATGTAATAGGTATGCCAAGACAAAGAAATATGTCCCAAATGAAAGAACAGATCAAAACTCCAGAAAAAGAGCTAAGTGATGAGAAAATAACCAACCTGTCAGATGCAGAGTTCAAAATACTGGTAATCAGGATCCTCACAGAAATAGGCGAGTATACATGCAAAATAAAGTAAGAAATGAAGGCTATACAAAGTGAAATAAAGCAAAATAGATTGGGAACCAACAGTGAAGGAAGGAAACTAGTACTCAAATCAATGATTTGGAACAGAAGGAAGAAATAAACATTCGGCTGGAACAGAATGAAGAAACAAGAATTCACAAAAATAAGGAGAGACTTAGGAACCTCTGGGATAACTTTAAATGTTCCAATATCCAAATCATAGGGGCACCAGAAAACTAAGAGGAAGAGCAAGAAATTGAAAACTTATTTGAAAGAATAATGAAGGAGAACTTCCCCAGTCTGGCAAAGAAAATAGACATGCAAGCCCAGGAAACTCAGAGAATCCCAAAGAAGTTGGATCCAAGGAGGAACACACCAAGACATCATAATTAAATTACCCAAGATTAAAAATAAGGAGAGAATCTTAAAAGTAGCAAGAGAAAAGGAGAGTATTACTTATAAAGGAGCACCCATAAGGCTATCAGCTGATTTCTCAAAAGAAACCTTACAGGCAAGAAGGGTCTGGAAAGAAATATTCATAGTCATGAAAAGCATGGACCTACATCCATGATTACTCTATCCAGCAAAGCTAACCTTTAGAATGGAAGGGCAGATAAAGTGCTTCCCAAATAAAGTTAAAGAAGTTCATCATCACCAAGCCCTTATTATATGAAATGTTAAATTGACTTATCTAAGAAAAAGAGGAAGGTCAAAACTATGAACAGTAAAATGACAAAAAAACCCACACTATTAACTCCTTAAAAACAGAAACAAAAACAAACTAAGCAAACAACTAGAACAAGAACAGAATCACAGAAATGAGATCACATGGCAGGTTAATAGTGGGGAGGGGAGGAGGTAGAATGGGAGAAAAGTACAGGGAATAAGAAACAAAACTGGTAGGTACAAAATAGATGGGGAGGTTAAGAATAGTATAGAAAATGGAGAAACCAAAGAACTTATATGTACAACCCATGGATATGAACTAAGCAGGGGGGAATGCTGGAGGGAGGGGGTGCAGGGAAAAAAAGGATAAAGAGAAGAAAAAATGGGATAACTCTAATAGCATAATCAATAAATTATACTTTAAAAATAAAAAAATAATAATAAAAGTTCCGAGGATAGTTCAAAGATTTCCCATTTATCCCATATCCATATCCCCTTATTATTAACACCTTATATTAATATGGTACATTTGTTATAGTTAATGAAGTAATATTGATGCATTATTATTAAATAACGTCCATACCTTAGTTAGATTTCCTTAGTTTTTACGTAATGTCTTTTTTTTTGCCTGGGATCCTGTCCATGATACCACAATACATTTAGTCTTCATGTCCTCTTAGACTTCTGTGAGATGTGTATTTTTAATAAATTATTTTTTCCAAGATGTACTTATTGAAAACTTACTACATATAATAGTGGTTGTATACAAAGTTACATGGCATCATTTTACCTCTAGGTGCTTTCAGTTTAGAAAAGGAAACAAGTAATCAAATAGATCAAAACATTTTTGGGTAAATATCTAGCAACTGGCAAAGGGATGGAGTCTTACATGATTTAGAGGGAAAAAAAGAGATGTTCTTTTTCTCTATGAGGAAGAGTTTCATTGAAAAGGGAGATTTGAAGAATGGTGGTATTTTGAAAGAAAAATGGAAGGAGAGTGTGGTCCCTGAACCTATGAGACCCAGGAATGATGGTTTTAAGAGCCATCTGAAGATTTTCTTTGTGATTTCTTCCAACACCTTCAACTTTTTTCAGTGTTCTAAGCCAATATGGCCCAAGTATGTCCTAGGAATCTCAACAATAAATTTCAAATGTAGATTAAAAATTGCAGTCATATCTAAAATTCCTCCAGAATAGAAGAAGCTGCTCTAATCCTGCAAAATAAATCAGCAATTCTAGAATATAAATGGCACTTGGAAGCTCACAAGCTGTCTCTCACCACCATGCTGACCTACATTGGACCTAGAGCCCAAATTATGAGTACTTGTGGGAGCCACTGATGGCAGCCGAAGGCAAAGTCAGGTGTTTTTGTGTTGACTTTCCAGAGTCTAGCATGACACATGATACCCCTGAAAAGAGCCCCAAAATATTAATTTAAAAAGAAAACATAAATAGAATGTCTTTAATGTAATTATTTTTCATATGTGCTCCAACTAAATCTTAATTAATAAGCTAACTAGGTCAGCAAAATTTACATTAAATAGCCAAGAAGAAATTTGAGGATAGAAGATCTTGCTCAGGGTCAGAAAAATTGAGTTAATTAGATAGTTACTTTAATGCTCCAAAGTCCTCTATGTCTCTCTTCATGCCTTTCAGTTTGTGTGAAGCATCTGTAATATTTATATGCTTTCTGTCTATACTGCAGGCTTAATGAGTCATCATACAATTATCTAACTGAACTCTCTTCTGATATTCTCTCTAAATATCGGAAAGCACATTTCTCTCGATGACATAGTATTTCCCTGTCTTTACCATCTACCAAAATCATTATGCAAGTTACTCATTACTTTACTCACTGTTCATTCCTATGGTGTCATTAATAATAATAAATATCATTTTACCTAACCAGTCTTCAATTAGGCCCAAGTCAACCCCTATAAATGAAGCAATATTCACACCACTACTAGAAATTTATGTAGGAATTCACAAAAAGCTATTTTCTATCTTTTCTCTTTACACAACCATTAACAAGTAACAGGCCAAGTTATCCTGTTTTGTAGATAAAATTCTTAAATATTTGCTTTCTTGAGATTTTTAAAAATAATTTTTATTTTTTATTACAGTTGATATACAATATTATATTAGTTTTATGTGCACCTCCCAGTGATTAGACATATAATTTTGAAGTGATCACTCCAATAATCTCCTATCCATCTGGTACCATACATACTCATAGTCATTACAATATTGACTGTATTCCTTATGCTATAGTTTACATCCCCATGACTATTCTGTTATTACAAATTGTGCTTCTTAATCCCTTTGCTATATCCCCAACCCACCTCCCATCTGGCAACCATCAAAATGTTCTCTGTGTTGCATTTCTTTTTTGAGGTGAACAAAGCATGTGTTATCACACCATCCCCATTTTAAAGAGATAAGGAAGAACGTAACCTTCTCAATGCCACACAGATGTGATGTGCCAGTTTCTATTTCATTCTGCTAAATTTAGTCATCTCCTACTTTAATGAGACCTCAGATTCTGAAATTACTACTCTCCACCCTTCCTTTAACCCTGTAACTCACTTCTCACTGTCTCAAACATGATTTAATTCTGGTTTGGGCAAGTAAAAGATGTGCAGCACTTCAATTGAAAGCAGCTGACAGCCCTATGGGCGTTCCCTTTTAGATAACTAACTGCTTTTCTCTTGCTGCATTAAGATTCTCTTTGACATTTTAATTATGATGTGTCTTTGTGTGGGTCTTGTTTGGGATCCTCTGCACTTCCTGAACTTGTATGTCTATTGCCTTCACAAGGTTAGGAAGGTTTTCTGTCATTATTTTTTTACATAGGTTTTCAATTCCTTGCTCTTCTCCTTCTGGCACTATCATGATGTGAAAGTCGGTATGCTTGAAGTTGTTCCAGAGGCTTCTTATACTATCCTCATTTTTTGGACTCTCTTTCTTTTTGTTGTTCTGACTGGAACCAGAAGGGAATGGCAAGAAAGGTTCAAAGGATGACAGCCAAGATTGCTCTACCCAACAGAGCTATCATTTAGAATACAAGGACAGATAAAGACCTTCCCAGACAAGAAGAAGCTAAAGGAGTTTATCACCACCAAACCAGTATTACAAGAAACGTTAAAGGATCTTCCTGAAGAAGGAGGAGGAGGAGGAGAAGGAGAAGAAGAAGAAGAAGAAGAAGAAGAAGAAGAAGAAGAAGAAGAAGAAGAAGAAGAAGAAGATCAAAATCACAAATAATAAAATGGCAATAAGTACATCTCTATCAACAATTACTTTAAATGCAAATGGATTAAATTTCCCAATCAAAAGACATATGGAGGCTGAATGAATAACAAAACAAGATATCCTAACATATGGTGTCTACAAGAGACTCACTTCAGATTGAAAAATATACACAGACTGAAAGTAAAGAGATGGAAAAAGATATTTCATGAAAATGAAAACAAACAAAAGCTGGGGTAGCAATACTTACACCAGACAAAATAGATCTAAAAAACAAAATAAACAAACAAGCAGAACAGAAACAGATTCATAAATACAGAGAATATTTTGACGGCTGCCAGATAGGAGGGGCATTGGGAGGATAGGTGAAAAAGGTGAGGGGATTAAGTACAAGTTGGTACTTACAGAATAGTTACAGAGATGTAAATGACAACATAGGGAATCTAGTCAATAATATTGTAGTAACTATGTATGGTGTCAGATGGGTACTAGATTTATTGGGGGGATTGCTTAGTTATACAATGTCTCATCACTGGGACATACACCTGAAATTAATATAATACCATATGTCAACTGTAATTGAAAATTGTTTTAAAAAGCTATTTAAGGCCAAAGAAAAGAAAGAAAGCACTGTACTTATTTTCTATAAATTGTTTTCCATGATGGTATCTACTTCTCTAGTAGCTTCCACTTTGTCATTTAAGTCATTTAACTGGCCTACCCAGTACATGGTGCCTCTGGTTTCGATGGTACATGGGATTCCTACTTAGGGGAAAAATTGAGTGGTCCAATTGCCTCACTGCAAATCCAAAATTTATCCAGAAGCTTTAATTTTCTTCTCATTATCAGTTGCCCTTGAGGTGACATTCTTTTGCAGAGGAAGGTCAGTATGTTTTTCTGCATACTCTGGTTTACATCAGATCTTTATTGCCTTCCTGATAGACAAAGTATGGGCTGCAAATCAATGTGCCTCAGGTGGAGTTCAGGTCAATGAAACAACTGCTTAAGTCTTTAGGCTCGAATACCAAAAAGCAAGTTTCATCTGGTTTCATAATCTTAAAATATATTTTATCTACTGGACTTTGACTTATTAATAGAGGAAAAAGCCAGTACACTCAAAGAATGTAATAAAGACCAATTTTGGCATGCAAATTATTTGTAAAGAAATCATCATTAGTAATTGGTTTTCTGGAACAAAAGTTTGATTTATTGTAACAAAAGGTCTATCTACATTTCATCCAGGCTTAGAACTTTATTCTCTATGAACTGTAGGAAAAAAATATCTGGAATACAAAGGTGTTTTTTCTCAATGCTCTTAGAACATTATAAAAATAAAATTTAATCATACAAAGACAAACAATCTTGAGAAGGAAATATGTATATATTATACATTCATTTCATATATAAATATGAAATTATTCATATGAATATGACATATATAAATACACATATATTAATAAACTATTTGTAAAATATCAAACCCACCCTGGTCTGCCCTGGCTGTGAGATGTCTGCCCCTCCATACCAACCCAGTGCCCCTGGAGGCTTTCCTCTAGGAAGGGCTTCATCTGGGCTTCCTTATCCTTTGGCATCAAATTTGGCCAAGGGTACCAGCAGGAAATCATAGCTTGGGGAAAGAGAGAAATCAGAGTATGAACCTCCTGAGCTCCTGAACCAAAGATTAGCAATAGCTCTGTTCATGACCGAAGGTTGTAGCTCACATCGAATGGTCCTTTCACAAAGTTGCTTCCTCTTTCGGCCCTTTCAGATCCAGCAGTAGTAGATAGTAACAGTTCCCTGAATTGTCGTTTCGCTTTGGTTAGCTCAGGAATGCATCATTATCCCAGTTAAATTATTTTACCTGTGTCTTTATAAGTTATGTCTTCATTAAACTCTTCTTATTTACCCCATTTCAGTGTGCCATCTGCTTCACGCCAGACCCTGAGTGATCAACATTCATTCTCTTCCCAATAACTGGGGCACCGTCATTCTTGTCAACATGTTCTGTTCCATCTCATTCCTAGAACCAAGCCTAACCTACACCAATGGGTATTAAACAGTCCTACTGAACTTCTCAGCCACTGCATCAGGTCTGCCTTGTAGGTTGTTAGGGCCCTGGTACATGCTGATGGATCTCCCTCTCCTGCTTTCTGATGAGATTTCCAAGAAAAAAACATACCTTTACCTCCCTGACAAAAAGAGCTGAATTTCTTCCTTGAATCTCAGGCCAAACCCCTGTTCTGTTCCTTACTTCTATTAAGTCAACTACTTCTTGATCCCTGTGTTGTCTCTCACTTTGTATTCTTTCTGACCTTTTCAGACCCTCCAGACTGAAGAAAAATGCTTCATTCTAGCAATTGTGCCCATTACTTCTAGTACTCTTTCCCTCTGATGGAATCTAGCCATTGAAGGTCTAGATCTGCTGGCTTTTCCTTTGCCACTGACTACCAGGATGGATCTCTAATCACTGGTTGATGTGAGGCAACCCCATTATCTGACTCCATTTTCCTCCCATCCCCACTTCTAGAAATTGAAAGGAAGTTCTCTGATGCTGAGTCTCTGCCTGAGATGACCACTTTCTGGCTGTTGGCAACTCTCTGGGCACCATGTTCTGTCTATTTGGCCTTAGCCTCAGTAGCTCATTTCGTCCCTGTGTCCATCTTCAAGTAGCCTGCCCGTTTCCACTGAGGTTACCCTCTACCATCTTACAAGTAGCATTTCTCTTTTCAAGGCATTTTACTTTAAACTTCTTATAGCAGAATGAAACTTAGGTCCTGTCTGTCCTGTCAATCAGGCATGCTTGAGGAACGATAAAAAGTCTTGTCCACTAACCTAGGTGCCCCACACCCTCTAACTGAACTATGGAAGCTAATCCAGAAAACTGGAAAAATATTTTATATACTTCAAAGGAGAAGTTCCAGAATGAATTTTTTTAATGAAATCTATGTATAAAGTTAATTTCTTCCTCTCACTCCCTCCTCCATTATGTCACAAAGTCTTTCCTATAATGCCCATTCTGCACTGAGAGGGGGAGCTGTCTGTGGTTGTGCCTCAAGCTTCCTGCCTTGAGGTGCTGTGGGGTGAAATCAAATACGTTACTATTTGAGTAATCTCAAATAATATTAGTTACTGTAAGGGGTCCCCTCCATATGGGTTACTAATTTTTCTCCAAATCAAGGAAGGGAGAGAACAGCTTGTCATACAATGTGTTTTCAATTCTGTCTGGTTCCATGGGGAAGGGAGTGTTTTTCACCTGAGAATTACTCATTAAATTCCTGATTTCCAGGACTCTAAGCTTGTAGCAAAAACAGTAAAAACAACAAACTAAAAAGTGAAAGCACTGATAAGCCAACTAGTTGATTTACTAGTTGCTTCATGGAATAATTGCTTTGGTGTCAAGAAGACACAACTGAATTGTTCCATATGCCTTTGGTATGCCCAAGGGACTAGGCCGGCAACAGTGGCTGCAAATGCAGCCAACAAGCAAAATTTCCCCCTGGTTATGCACCATCCCTGCAAGTATTCTCACACAATAAATGATTTTTTTAACAAGGTGTCCGATAGGAGATTTAAGCGGTAAGATAACTTGGAAAGAAAACATTTGACATTTCAAGCATATACAAGTGTTAAAGAACTGGGAAATCAGATTGATCAGAAATTTGAAAAACATGGGAGACTGCATCTTCTAAAATGGAATTTCTGATTTATGTCCTGAGAATCAGAGCTGCATAAAAATAAAGAAAAAGTCTAGCTTTTTCAAATTTCAATTGATATTAGAATAAAATTCAAAGATCATGTAGGAACAAGGGCCCTACATGATCTTGCTCCTGGTTTCTCTCTGACCTCATCTCTGTCTATGCTCCCCTCCAATCCCTGGGCTCCAGCTACAACACTACCCTTAATGTATCACAAGCAGGTCAAGTACAGTCCTGCCTCGGGGCCTTTGCACTTGTTCTTCCCTTTAGAGAGATATGTTCCCATGTGATTATCTACCTCACTTCAGTTAGGTTTTTCCTCAAATAGTAACTCATCACAGGTCCTTCTTCTGCTCTAGCAAGACTTTCTACTCCAGAGCTTTCTACCTACTCTTTGCCCTGCCTTATTTCTTTTTATAATAGTTATCATTACCTGACCTAGTATTTATATTAAGTACCTATTTATTTGTTTATTGTTCGTTTTCTCCACTAAAGGGCAAGAATTTTGTCTTGTTCGATATATTTATTCCCAATTCCAAAAAATAAAAATAAAACAGTGCCATACACATGTAGTTGCTCAGTAAATATTTGTGGATTGAAAGAATAAAAGATTGGTCGACTATAACGCTGTTTGTCAATAAATCTTTTACTTTTAAGTCAATTTATTTTCCAGGTTCTGCAAGAAAGGCATTGTTCTCAAGAGGAATTGTATTCATCACCATAATCGGCACACTTTGACATCATCGGAAAGTGAACATTGCCTGTAGTTTTGCAAAATAGAATAGAATTTTTATGGTGCCAGGAAGATCCTGGATGGCAGGTAAGCTTGTATACTGCAATGAATGTTCACCTTGCATTGCTATTTGAAAAAAAAAAAATTATCTCTGAAAACTTGAATTACACAAATGACACCTCTTTAAGTTACTGTCTTAGCACTCTAGTAACAAGTGGACAAGCAGAGAATATTTTTACAGTGTCAGAGTTGAATTCACTAAAGTAGCTTGCAAATGGGGTAAAATTGTTTTCATCCTTTATTAGATACTTCAGAGGGACTCCCGTTATTGTTGGTGATGGTAGTTGTTGACTTTGACCTTGTGCAATTAATTTTCACATGAGCTTCTTCTGGTTTATATGTGACATGATTTGTAGCTACATTCATAACAACTATTGATTAATGTTGGGATTTTATTTCTGTTTCCAATATTGGATCTGCAAAGGGTAACTGACATTAGTATCAAATGTTTAATTTTACAGTACCCTGGAAATGAGTATATTGTGAGACTTTTGGTAAAAATATTAATTGTAACCATAAAACAAAAAAAAGTTGATTATATTAAAATCAAGATGAAAGTGCTAGAAGGAGGAAATTTATTTAAATTTTGAGAGTTGTTTGGATTAATCTAGACACAATGGATAAAACATTTGTGCCTGAAAAATCTTTTAGGATTAAATTCCTTTGGAAGATTCAGCCTGTAAATACAGTCCATCAAAGAATGAGGTTCAAGCCAAAACTCATTTACCCCGGGGTAAAGCAGAAGGACTTTCACAGGAAACAGGAATACAAAACATTCATCAATTTGGAAAAAAGGAAATTTTCAAAGGGATAAATTTTGAACATTCTTTAAGGAAATATTTTTGGGGGAAGGAAAGTACAAATTTTTACCCAAAGACAAGATATTCTGCCAAAGGTGGAAAGAAGGCTCTCATTTGTAGAAACTTGAGAACCCCAGGAGGCTTCTTGGTAAAGAAGGGCTAGCTACAAAATGATAACCAAATGCAGATCAGGAAGGTAAGAGGTCTTTATAGCCAGACTTCAGAGCTTGACCTGTATACCTGGAGGGGGCACAGGGGCCAATTAGCAACTCAAGTAGTATAAATGTGTTGGGCAGTGTTCTCCAGTTTTATTGCGAGGAACTGGCTCACACTATATTGGAGCCTGAGAAGTCCCGTCTGCTGTCTACAAGCTGCAGACCAAACCAGTGCTGTAGTATAGCTTCAGTCTGAGTGCTGAGGATTAAAACCAGGAAGCGCTGAGGGTGTAAATCCCAGTCTGAGGGCAGAAAGAGATCAATGCCCCAGCTCTGCAGTTAGGAGAGACAGGGGGAGTCCTCCCTTCCTCCACCTTTATGTTCTCTTCAGGTGCTAATCGAATTGGATGAAAGCCCCAGAGAGATTCACCTGGGCACACCCAAATAGGACAGTATTCTAGCACTATCTCCGTAGGGTTGCTGAAAGGGCTGTCATGTTCTAAAGCTACTCCTGGATGTGAAGTTGCCTGATATGTGAGTTAATCAAGTTTAAAGCAAAGGGTTTGTCAAAATTTAAAGTACAAAGACAAAAATATTCAAAACGAAACATTGGTACAAAATATAAATCATTTTATTGATAAGCCTCTATTTCCTTCATTGTACTAAAAAAGTTTCCTAACAGAAAATCCATACAACTTATCTGTGAAGATTAACAAGAGATTGATGACCTACTGGGGAAGTCTAGGAATCCTTAAAAGCCCTAATTTATACAACTGTATTTACTTGGAAAGAGTGTAAGCAGCTGACTAGGATAAGTGAGGCTAAATGTACATAATTTAAAAGAAAATCACTGTTGGTTATTGTAGGAAAAACTAGTTCCCCCCCCCCCACCATTGTAGGAAAAACCATGGTGTTGTCTACTGTGTAATTCTTCTCTGTGAGTCTCTTTTTACTACTCCCACTTAACACTTTAACCCTGGACTAAGTAAGTGGAGGTTTTTCCCCATGCCAAGCAATTCTCCAAGATACCAGCTGGGTGACCTACATCTTAATTCTAACACTATCTACCTGCAGATAATATCAGATCCCACAGATTAAGGGCTTGGTACCGCAAGACTGCTCCCACCCCACTGCAGGTGCCAATGGAAAGTAGCAGGTCCCTAGGTTACCCACAACTTCTGCCTGGTTTGGCTGCGAATTGGAGGTTCCCACAACCCTCTCCTCAGGTCCAATTAATTTGCTAAAATGTACAGAAGTGAGGGAGGCACAGTTACCAGTTTACTAAAGGACATGATAAGGGATACAGGTAAACAACCAGATGAAGAGATACACAAGGCTAGGTCCGAATGTCCCCTGATATAGGAGCTCCGAGTCCCATGGAGTTGAAGTGAGTCACCCTTCCAGCATGGATGTGTCAGCCTACACAGAAGCTCTCCAAATGCATACTTTTGGAATTTTCTTGGAGGCTTCTTCACATAGGATTGATCATTAACCACTTTCAGCTCTTCTCCCTTTTCAAGCAAATGGGAGGCAGGGCTGAAAATTCCAAAGTTTCTAACCATGGCTTGGTGTTTCTGGTGACCAGCCGCCATCCAGGAGCCCACCCACAGTGTCTCATAAGAACAAAAGATATTCCTGTCACCCAGGAAATTATACAGTTTTCAGAGGCCTTGTGTTAGGAACCAGGGGCAGAGAACAAGTTATAAGTCTGAATTTATTATAAAGGGAAAAAACAAACTTTATAAAATTATACTTTGAACAGCCCATAGTATATGTAAAATCAGAATAATATCAATTATTGTTATGAAGTCAAAATATTTATTGACTGAAAACTAGGGATTCCTATTTTATTAGTTAGACTAATGTTTGCTTGGTAATTAAAAATTTTATAAATATATTTTTGTTTGCATTTTGGAATAAGTAATGCATGTATATGTTAAAAATTCAAATGTCCATAAAGGTACAGGGTGATAAGTGAGTCTCCCGCTTTTCGGATCAATGCAGTGCTGTTTTATGTGTCTAAATACACAGGAAAAACAGTGGCAGAATCATAGGCGATATGCCAAGGGTCAGAGTGAGGCTATCCTTGAGAAGGAAAACTAGGAAGTAATGATTTGAAAATAGAATGTTTGAAATTGAAATTTGTTTTGAATCATCAATTAATTAAATATGAGATGACATATATACAAGTCTTTTACTTAGATTATTTTATTTAATTCTTCTAACATTCCTAAAAATCATCCCTGTCTTGGTGCCAAGAAATGAGAGCCTCAAAG
The DNA here is from genome assembly GCA_004026545.1 of Mormoops blainvillei. NCBI lineage: Eukaryota > Metazoa > Chordata > Mammalia > Chiroptera > Mormoopidae > Mormoops > Mormoops blainvillei. The sequence goes on along the minus strand of PVJD01000285.1, from coordinate 280,171 downwards.
AAGCAATGTCACTCTCTCCTGTTTGTGCAGCTAGACAGAGGTGAAGCAGTAGTTTTAAGTAAAACTGAGATGGCTCCAAAACACTTAATGGTTAAAATATACTTCTAAATAAGAACTTTCCATGGGCTAAGTATTTTCCATACAGTAGGAATACGATGGAGTGTCTGTCCCTTCCTTTGGAAGCTGGGTGGGTCTTTGTGACCCCATGAATGCAATATGGTGGAAGCGACGCTGCATGACTTCCAAAGCTGCACTGTGAAAGACCATGTAGCTTCTGGAAGTTTCCCTTAGAAGAGACCCAACTATCCCTGACTCCCAGCCATAGCACCAGGCATGTAAGTGAGGGAGCTTTGGGGATGACTCCTATCTCAACCGGCCTCAAACCAAACTGTGTGAAGAATAATAATAATAACAATAGATTGTTATCTGTTTAATCTGCTATTTTGGGGGTGCTTTGTTCTGCAACAGTGTAAAACTGAACCATGAATAACTATGGTGAGTTTAATATAGCATAGAGGTAGAATGGGCCCTGAGTTCAATGGCACTTAATGCTACTCATCTCCTTAGATTTTGTTTTATCCTCACAGTACCTTGCTAGAGACACAATAGCAATAACTTAATATTGCTTTTAGAACCTAATATGTTTGGATTTCCTGTATTTAGTACAGAAATCTTCTGAATTTTGATTTTTTTGCATGTTCTACAAGTTATGTCTCAAGTTTATCCCCTCAGCAACAGTGGGTTTAATTCTGTGACTTCTCGGTTAGAACTGCTTGATTGCTCAGTTCTCATGAAGGATTATCGCTGGAGGTGAAGGCTAACATTGTCCAGGAAGAGCACTGTGGCATCCATAGCTATTTATTTCTTACAAAAGAACTCAAATTGGTGTACAAGTGTGACTGCATAGGACAGTGAGTACTTCTGTAAAAAGCACAGTCAGTTTTTATATGCCTAGCTTTTTAAATATTTGTCTGGTTTTTAAAAATCATATTTCCAACCCAGATCTAGGTAAAATAGTGTGACAAAAGATTTTTTTAATTTTTGCCCAAGTACTCTTTTTCCATTGCTTTTAAAGAGAGAGGAAGAGAGAGAGAGAAACATCATGTGAGAGAGAAACATGAATTGGTTCCCTCTAGTACATGCCAGACCAAGGATTGAGGGCGCAACCTAGGTATGTGCCCTGACCAGGAATCAAACCCATACTCTTTCAGTTATGGGACCACAGTCCGACCAACTGAGCCACACTGACCAGTGCATTGTGCCAAAAGACTTTTAAGTAAGGCACTGGATTATGACCCTGACCTCTCAGTATGCTGACTTTCCCTTGTGCTCTTTTTTTTATTCTTTACTTATCTAGTATCCATCGTCACCTCAATGCTGGGAATCCTGGGCCTCTGAAAATACATCTTTCTTCATATCTTCACACCTAATATTTCGTGGGCTTAATAGCTCACTATTGACTTACTGAGATCGTTTGGAGTTGGAATTTGAATAACAGTAAAAGTGTGCAGTGACACAAAGTGTAGATGCTACCACCTCTGTGTTGTGTCCCTTACATTCCTGGGAAGTTCCCAGGGCTTCCCTTGTACAAACTGAGTGCTGGATCCCCATGATGTTGAATGGTGTATGCTGGTTAAGGACATTGTCCCAAGGAGCAAACAGCAGCTCACATTTGTATGGACTTACAAAAAAGATATTGGGGTACCCAGGAACAGAGCCTCTGAGAGTGCCTTTGGGAAGAGTCTGGAACCTCGCTCTGGGATCCTCTCTGTATCCTTGTCTCTGCCCCTCTCTGGGTGTCTGCTATCCCTCCTGTGTCTTTGTGCCAGCTCCCTCTTTTCCCAGTTTTGTCATAAAAAACTTGACTACCCCCAGCTCCACAGTTTCTCTGCTATCTTATTAGGAGTACTCTTTAAGGTTGCACGAGCCTGGTTCTTTTCTGCAGGGCCAACACTATGGCAGCAGCCTTCACCAACAGCCCCTTGACTACGTTGAAAGAGATAGAATGGGAATAGAAAGTGGGGATAGAAAACCTCAAAACTGTTGCAAACCAGTGGAGGCGGGGGAGGCTGTACACTTTGGAAAAGTTCACGCTCATGTTGTTCCTATATGGTAGCAGCTATTGGAGTTGGGAACCTGGGAAAACTAAGAATCTTGACTGCAGGCAGCCCAGTTCTAAAAGTTGAGCTTGTCTATATATCCAGCTCCATTCTACAGACACAGATGCCCTGGTGTAACTCATTGTTCCATATGGCTAGTGGAAAGTGGCTACCAAGTTCATTTTGACTTCCTCTCTCCCTGTCCATCTTCTCAGAAGGTAATGTTGAAAGTGCATGAGGTGTAGTCAGTCTTTAAGTGCATACTTATGTAATTTGAGCATTGCCTTCTTGTCTGATCTGCCAATTTTAGCATTCTTTAGTTCCATTATAAAAACATGTCTGTTGGAAGCCCATTCAGGAATAAGGGTATGTTTGTGTGTGACAGGTGGGGAGATAGGTTGATTCTGAATGAAATAGATGTCCATAAATACAGCAAGAGGAATTAATCACAAATGCTTCACTAATAAAAATTGATGGGGGACTCCTGGTTAAGCAGAGGTTTTTGGGGTTTTTTTGCTAGAACATCTTGTTGAACTTTACTTACGTTAATGTGAAAGTCAATGAGTGTTAAAAAGATGCTAGCATGCCTTGTTTCCGAAATTTATTTGATTAATAAATTTTTTTTAGGTTCCACAGCACACGGTTTAGAAAGTTTTTTAGTGTTTTGTATTCACAATCTCCGTGCAAGTTTATATAGAGAACAGTCAGCAAATGCGAGAGACCTTAGAAGCTCTCTCCACGGGGTCTCTAGCCTAAATGTTTTGGCAGGGCTAACCCCCTAATGCCAGTGCCGCCCAGCAGCAGCAAAGCACAGCTCTTAGGAGCTGGCCATCACTCAGGAGCAAGGACACAACCAATACCCCTCTCTAAAAACCATTTTGTACCCAAATCAAGACATGGTTCAGGTATCTGTTCTACTTTGCTCTACTTGACACTCAATCTGTTACCTATGAATCTGAGAGCATTTGCCTCTCCTTTGCCTCATGCAGACCTGGAATAAGTCCACATTATGAATCGAGCAAGTCCAAAGTCTGGCACCCTAGAGGAGGAAGAAGCCTCCTTCCTGGAGCCTCCTGATTTACTCTCGGGCATTTCAGCAGTAGAGATACTGCAACGACCATGTTCCATCAAGCTGACTCATTTCTCAAACTCTGAATTCCTCCTACTCCCGTGGGAATGATTCCATCCAGTCTCCTCATTGTGGTCCTTATTTATATGTGCTCTGACAATATTACTGATTCCTTTTTTTAATGAGTTTAAATAGACATCCCAAGATGAAGCATTTGCCTTAGTAATACATATGCGTATGAGACTCCTACACATGTTATAATTCAGGCAGTTTTCTTTGTGTGGGTATCTGAAATTAAAGCATTCTGCCTGTTCTTTTCTTGAAATCCTCTTTGGTAGCTTAAAATTTCAATGGTCTCTTCACTAAAAAAATATTGATCAAAATACTATGGTTGAAGCACATAATTCCATTGAAATCTGTTTGCCTTTTGAGATGTTTCTAGGGCTACTTCCTGACAGCTTTCTCTACCTCTAGTTGTATGTCAGTCTCTCTCCAAACTAAGACTCCTGCCCTGTGTGTCTGATGATATGCACAGTTCATACCTCTCACATCCACACGTGCTCTCCCTTTGCCTGAAATGACCTTTACTGACCCCTCCCTGAACAACTTTGATCAAGTAAGATAGTTTACCAAAGACATTTCCATCTTAAACCACTTGGAAAATAAGCATGCATTCCAGACACTGAATCTGTTAAATCCAGTCTTGTGGATCTGAGCCCACTTTAAAACATCCTACAGGGGGACAGAGATAGTCTGGGGTTGACAAAGCCTGTGTCATTGTGAACCTGTTTCTAGGGTGGATGGGTCTCATATGAAACTTTCAGTGTCGTCAGAAAGATGATTCTAGCAATGGCAACACAGGTTTTAAGTGACAAAAGTTCATCTGAATTCTGCCAAACTAAAACCATCGGATGATGAAAACTTCAGAAATAAGCCTCATTTCTCATTAATTTGGTTGTACAGAATTCAAGTGACACTTAGAGCACCTCTGTCTTTTTCCCTTTATTTTTATTGTTGACACTATTACAGATGTCCCCATGTTCCACCCCTTTGCCCACCTCTACCCAGCCCCCACCCCTCTTCCCTCTGACCATCATCGCACTGTTGTCTGTGTCCACAGATTATGCATATATGTTCTTAGGCTAATCTCTTTACCTATTTTTCATCCAGTGCCCCCTCCCCACTCCCTTCTGACAGCTGTCAGTCTGTTCTGTGTATCTATGTATCTGTTTCTATTTTGTTTATCAGCTTAATTTGTTCATTAGATTCCACATATAAGTGAGATCCTATGGTATTTGTCTTTCTCTGACTGCCTTATTTCACTTAGCACAATAACCTCTAGGTCCATTCATGCTGTCACAAAAGGTAATAACTCCTTTTTTATTGCTGCTCAGTATTCTATTATGAAAATGTACCATAGTGTTTTTATTCACTCATATACTGATGGGCACTTGGGCTGTTACCAGACCTTGGTTAAGTGTGACAACAGACTACTTTTGTAGTTACCAAATCCTCTGTCTGGTGACAGAGGCCATCGATAGAAAAAACAGAGCATTAAATAGATTTTCAGACTTTTCAGTCTGGCCAGAATCAACCTGAGACAGTGGACAGGGGTCAACAAAGAGGACAACACACTGGACAAAAATGTATGCTCTACAGTCTGGACTTTTCCATTCCAGACAAACGGAAGGCTCAGATGAATGCAAGCAAAAGTGACATTGAAAAGGATGTCAGTTACTAGAGAGGTAGGAAAAGAATGAGAGGGATTTATGAGCAGAAAGAGTATATTAATAGATTACTAGCTATTGAAAAGATTTTGAAGGGAGATTTCTCAAAGATACTGGGTAAGGCAACATAAATTCATAAGCAGATATAAGGAACTCCTTGAAAACATTTATTAGGCAAGAAATTTATCCCTGCTTGCATGCTTGTTGAGGCATCTCAGTCAGAGGCTAATCTCTGGAGCCTCAGATCTCATTCACTACACAGCCATTCTCTTCAGAACTCAGTTGCTTCGAATTCTAATTATGAACCTATTTGAATCAATAGTGGTACTATCCCAAATAAATATGGAAAAATAATAATTCCTACCTTTGGTTAGTTATGTCCAATTAGGACTATCTCTTAAAAAACTTTGTTCAAGATTGGCTACTAAAATTTCTTAATTCTACCCTGAAGAAGGCAGGTTTCATTATTCCTAATTTAAACTGGTTGGATTTTACACATTTGCAATTCTTATTTCACTAATCTCCACAGAAATTGGAAAGAGACTCAACTGTGGTATCCAAGAAATCTGAAGGTATGCAAATTCAGTAGTTGTTATGGATTAAAAAAATAAAGTGTGATGGAGCCTTGTAGACACAAGTAATGAGATGCATACTTCTGTTTTTAAACCAGTAACCAGCAAGGAAGATACTGAGAAAGCTGAACTTGACTCTCATATATGTCTAACTTTAGAACTGTGGTATCTGATTAACAGCTTGGATGTAATCAGGTTAATGAACTAAAAATGCATCCAGATATTGAACTTATTATCTATGCGTTCAGTTTACTAGTTGGAGCTTAAATATGCTTAGTTAACAAGAAAAAGAAAGGAAAAAAATTTGTTGCCTTCTAATAATTATCATCACTGAGAGGAAAAATGCCATTTGAGTTTACCAAGTAAATTTAGATATGAAGGGGAGAAAATGAGACTGACAAAATGCAGTCACTGGAAGGGCTGTGGTCCCCCATTTAGGAGGAATGTAAGGATCCCAGTGAGGCTAGGAAGCTGATCCAACAGAAATGGAAGTAAGAACCAAGCCCTCTAGTCCCCGTGACCAGCTCCTCATCTACTGGCATGTTTCTGACTTTTGCAAAGATGAGGGCGTTTCTTCTTGACATACCATCAGAAAAGAAGTCCGCATGAGTAAACTGAGCATTGCATAAGTAAACTTGAAGCTTACTTATGCGGTGCTCAGATTATACCCCCTGGGAGAAAATGATTCAGAGAGAAGGATATTCAAATTTTACTGCTAAGTAACATGCTAATATAAATATAATAAAATTTTGATATTTAATTTCCTTATTGGAAAAAGCAATGGTTTCTTTACAGTGCTGCTCTGAGGACTAAATCAGATAAAATTTATGAAGCATCTATTTCAGAGCCGCGTTCATAACTAATACTCAGTGCATGTGCTTCTTCCCCAAAATAAATTTTCTTAGAGGGCAAATCCTTCCTATCAGCTATGACAGTTTTTAAAATATAAAATATCACATAGACTATTGATAAATATATAAGCCCAGGTCTTAACAAGGAGAGTAACTTTTAAAAACTTATTTGGGTAAAAATATCAGAACATCTTGGAAAACAACTTTAACTATTCTATACTTCCTCCTTAATTAAGATATCTCCATTGTTGGATTTTAAGTTTGCTTTACTTCCAGGAATAGTAGAATTTGGCATAAACTTTGGTTTTTCATGTGAGAGACCTGCCTGGCACACAGATTCAGGCTCTAACTTTTAAATTCATCCTAGCAAACCTTTCATCTAGTAAAGCAAACTTGAAACTCTTCAACCTATTATTTTCTTAATCCTAGAACACATGAAATAACAGATTTGTGGGGATACAAATTGGATTTCTCATACTACATTAAACAATGACATATCCAACTTCATTTCTCCTATTAACTTTATTAGTGGAAATGTCATTGGAACTAGCGTTTTTAATATACCTTCTAGGAGGTGATCTGACACAAAAATGTAAATGAACTTTAAACATCTTGCAAAATAAAAAGAGTCTATGACTATTGATTGTCCCTTGACATTTTTACCCTGTCACAATGGCTACTGAGTTTTAATACTACCAATACTTAATTGTGGAATGTATCTGAGACTGTGCCTCCGTGTCAACAGGAGATCAGGAGCGCACCTGGCTTGCGACGCTGACCACCTCCACCCCAGCAACCCCTTGGTATGCTGCCCATTCACTACTAATGGGAAAACAAAATGAGAGATTCAGAGATGAGAGGGACCGTGGTCTTCTCAGGGATTCATTCTTTTTTTTTTTTTAATGTTCTTGCCCCAAGAACATTATTATTTTTTTTCATTGCTTTTAGAGAAAGAAGAAGCAAGAGAGGTGGGAGAGAGAGAGAAATGTCAATGTGAGAAAGAAGTATTGATTAGTTGGCTCTCATATGTGCCTGGACGGGGGGTGGTCACATGTGCCTACATCCAGACCTGGGATTGAACTCGCAACCTAGGTATGTGCCCTAACCAGGAACAGAACCTACAACCCTTTTGGCTACAGAATGAAACTCCAACCAACTGAGCCACAGTGACCAGGGCTCAAGGATTCCATCTTCAATGGGCAGTTGAGAAAACTGAGGTTGAACATGTGTTTTGGCTGAGGTCACACAGTGTTTTCAAGACAGGCTGAATTACACTCTTCCAGGGCTACTGTGTGCACATGGGTGAGTTACCTGCTTGTGCAGGTGGGTTTTCCCAGTCTCCTACATGGGTCCTTCTTCCTTTGTGGTCTTTCTTCGTAGTTAAATTATGAGCCCATTTATCTCTCTACATACTCTCCCTTGGTGATCTTTTTCACTCTTTTAGCTTAAAATATCTTCTCAATGCAAACATTCCCCCAAGGACTTATTTCTAGCGCTGAAGTAATCATCATTCAAGCTGAAAAACCACTAATGCCCTACACACTCCAGCTATCACATGTTTCTCATTATGTCCTTGATAATTTTTGCAGTTTCAGCCCTCATAGCCATGTCTGTGCCTTCATTCTCTCTGATAGGCTTTTTCCACATCCTGCTTGTTGAAGTCCTACCTAGACCCCTGCCTAAGAAAAAGTCTTACTTTTTTCAGAAAGACTTCTCAGATTTTTCTGCTTCCACAATCCCTTATTCCCAGGCCTGAGTTACCTGTACTGCCTTTAAAGCATTTTTCTTTTGCACTAAATCTGTGGTATAGGGCACTTGAATGGAGATGGAGCAAGTTTCTACACAAGCCAGGTATGAGGTACAAACATAAGCAACTGCTTCACTGAGGTGTTACTCTGAATTGAGATCTGCATGAGATCACAGCGAAAATGATTCTTCAAAGTAATATCACACTTAGTAAGAAAGAAAATGAAATTATTAGCCAAAACCCATTCATGCCTGAAATATTCCTTGAGTAATACTGTTTCTGACAATTGATTATTTGCTGAAAAGAAACCAAAGATACTTCATTGTTTATAGAATACAATCTAACTTGACCACTGATATTGACCCATTTCTCTTCTCTTTTCTGTTTAAATTACTTTCAATTCACTGGTAATATGAACCTAGCAAATCAATCAACATAGTGTCTGTTTCTATTGATTTGTCAGGGAATGTTCTGATAAATTAACAGTCATTGCAATTGAAATGACTTTTAAAAAACAATTATTTTTAATATATTTTTAAAGTTATTTTTTTGCTACAGTAAACTTCTTAAATCATTTTATGATTAATATATTCAAAATTACTTATTTTAAGAAGAAATGTCAGAAATCAATAAACCCAAGGTTGGAGTTTTACATTAAATAATAAATAAGGCCCTTCTTATTTCTATAAAAGTATGTGATTAAATGTTCTAATGGAGGCACTTATAACCTTGATAAGTCTGAGTCATTACAGAGTCCTGTCAGTACCTGTGAAAAGTCTGAAATTTTACCTTATTTGCCAGCTAACAACTTAGCCTGCCAGTTTCATGAATACTTGTAGATGACATGAAACTCCCTCCTCAGAAACAAACAAAAAAAATTATTACTCCTGGTAATAGCAGTAGACAAAGTATCAGCAATTTCCCAGGTATGAAAAAGGCTACCACATGCAGTAGGGTACATTATGGGAGAAGAATTTTAAGCCTAGAAAACCCAAATCTTTTATAATGGTCAATAAGCCTGTGTGAACTTTGTCCTGGGGAAAGACATTATCTTTCTTATAATAGATGGTATAGAAACCTACCCTCTGCCTAGAGGGAGACTCAATCTCTATATTCCAAGGCTGTTACCTGTGTAAACAATTGAAGATAGTCTGCACAAATACAATGTTTCTCCTTAGAAGACATGAAGAAAGAAAAAAGACCTGTGAAGAATTATCTCCCAGCAGATACATGTGAACATATTTAAAATTTGAAAGTAGCTTTCTTAATTAGAGTCACTCACTTTGAGTTATTTCTTAACAGAAATATAATTATGTTGGTGAGAGAACTTCAGTGAAGAGAAAGTTTTTACTTTTTTTTTTTTTTTTTTAGAAAATACTTCTTATGAAGACAGGCTTGTCACTTTTATCCTTTAACTGATAAAGGAGAAAGCCCAGCAAGTGCTATTCCATGACACATCTCAAAAGGAGCCCATTCACGCTGCTTAATTCTGGAGCCAAAGAAACAAAATGAGGTGGAACAAGCCTTGCTGTTTTGCAGCTTAACATTCTGCTGTCCCGGGTGATGGAATGATTTTTGGAGCATTCTGGTAGGGGTACTTCCTCTCTCTCCTTCGCCACCAGCACTGCTCTGTCCTCTACTCTCAGGCCAGTTTGTGTGTTTCTTTGAGATTTTATTTATTTATTTTTAGGGAGAAGGGAAGGGAGGGCAAAAGAGAGGGAAGGAAACATTGATGTGAGAAACATCGACAGGTTGGTTGCCTCTCATACTCGCCTGTGCCCTGACCGGGAGTCAAACTCGCAACCCAGGCATGTGCCCTGACCAGGAATGGAACTGGCGACATTTCACTTTGCAGGACGATGCCCAACCAACTGAACCAAGTGGGTCAGGGCACTAGGCCCAGTCCTTATAAAAACACACACCCATATGTACATGCCACCATAAGTTCAAATTTCTACATCAGGCTTTATACCTTATATTGTAGCATATGAACACATATCCACTTGATAATATATTTACATATATTGTCAGTAAATATCCATTCACATCTCTTTGCAACTATCAGATATTCTGTCATATAGGTGCCTTTAAAATTTAGTTAGTCTCCTATTTATAGAAGTTGAGGATATTTCTACTTTTTTATTATAACAAAAATGCTGCTATTCATTTTCTTGAATATACTTTTTGCATACTGTTCCATAATTTTCAGAAAGCAGTGATATTTAAAATCAACTATAAACATAAATTACCATTGTTAGTAATATTTATATAAACATAAAAAGTATAAATCAAAGCAATTAGTTTTTGAATGAGTTCAATATTATTTCCTGGTAACAAAACATATAGTTTTGTTTTGCACATATAAAGTTTTATTAACTTTATTCTGAGATGATTTCTTTTTAAATAGAATTGTTTTTACTCATGAAAAAAATCGCTTCTCTCCTCTCATCTGGAACTTTAACAGTCAGGTAGTAACCACTTGAATCACAGTGGTATTTACAGTGGATCAAAAAAAAATTTTTTTAAAGAATTAAAGGTCAGTGCAGATACATACAGGATAACACATTTTACTCTACACAAATCTTTTAGCTCAGAGAACTTTATTTGCTCATACTTGTTAATAATTCTTACACACCTCAGATAGACTTTCGATTCAAAGTGATGGTTTTGTTGTCATTAAACAACAAAACTTAGCAGAGAAAAAGGCTATTAACCAAGATCACTTTGTGTGAGTAATTTAGGGAAGAACTGAAGAGTGAACTGACACCCGTGAAGAATCTTGCAACTTTGGCAAATACATTAAAACAACACACCACTGAAGAGGAAGGCTTGATGATTGGTTCACTGAAAAGACAGGCATTCAAATTACCTAATATAGCTACCAAGACGATAGGTATATTCTTACCTATGCCTATTCTGATAAAGAGAAATCTGTTACATTAGTCTCCATCAAGAACAATGTAAGTAGTTTGTTCGTTTCTAAACTAGAAGTTTGACTCAAATCAGAATTGTCCAGGCTCAGTCTCGTTTTATGAATGATCACCAGAAAGATATACACTCTAAACCAGGGGAACAGTAGTAGGCCTTTTCAGGATACAGGCAGGTGGCAGACACCCAGCGGAGCCAAACGGCAGAAAGATTTCTCATCCTGGCTACTGACACACATGTGAAAATTATGGGACTGCGTCTCTTAGTCTCCATGAGAGCCATGGGCATGTCAACTTCTAATCTGTAGCTTGGTGAAAGGGTTAGAAGGTACGGGTGATAGGCTGCTGCTTCCTGCATGTTCTGCAGGGAAGTACAGGGTGTGTGGTTTGCTTGAGCAGTCTAGAGGGATGTCCTGCAGCAGCTCGCAGCGCAAATTGCTTCCATATTTTGATGCTGTTGTGTAGTATGATGTGCTTTAGGCTTTTCTTGGTGTTAACTTCTACCTATCTGAACATGATGGCGAATTGTTAAACCTTGTTAGAATATGAATTAAGGTGCCCCTGACATAAATGAAGATAGAAGATGTCAAGACAACAGGGCAAGAATAAGTATACTCAAGAGGAAATATTCTCAATCACTTCCTCATACCATTTAGTTTCTTGTTCCCATTTTGCGTTAACCTGATCACACACCCTGGAGGTGGCAGTAGGCAGCCAGCAGGGCTGACAGGCCTCCTTGGGCTCCGTTTCCCTTAGCTTTATCCTGTTGTATGCTGGAAGCCTCATCAACTTCAGCCAACAGAATGCCTGTAACAATGCTTCCATCATTATCAGCCTAACCTAAGTGACGTAGTCTTTCTAAAATTAGGCATTCTATATTTCATTACTTAAAACCCAGTTTAACAAAGCTTTGAAGTATATAGTGTGTGTAAGTAAAAGACTAAAAGACAAGGATCTTCTTGGGGCTCTGAAATATTTTCTCTTACCCTTTCCTATCCTTTCATGCTCTCCCTTCTATTCCTGTATTATTTTTAAAGAAGCTTAGTAAAATTTATTTCCAAAAGGATATGTAGGTAACATAACATAACATAACATAACATAACATAACATAACATAACATAATATGTATCTGTGATTTAAAAATCACATTGTAACCCTGGCCAAGTGGCTCAGTTGGTTGGAACATTGTCCCATACACTGAAAGGTTGTGAACTTGATTCCAATCAGCACACATACTTAGACTGCAAACTGGATCCCCAGTCAGGGTGCTTAAGGGAGACAACAAATCAATGTTTCTCTCTTACCTCTCTCTCTCTCTCTCTCTCTCCCCCCACACACACACACAAAATCAATAAATGTATTCTCAGACGAGGATTAAAATAAAAAATCACTTTAGATTTTGCTTGCTTACCAATATACACTTTTGTGCACTACTTTTAGATCTTTGAGATGACCTTTGTAGCTTCAAATAACATATGTATATTTTTATTGATTGTTTCAAAAACTGTAAGTGGCATCTTTTATGATATAAATGGTTTTTAAAATATTTTATTTATTTATTTTTAGAGAGGGGAAGGGAGGGAGAAAGAGAAGGATAGAAACATCAATGTGTGGTTGCCTCTCACACACAGCGGGGACCTGGTCTGCAACCCAGGCATGTGCCCTGACTGGGAATTGAACCAGTGACCCTTTGGTTTGGAGGCCAGTGCTCAATCCACCGAGCCATACCAACCAGGACTAAAAGGTATCTTTAAATAACACACCATGCAAATAGGAGTATTACCTTTGTTTTCCTTTTGTTCCCTTTTCTCCCATCTTCTAACCCTTTAATCAGCACTTTGTTTTTTTTCAGCCGTATTGAGATTGACAGATGTAGATTTAATATATTTAAAGTATATAAATGTGTTGATTAGATATGCATATGCAATGTGAAAGAATTCCCACCATTGAGTCAATTAACACTTCTATCCCAAGTTTTGGTATGTTGTATTGACAGTTTCATTTGTCTCATGATATATTTAAATTTTCGTTTTGATTTCCTTTTGGACCCACCAGTTGTACAGGATTTGTTTAAATTCCACATATTTGTGGTTTTTTGAGTTTTTTTCTTGTAACTAACTTCTGAATTGATAACATTGTGGTCAGAAAAGATGATTGATATGATCTGAGGCTTCTTAAATTTGTTGTTGAGATATTTGTCTGTGGCCTAAGAGATGGTCTATCCTGGAGAAAGTTCTATGTGTGTTTCAGATCGTGTACCCGCTGCTGTTGGATGAAATATTCTATTATGTCTTCTAGGTCCCTCCGGCCTAACGTGTAGTTTAAGCCCCAACTTTCCTTATTGATTTTTCTGCCTGGATGGTTTGTTCTTTGTAGAAAGTGGAGTACTGAAGTCCCTACTATTATTGCATTGCTATCTATCTTTTTCTGCAGGTCTGTTAATATTTAATTCATATAGTTAGTGTTCCAATGTTGGGTGTCTAAATAGTTATCATACTTATAGTCTCCTGATTCATAGACCCCTTTGTCGTTTTATTATGCCCTTCTTAGTCTCTGTTACATTTTTTTTTTTGGCTTAGAGTCTACTTTCCCTGATATAGGTATAGCTGCTATTGCCTTCTGTTAGTTTCTATTTGTGTGGGTTATCTTTTTCTGTTCCTTCACTTTCAGCCTATGTGTGAGGCTAAAGTTGAGGCGAGACTCTTTCAGGTAGCGTACAGTTGGGTCCTGTACTTTTATCCACTCAGCCACACTATGTTTTGGTTGGAAAATTGGTCCCTTTACACATAAAATAGTCATTGATAGGGATGGATCTAACATTGCCATTTTGTTAATTGTCTTCTGATAGCTTGTAGTTCCTTTGTTGTTTCTTTCCCTCCTTCTCTCTTCCTTGGTGATTCGATGATTTTCTGTAGTGATAGGCTTCGATTATTTTTGTTTTATCTTTTGTGTCTCTGTTATAATGACAATAGGTTTGTTTATGTTTTGTGGTTACCATGAGGCTCTCATAAAAATCGTATAACAGTCTATTTGAAGCAGATAGGAGCTTAACTTCAAATGAATATGAAAGCTCTACATTATTACACCCCCATATTTATAATAACCTTTTTTTCTGTATCCATTAACAAATTATTTAATTACAGTTATTTTTGACACATTAATTTTACTGTTACGGTAGAATTACAAGTGACGACCTACCACCATTACAATATCAGAGTATTCTGAATTTAGAATATTATCACCTATCAAGTGGTGATGATTCCTTTAACTTTTGTTTATGTGGACAATTCTTGATTTCTCCTTCAGTTCTGAAGTACAACTTTGCTGGGTAGAATATTCATGATTGACAGGGAGATTTTTTCGTCACTTTGAATATATCATGCACTTCCTTCCAGCCTGGAAAGATTTTACTCAACACTCTGCTGATAGGTTTATGGGGATTTCTGTGACTATGACAAGTTGTTTTTCTCTTGCTGTTCTTAAGATTTTTTGTCTTTAACTTTGAGCAATTTAATTGTAATATGTCTCTATGTGGGTTTCTTTAGAGTTATCTTATTTGGTACTCTCTGTGCTTCCTGGATCTACACATCTGCTTATTTTTGCAGGTTAAGAAAGTTTCCTGCCATTATTTCTTTTGAATAAGCTTTCTTCATTTTTCTCTCTCTCTTCCATTTCTAGGACTTTCTGTAGTGCATATATTCATCCACTTAATGCTATTCATAATTCTTTTAGGCTATCTTTACTATTTTTATTATTTTTTCTTTTTGCTCCCCCAGTTGGAAGAATTTCACTGCCCTGTCTTTGAATTTTCTGATCCTTTGTTTTATGTGATCTAATCTGCTTTTGAATACCTCAGCTGAATTTTTTAGTTCAATTATTGTATTCTTTAGCTCTATGATTTCTATATGGTACTTTTTAATATCTTGTTGAAATACATATTTTGTTACATCATTTTTCAGACCTTGGAGAGCATTTTTATGACTGTTATTTTGACCTCTGTTTGGGTAAATCATCTCCATTTCATTAAGATCAGTTGCTAGAGATTTAACTTGTTCTTTTGATTGGGACACTTTCCCTTGTTTCTTCTCCTTCTCCTTCTTCTCCTTCTCTTCCTTTTTCTTTCTCTCCTTCATCTCCTCATCCTCCTTCTCCTCCTCCACCTCTTCCTTCTTCTGACTCTCACTATCGGTTTGTGCACATTAGATAAAAATAAATAACCACCTGTCCCAGCATTTACTGGTCTTGTGTAGGAAATGAAACTCACAATCAGTGTGGCCCAAACTCCTACTTGTGTCTCAAACATTTACGATTGTCTACACCACCATCTTTGTTCTTAGTAGTTCTCAGTTGCTAAGGTTAGTCCAAAAACCCATCTACACACCAAAGGGAAGATTGCAATTATCACCTAGAAGCAGGCTGATTAAAAGCCAGACCCTTAGGCAACATCTGGGAAGGTATATAGTTAAGGTCTTTCCAGGGAGACTGGGAGGTGGATATATTTGTTGGTTCCCTCTGCACTGAGCCAGGTGTAGAGCCACAGGGAAGTGTTCCTGTGCTTGTTAAAAAATTGCTTCTTTGTTTGCTCTTGTCCCATTAGACTGGTGAATGCAAGCCTCATTGGCTACCAGATCTAAGTGATTTAGAGTCTCATCCCTTGGGTGGCAGCTATAAAAGTTGGGGTACAAGATGTGTGATAAGCTCCTTCCAGGGACATATTGGCAGCTTGTTTTCATTTTTTAAGCAAACCAGAGGAACAGGTGAGAAAAGAGCTCACTGGCCCTTTTCGGTCTGGGGAGGATTGCAGCCGGCACTTGAGCATGCTAATTAGACACTGGACCTCCAGGCAGCAGCTTGTAAAGTTTGCAGCGAAACTCCTTCCAAAGGAAGAGTGGGAGAAGGGCATTTTCACAGCTCCCTCTGCATCTTCCTGGGGAGGGAGATAGCGGTGGTGAGTGCTCACATGTGCACCTATTAAGAACAGCTCCATTGTTTGCTAGAGTCCAGAGGTTCTTTGGAGCTGGGAATGGGGCATTTCCTGACAATTGCATGTCAGTGTGCTGGGGGTGGGAGCCATACAAGAGCTGCCTCAGCCTTTTCCGCCCATTTCATTGTGGGTATTTTCTCTCTTGTGTGAAGAATAGAAGTCACTCAGCTAGTTTCTGGACTTCTTTCAGAGGGAACTGCTTGGCATATCGATTAATTCAGTGCATCCTTGTGAGGAAGGAAGCTCAGGAGCATCCTATGCCTCTGTCTTGACCTCTCCCCTATTTTTATCTCTCTGTTCCTAATTCTAAACTAGCTTCTAAAGTCTGTTCCCACAAAAAGTCTGTTCTGAACTTTCTCTAACAGGTTGTTCCCAAAGCGCCTGCCCCCTCCATTCCACAAACACACTTGTCTTATTACTGTTTCGCATGGATAAAGCTTAATGTATGGGCTATTTCAGATTCTGAATAATGTCTACCTTATTGTCCTATCAAAGTACAGCTGAGGTAGTAAGTATTCAATCCACTCATTGCCATCTCTGGGGGCTTATGCAGGGAAGCACCTGTGCAAATCTTTTCTTTCCCAATTAAATTTATTTTCTTTATCCAGCATGAAATATTTTTATTATAAGTAATCAGAGAATGATACCTTAAAAGGTGCCCAAAATACCTATAAAATTATAAAGAAAAAAAATCCTACTTTGAAAAACAGCATTCTGGGGAGTTTTAGACCCTTTACACTTTGCCAGCCAGAAATTTTGGCAGGTTTCCCACTAACATATGGAGCCCAAGGCAAGAAAAGTCTGGAGTTTCCTTGATCTAATTACTGCAGGATTTAAATTGTGCCCAATTAAAATGAACATTGTTAAAGAGTGGCCCTTGGCTGCGCCCAAATTGTAGTGGGACAGCGCTACCAGCAGTGAGCCAGGCCTCTCAAAGCAGGGCATCATTAGCCACGTGTGAACGTTGCTCTCTATTTCTAGGTTGGATTGTGCATCGTTCCTTGTTTCCACTGTGAAAACGAAATTGGATAACAGCAATAGTCCTTGTAGAAGCATAGGTTATAAAATTGAGCTTTAATTGCCACTATCGAGGTAACTGAAGCAAAAGTGGATCTGATTTATATAGTTAAGATCGAGTAGACTGAGTAAAATTATCCCAGTAAAACAAATCAGCATCCTGTTTTGGAAAGAATTCCAGGGAAGGAAGTCCATTCTTCTTTCTCCCTGTTTGTTGGCCCTGCCTCATAGAAACAATCATCCTGACTTCTGTCTATTCATTAAGTTTCCAATAACACATTCAAAGTAGTGACGCATTTGTAACATTAATTAAAACGTGTCCACCAGAGTATATTCCAGAAGCACACTTTAGGTGTTCTATAAATATTTCCCAAATAAAGGAACCGTTAAATGCATTACTATCATATATAATTAATCTCCACACAAAAGATAAATGCAGCCTTGAGTCCTCACAGGTGCCACATTGGGTGCCATGTTTGCATTTCATATACTTATGAAAGAAAGCTATGCATCATCATCCTAATTTTATAGGTGGAAAAACTGAGGCTCTGAGCCGAAATGACTTTCTACAAATCTCACAGCTATTACATATCAAGGCCCGGTTTTGAATACTATTCAATACCTCAATAGTTGCTCTTCAAGGGAGGAAAACTGGGGACATCTATAATAGTATAAATAAAAATAAAGCTAAAAAAATAGTTTCTCTTTAATATTTTGATCCATCTAAAACAACATAACACAGTCGACCCATTTGAAAATCTCTCTATAACTTTTGACTCCCCAAAAACTTAACTGCAGTCGTCCCTCTATCTCCACAAGGGAATAGCTACAGGAACCCCAATGGATACCAAAATCAAGGATGCTCATGTCCCTTTTATAAAATGGCATAGAACAATGCAGACAGTCAGCCCCTTGACATTCATGGATTCCCAGCTCTTTTCTATTCATGGTTGTTTGAACCTAAGGACGTGGAACCTGCAAACATGGAGGGCCAACTGTATATTTATTGAAAAAAAATCTACATATAATTGGAACGGTGCAGTTTAAAACTATGTTGTTCAAGAGTCGACTATGTTTGTTGGCCTCTCACAGCCCTAATATTTAAGTAGGTCATGTAGGTCTCTGAAATCCCATGCCTCTGTTCTACTTTCTACAGTAAAAGCCACTGTATTTTTATAACATAAGCTTTAGTCCCTGATAGTTTCTTCCTTAAATTATTGATTCCCTTTTACCACAGAACACAAAAAAAGAGGGGGAAAATCAAAACAAAAATTACCATTTGGAGAAAATATAGTTCCTGGTGTCACCTATTTTCTTTGAATTAACTTAAACTATGGTCTCAATATACAGCTCTAACTAAAATGCCGCTCTGTTTATAGTGTTGCATTTCTGGCATTGGAATTTGCATGAAGTTTTATGCTGCATACTTCTAGACAAAGAAATAACCATAGCAAAAACAGAGTAAGAATTTGCTAAGATAGAGATTTTTGAAAGCAATCAATATTCACCAGTCTTTAGGTTTAATTTTGAATATATTTTTCCATCAAATACTATTTTCTTTAGTATTTAGCCAAGTTTATTTTCTTAGTTCATGAGCATATTTTCTCACCTGTCACATAAATATATTTATTTCTTCAAAATTATTTTTTTCCAAATAAAGGAGGTAGAGAATGCACCCATGGGAAGTGGTTCTCACTCCAAACAGTGGGGCTGGAAATATTTCATTCTTGGACATAGAAGGATCTCAAAAGTATTTGTTCAGTGAATGAAAAGTGAACAATAAAATCTCAATGATTTATGGTTTTGTATGGAGCTATTTCTAATGACCAGAAGTTATTCAATTCATTCTTCCCTTTGACAAAGACCAATCCTCAGTGAAAGGAAAGTGAGAGGAAAAATTATTTGCAGAAACAGAAAACTTTCAAATTCATCTTAATTTTTGTCTTATTATGTGACAATGTTTTTAAAAAGAAAAAGAGAAAAAACATTTAAAAAATAAAAGGAAAAGAGGGAAGAGCACAAAATTTAATGGGAACAAGTAGAATTCTAAACAAAAATGTTTCAGGGAAGGAGCTGACTCATAAGAAAAACAAAGATACATAAGGCAATCCTAATATAAAATAATTTAAGGGACTCCTAATTTAAGGAACAGAGAGGCAGGGTAGAGCAGAGATGTTATAAGAACTCTAATGCAAAATTCACTAGCCCAGGATAAGGCTATGGAAAGGCTACCTGACAATATTCAAGCTTGGAATGGACTATAACTAAAGACATGAAGGGTATAAGAAAGAAAAGGTAAAGACTGCAAATAAATAATAATGTTTCATATATGGAAAAATGATTTATTGTTTTTACCATTAAAAACACTAACAGAAGAAATAATAACTCATAAGTCTATGTAAAAAAAATCCTAACTCCTCTTTGCTCCACGTGGAGCAAAGAATCAATTATTTTGGTCTGTGTTCCCAAAGCCTTGTGTTCCTAACACTGAGGCAGCAGTTACTCCTCACGCACAGTCGTTTGTCTTCAGTGGGTCATGCCGAATTGATGCGAAGGCCATCTCCAGGCAAGGGTAAAGGTGATAGTTGTTTTGCTCCCAGTCCTAAGAACAGTGCCTGGCCTAAAGCAGATACTCCATGTTGAACTGAATTAAAGAGTGGAAGAAATAAGAGAAAAAGAAGCTGTGAAGAGAAAGAAATCACTCCTCCTCTTGCTTCAAATTCAGTTTCCTTCCAAAACATACTCAAAATCCTCTATCAACACCACACTCTCTACCCTGGCTCCCTCCCTCACCACGGTCCTTGAAGGAAGAGCTGCGTTCACTGTCTCAAACTCTTCACCACTCAGTCAGTCCCTGAATCGTTTAAATCTGATTGATTTCTTCCCCCAGGCTGCATCTGCAACATCCCTCACACTGCTCCTGAATATCAAACCAGCTTTCCCATCCTTCATTTCTACCTACATTTCTGCAAGCTTTTATAGTAATCATCACCATTTTATTAATCTCCCTAAACATGCACCATCTGTGCCACTATTGTCCCTTGTTCTGTGCACTGTGCTCTTCTGCTCAGGACTCTTTGTTCAGTCCTTTTCTCTTCCACATACTCTGACTGCTCCCTGAGTGACCTCACTCACTCAGAGTCAACTCCAGGGTCCAAGCCTAACCCTAACCCTGACACACCATTAGTCACAACTATTTTTGAAGCCTGGTCATATTTTAACTTTCCCCTAAACACGTCTGCCAGGATATGCCACTAGGACATTAAATTTAATATTAATAATAACTATAAACAGCTGATAGTTATTTTGCACTTTCCAAGGGTCTGCTGGTATTCTATGTGTACAACACAGAGCTATACAATTATCCTAACTTTACCAATAAGAAAATAAAGTCAGAGAGTAAATAAGTAACCTCCCCCCAAATTACTTATAATAGTAATATAGTTAGATAACCGGTAGAGCTGTGTTATAAACGCAGGCAGCCTGAAATTTTCCCCTGAATTATGTGGTCCTCTATATATCTGTTATTAAAATCTTATTTCCCTGACTTGGGGCTTAGCATATTGACTAAATTTTTGACTATTCCCAGTACACTGTTCTCCATATCAGATTATTTATAAGCACTATTATTTTGTTTAAATACATTTACCATAGATTTCTCTCATTTCCTACTACTACCAGTGTAATGCATGTATTACATTATTACACTATTGTAGTAGCTTGCAAACTGGCCTTCTTACCTCCAATATCTTCGCTCTCTAATCTTTCCTACATACCACCATCCTATTAAAACTGCTAAAGCTTAACTCACATCACACACCAATAAAAATAGAAAACCCTCATCCACTAGATAAAGCCCTGACCTGTTGTTCTAATATTCATGACCATCTGTGAACCAGACCACTAATAATTTCCTAGAGTTACTGGCAAATTATAACTCAGCTTGCCTTACTTCATATGTTTTCTTCTACCCCCACTTACAATCCCCTGATTTATTCTTTCATTTTTATTATAAAGTATTATGCTAAGGTATATTGTAGCAAGATTTATAAAACATTGTTAAAATTCCTTTCATGTATGAAATTATTTATTCTTCTAGGTCTATCTTTAATTGTCACTTCGTCAATGAATAGTCCTTGATCACCCTAGTTAAAATCCTCAGAGGAAAGAGTGAGGCATTGAAGGTCAAGTTAGACAAATAGAAAGATGAGAAGTGGGTAATATTTTAGTTGTTACTACATCAAGGAAGATGACTGAGGAGCAGAGGTATTGAATTGTTAATGAGAGGAAGAGTCTTAGGCAGATTAGAGCAATTTCACCAGTGGGGGCCCACAGACAGATTATTTAAGAGATATGAAATACTTTCTTAAAACCAGATATGGGAAATCAATACTGGGGTGAAAACCTTAAAAATAAAGATAATCCTGGGGTAGAAACCTAAAAATAAGGACAATTATACTTGAAGGTTATATCAGATCTGGACAGAATTAAAAGACTGGATGTGAAGGTAAGTACAGAGTATTTCAGTCCTTCTCAGGTGAGCTTCAAAATGCCCTTATTATTCATTAACTCTTTCAGAAAGTGTTTACTGAGCACTTACACAGTGCCATGCACTGTGACGGCCCTGTGTATAAAGCAGCAAATGAGGCAGGTATGTTCCATGCTCATAGAGTCTAAGAGAAACTTGTTTCTCCGTGGTTTTTTGTGGGGAGCAAGATATATCACCTAATGTAAGACTAGAACATACCACGGTGAGTTATGGAATTAAGGTTTTAAAAAAAGTCTCAGGAAAAAAATGGTACACGCCGTAAGAGGGGACCAGGCAGGAGAAAAAGCAGGCTACATTACGGTCCTAGATCGATTGTCAGAGTGAAGATGCACTAACATCTGCGGGAGACGCCTCTCCGCACTTGCAAAGTAGGCAAGATTTGCTTCACAAAAAGCTACTTTTGAAAAACCCAGATGAATTTATGTCAGAAAGCTCAGTATGGGGGTCCCCAGAAGGTAGAATTTGCAAGAATATGTAAGAACACGAATCACTGGCTCCAAAGAAAAGAGAAAAGAAGGGAAAGTAGGAAGGCCGGAGGCTAGAAGGCAGGTCTGTTGGTTGGTTCCCGACTTACACAAAAGTACGTTTAGAACCAAAGCCCCTCCATCCACAGAGGATACATTCCAATGATGCCCATGGATGCCGAAAACCCGGGGAGCACTGAAAACTAAACACACTGTTTTTTCCTATACATACATAGCTATGATCAAGTTTAATTTTCACATGAGGTTCAATAAGAGATTAACAGTAATAACTTATGCCATTGTGCATTGCATAATGATGGTCCACATATATGACAGTAATCCCGTAAGTTTATAATAGAGCCAAAAATTCCTAGCACGAAGTGATGTCATAGCTCTCTTAACATCATAACACAATGCATTACTCACTTGTTTGGGGTAATGCTGGGGTCAACAAACCTGCAAACCTATTGTGCTGCCAATCATATAAAAGTATAGCACATACCATTATGTACAGAGCATAATACTTGTTAATGATAACAAATGACTATGTTATTGGTTTGTGTATTTACTGTACTGTACTTTTTATCATTATCTTAGTGTGCTTTTTATTTATTAAAAAATAAAAAAAGTTTGATGTAGGACAATGTGCCATGTTAGGATGACAGCAGCCTCGTATATCCCATATTTACTGAGCCTCTTAATTGCATAATTTTCTCTTGTGCTTGATATAATCTTGCGCTGTTTTGTGCAGTGACATGCTATATGTGTTAGTAACCTAGGAGCAATAGGCTATGCCCTGAGGCCCAGATGTGTAGAAGGCTTGTACCATTGAGGTTTGAACACTTCATGGTGTTCACACAATGATGAAATCACCTAATGATGGCATTTCTCAGAACATATTTCCCTCATTAAGCAGCACTTGGTTGTAATAAAGTAAAGCAATTATAATAATATTCTGTAATAAAAGTTATGTAAATGTGGTCTCTCTCAAAATACCTTATTGTACTGTACTCACCTTTTCACTCCAAAGGAGCACTACCTGGCTTCTCTTTGGCATATCCAAATTGCCGGCATCACTACTCATCCACTTTGGGGCTGTTGTTAAGTAAAATAAGGGTGACGTGAACACAAGCACACAAATCTGTGGCAGCTGATCAGACAGGTTACTAACATGGTTGGCAGACAGGAGGCATGGACAGAGTGGAGGTGCCGGACCAAAGAATGATCACATTCTGGATGAGATGGAAAGGGATGTTGCAAGATTTCATCACACTACTCAGAAAGGTGTGCAATTTAAAATTTATGAATTGTTTGTCTACATAATTTTTAGTTAATGTTTTTAGACCTTTGTTGACTGTAGGTAACTAAAACCACAGAAATGAAACAGCAGATAAGGGAAGATTACTGTAAAGTGGAAGCAAGTAAATTTTTACAAATTCAGCAAGCTTATCTGAAAGAAGTTGGAAAACGGAGTCACATTGTGCGTTATAAGAAAATAGTGACAAAATGGAACTATTTCACTGCCATTTTCATAACATCAGTTAGTTTAGGGCTAGACAATTAAAAAGCAGAGTAAGGCAATATTTTGAGAAGCATCTTGGAGAGAACTGATTGTATTTTGCCAAACCCTCTGGTGGCACAGGTTTTGGAAACATCAACATAAGCTTTGGTTCAGGGAACTACTCTGAGTACTTCCCCCCAAAATTAGGGGAAACTGACTTAGCAACAGGTCTATAGAATTCCAAGACAGGAAGAGAAGCTAGTAGTCCATAATATCTTTTGATTTTTCTGGAGATAAAGTAGAAAGAGGATGACAAGACACTGGGTCTCTGGAAAAAGGTGGGTAACAAGTTTGCATGGGCAATTCTGTTATAAACAGAGGAAGTAAGAGGAAGTAGAAGCTGAGTCTCTAGATGGAACTCATGGTTAGCCACGCTATTGATATACTGGCCAGATACCCTGGGAACACACCACAGCAATTCCTAAATTTTGTATGAAGACAGGGTATTGAAAATATCCCTGCTTGAGAACAGAGTCAGTTTGCAACAATAAAGTTTTTGGGGAATTTGGAATGCAAAGGGCATGAAAGGAAATTTCTCACAGCAATAGAGCTCAAGTTTAGAAATTAGCTGGCATCTTGTAAATCTAAAATCAGGGCTATTGTCTCCTTTCTTCTCTAAAATTTCACTGCTATAGTTCTTGGCTCATTGTTCTCCACGGCATTGTAGATATGCATTGAAATGTTTCTTTGCTCCCAAGGATATATATCTATTTGATATATCTGTTGAGGTAATTGGAGAATGGCAGGTCGCCTTCAGATTTTATGGATGTGGTGTTAGAGCCAAGGTATTCTGTATAACCCATTGATTTGTTGGTTCATTGGAAATTGAGATTCATGGAGCGCTCATGTTAACACAAATTCAACTTCGTAGGTGGTGAAGGAGTCCCCCAGCTCCCACTCCCAGGGAAGAAAGCTGAGAGTGAAGCTGCTGCAGGGGGGATACCCAGGTCACAGGTAGCATCTTTGTGAGTTTCCTCCGACAGGGATACAGCAGAAGAAGACATCAAGGAGAGCAGAATTATGGACGTCATTTTGTTTTCACTTTAATTTGAGAGAATTTATTTCATTTCTTGGACTTCAATTTCTCCCTGGAAATTTAATATTGGAGGTGCTATGGATACTACGGGTAGTGAAAACAAAAATTTGGAGTGTTTGTGATGACCTCTATTTCCTAATCTCCATAGTTTTGTAAGCATTGTCATCAACTTCCCACTGTTGAATAGAAGTGGATGGTGAGTGAAATATTAAGGTTTAGCAATTTTGTTTTCTCTCTTCATTTCCTATTCATTCCTTTATAAGGGACAAAAAGTAACTAAGGCGATTGGTATGCCCTGACATACGTTGTCCCATGTTTGCTTGTTTATTTATTTGAGGTACCGAGACCTCACATAGTATTCATCCCTCATCTTCGAATGAAGGAGCTATCCTTAATGCTTTCCCGTCTACACCTGGTTCTGGAAGGCAAGTCATAGTTACCTTTAGATGCATCTAATTTGGAGTGAGAGGTGGGAGCTCTTTAATCTGTTTGCCACGAGAGAATTTCGTTTTGAGCAGATTAGTAGGAAAAAACATTCAATTTACATTGACTGTGGTAATAATAGCATCAAACTGGGAATCCCGCAGCCTGGGGTCCACTCTGGATTCTAATGCAGTTTCTTTGGCATGCCAGACACTTCAGCTCAAATTCATAGACGCAAGCTTATATCAGACTGTTTCAGTTTTCAACCAAGAGTTATTTATTAAAGGCCTATTATATGCCAGGCTCTACACTGGATGCTAAGAAAACTGTTGTCACAATTGCTGATTGAAAACAATAATTCAATCCCCTCTTGGATAGAACAGCCTGGTCATAGTGTCAGGCATTAACGAATCATAACAAAAGCTATACTTATAATTTTGGGAGTGTCTTTTTGTTGTAAGCCTTTCTTTGCTATTATAACTTACTTTTAGCATGTAGATACTTTATTTTCACAGGTAAATGCACTTTTGAAAATAGACCTTTGCAAATCAGACAACACAAACCTAAATTGTCCATGATTTCTTAGTGCAGAAAGTTTAAACTCTTAGGAAGAGAGAATAAAATAGATTTAGCTACTAAGCTAAGGTCTGTGGATTTTAAAATTTGTTTTATAAACTCTGTGCTTTCAGGGGTTACTGGATTAACCCAGCCCAACATTTCCTGAAAGAGAAACTTCAGGAATTCCATTTAAATATTCATATCTTTGTGTGTCATTGGTGAGAGGCACTGTGGGCATGTCAGTAGCTTCTGGCACCTGTTATCTTTTCCATATGAAATATAATTGTTCTGTCAGAGCTCTGACAATGATGACATTCAATTTTGTCTTTAAAAAAATCAAACTTTGGCTTCGGTTTTATTCCAGTGTTCTTATCCTATTTAATGAATGTACATAAAATAGATGGCACAAATATTCTCCAAGCTTTAAAATCTCCAAGATTTTAGGGTTTTTTTTATAAGCTAAAAATTTAAGGGGGGAAACATTCTATGGAATCCTCTCAAGTATTCATGGCAGCTTTATTTCCCTCACCCTTAGGTTTCAAAATATTGGGAAATTGTTTTTCTTTTTTTGTTGTTTGTTTTTGGCTTTCTTGTAGCTGCATTTTGAAGAAAATCGCTTATATATAGATTGAATATATAAAACTATATTCTTATTAAAAGTTAAGTAGCAAAGCTTCTTTCCACTAAAACTTCACAAAAGGAGAAAAGTAAGAGAGTTATAAATGTAACAGCATTGGAGCCAGATTCTTGCCAGGGCTTTTCGATGCCTCTGTGGCTCCTGCCTGAAGCTTCTACTTACCGACGATTCCAAGAGGGCCCAGAAAAATCTTGACATGTTACTGAACATTATGTTGAATGTGAGAAACCAAGAACTTGTGTGTTTTCTTCCCAGTAGCTCAATCAACAGGAAAAGGAAATATTGTTCAGCTGACAAAGATATCTACCTAGTTTGCTTAACTCATATACATCCAAAAAGAACTTAAGTGTGTCCACATCATTGTGTCAAAAGAAGTGTAACCCTACTGAATGGAGAATGTCCCAATAACTCAGCCTTTGCGGAAAGATTTTTTAAAGACATACAATTCAGTGGTCATAAGTGACTTTAAAGCAATCCCATTTTAGGTGTTTGTCTTACAAAGAACATTAGAGTAGATCTAGCTCATAAATTGTCAAAACATCTATCAAAAGCCCTATGTCACGCTTCAGTATTCTTGTGCATTTCCATTGCTCTGTATTCCTCAGAGTATTACAACTTTCTCTCCTGGCCCAGTTTCTCAACTTTCTTCCCACTAACTACTTTTAGTGTACAGATCATCTCAATTTCTTCCAAATAAAAAGATATTCTTCTTCTTCAGCAAGAAAGAGAGCAGGGGAATAACTACGCATGGAGAACCACCTTTCCTGGGCAGGGTGTGTGGAAGGCCTGCCCATCACAGTTAGTAAGATTCACTCAGGATGCTCCTCGCGAGCCACCCCGGGGCCCAATATTCTATTTTCCAAGTCAATGAATCAAGACACTTACCACTATAATAATCTGGGGATTATTATAGACCTTGAGCTACAACTATGAGCAAAAGAGACAGCACTGTTTTCCTGTACTATTTTTTCTGTTGCTCCTATTACAGATTACCATGTATATAGTGTCTTAAAACAACACAGATTTAACCTCTTCCAGTTCCGTAGGCCAGAAGTCCAAAATGGACCTCACGGGACTAAAAGCAAGGTGTCTGCAGGGCTGCGTTTCTTTCTGGAGGTTCTAGGGAAGAATTCAATTCCTTGATTTCTCCAGCTTCTAGCAGCTGCCCACGTTCCTTGGCTCAGGGCTCCTTTCTCCCATCTTCAAAGCCAGAAACATTGCATCTCTCTGGTCATTCTCGCATAATCGCATCTCTCTGACTTTCATCCTCTACCTCCCTCTTTTTTTAAGGACTCCTGTGATTACATCGACCCCACCTCGATAATCCAGAATAATCTCTGTGCCTTAAAACAAACAGATTATCAGACTTAATTCCATCTGCAACCTTAATTTCTCTTTGCCGTCTAATGTCACATACTCAGAGTGTCCAGGATTAGAATGTGGACATCCTTGGAGGGTATTACTCTGCCCACTATATAGCTTTATAGGTCTCACGGTTTGGTAGGAGACTGTAGGGTAAGTGAAGGCAGTCTGACTTCCTCACCCAGGTGGACATCAAAACAGCTCCGTGAATATTCTTACCTTCTGCCCGAATCTCGTGAACCTGCCCGGCCTAGAAAGGTCGTACGACAGAGATCTAAACTAAGGGGTGATCACAACACAGTAAGCTAAGTGCTGATAGGGAAAGTCTGGGAGTGCCTAGAAGGGTCACTTAGCAAGGGCTTCCAGGTTAGAGAAGGCTTTCCAGAGAAAATGTCACTAAAGCTGAGATCCAGAGGATAAGTAGACGTGGCCAATGGAAGCCATGATTGTCGAGGTGAGAGGGTGAGAATAATTTTCCATGCAGAAGATATTCCAAGTACAGACACCCAGAAAGCAGAAAGCAAACAGAGGGGATTTGCCAGGTCAGGGACTAAAGGCAGTTCCTCGCTAATGGGGCAAGTACTGGGTATGGGGTGGGGGCATGTGAGTCCAGAAAAGCAAATGAGAGCCAGGTTAGGAAGAGGTATGGTGGCCTTGTTAAATGGGCAGTGGGACCAGGCCACACCTGCCCAGCTAGGAATGAAGAGCTACTGGTAGGTTTCAACCAGGGGCGGGGAGGGATTGAGCTGTGGTGTGAGAAAAGCCATTCTGATAGCCAAGTGGGGGAGCAATTAGAGGATGGTAAGGTGAAACATCTTATTAATGATCTAGATGGGTACAATTAAAAAATCATCCATTAATTAGCACAACAAAAGAGCAACCACGTGTCAGGTTAACTCTAATGGGAAGGAATGTTGGGGGAGGGTCCCGAATGGTTGTGTTTAGATCTAAGAGATGTAGATTATTGACAGAAGCAAAACAAAGGATTAAATTACGAGAAAGATTACTCAAAAAATAAAACTTATAAGGCAATCATGTTCTAAGGCACCTGTTGGTCTTATTGGAAATTTACCTCAAATTTAACCAAATTATTACAAACATATGTAAGTTTTCTATAAGTCAGCAATTAGTGCTAATGAACTAAGGTCATGACCGGGTCACCCTGTGGTTCAGTTGTCCTGGGGGAGGGGGAGGATGGGCAAAACCTCTATAACGTGACATTATACCAGATTACATATATGAGATTCATAGAGGAATTAATTCTACAAACTTGTAACTTAACTTTTAAATGCTTTTAGTGACTTATTTTTCTCTCCTGAAATTTAATTTCTCCCAAATACTTGGCACTTCTTTTTCACATATACAGATCTGACCAGTGGATCTTTTCCAATTTAATGGAAAGAAACATGTTACATTTTACTCGAGGATTCTAGTCCTCGTTTCCTTAACAATTTGGTTTGAATTTAAAACAAAATGAGGGAAAAGGTGATGACTGAACCTTTAAAGATTTATGAGAAGCATACTGTCTGTCTCTGAGAAAAGCTGAAATCCAAAAAGGTGGGAAATGAGATGCATTGAGGAAAGCGTTTTTATACCTCTTGTTACTACTTTCCAAACCATCTGGAGTTGCCAACTTGGGCAGAACATCTCATAACACGCTTTCTGGTGAGAGTTTTGACACTTCCACTTCTGTTTCCCATTGGAAATACCGCAAAACAAGCCTCCTGTGCAACATCTCAGTAATTGTCATGCCAATTCAGGAATTACAGAAAAGAAAAACATATCCAAAAATTTCAGAACTTTAAAAAGTTTTGGTTTGAAAGTAATGGTCAAGCTCAAACGGTACGCCCAAATCCCTGAGTTGAAGATAAATATGTCAGGAAAGAAAGATTTTACCTGAAAAATAACAGAAAACTGGATTAACATGGGCTCCAACATGAGTCATTCGCTGTTTACTTAAAATCAAAATCAGGAGGTAAGTTGTTCAGAAATGGGCCAGCTACTCCACAATGCTGATTTCACTGTTCTTTTCCTCTTGATCACCTTCAGCATCTGAAGTTTTTCTGGTCTTAAGTTTGTTGTCTAATTCAGGAAACTTCTGAGTATGAAAGAGAGCGTTATCAATCATTACACTGGGGCAGCAGGATCCACTGGGGACTGTTTTAGGGAAATCAATGCATATGGTTACATAATTTTTTTTGCACATTACTGCCTCATTGTCTCAAAATGGCTGCCACAGTTCCAAACTTTGGTCCTATTGCCATAGTGATAATCAAATGAAAAAAGCAAGGGGAAGAGGACATGATAAAGAGCTTGCTTCCTAATGTTTCCCTGTTGTCAGAAAGAAGCTGCTTTCTCGGAAGTTCACATTAGACCCTGCTTATATCTTACTGCCACCTGCAAGAAAAGCTGAGAATGGGTGCGAGCTAAATAGAACCAAAATTTTCATGATAAGCTTGGAACACTAATAGTTTATTACCTATGGTAGGGTCTACCAGACAAAATTGGGGATCCATTAACAAGGAATAAGGAGGATTTTCTGGCCTGTAACTAGCTGTGAAGTTCTCAGTCAATGTTAACTTGCAGCCTTCTAAAGTAGGGGAATTGTTCAGACTTTGGCTTTTGAACATAACACTGTGTCAGAGTTTCTAGTGTACACTGATATTCAAATTATAATTTTCTTCCTGGTTACACATCTATTTTACATTTTCTACTCTCTCTTGCATTTAGGTGTGGCCATATGACTGTATTCTGGCTAAAGAAAAGTGAGCAGGTATAATGTGTGCCACTCCTAAGAGCAATTCTTCCTTTCTCTCTCCCCCTGCTAACACAAGGGAGAACATAGAGGAAAGATAACAAGAATTTTGTTTCTGAATGACAGAGCAGTGCAGAGTCCTCTGGGTTGATGGGATGGTGACATGATAAGTGACTGAATACTCAGGTCATTTGTTAACACTGGATAGACTGTCCCAAAGAAAATAGTTCATTGGAGTAAATTTCTTATAAACTGAATTTACTTGCCTCGCTGAGGTGAAAAACCATTTCATTCTTTCATCCTTAACACACAGCACAGAGCTTGGCACAGTCTAGGTCCTTATTATAGGTTTATAAATGAATGAATGAAAGGTAAACCCCAAAGGAGAATAAAGTAGCTTTTACCATCCAGTGTCTATAAAATGTAAACCGAAAATACAGTGCAGTCTTTATATCATATGCTGTGTCCATGGTTCAAGGCAATTCTTGATGATAACACTAAATCATTTTAAATTTTGTCTTCCAGAATCAACTCGTCCCTCACTAATTGCTCCTCACTACCAGGTGGGAAAGAAACATCTGTCTTCTGTGCGCAGGTCCTTCTCACACAAACATTGCTCTTCTTTACCTGCTGTCATGGGTCATTTCAAGGGACTGTCCTTATCAGACCTGCCTTCATCGTCAGTTTAAATACACATTAGACCGGAAGCTGCCAAACACCAGAGGCATCTGAATCTATGTGCCACTATCAGTCATCTCTGTGACCTCTCTAAATAGAAGAGCTGGACTCTCTGGTTTCCCTTCCTGTGGTCGTCTCCCGACACACCTGGAGGAAGCAGAGCCGCAGGTCTGGCAGGGTGCTCGGGTGGTGGGGTGTGGCGGGGCCCTGGCTCTGCCTGACAGACCGTGAGGACCTCAGCTGCTGGCTCAGTGAGATGTAGCCACTCACACGGGGCTGCTCCTCACTTTGGGAATTTTGTTGGACCCTTTGATCATTCGTTAAGCCAGTTATTAAACAATAATAACAATAACAACAATAACAAAATTATAATGACAACTATAAAAATAAGTAAAAATGATAAAATTGATTTTGGAGTAATTGATACTTGAAAACACCTTTATTTGTATGTGCCTTCCCTCATCTGGGAATATTGTTTCACTGTAAATAATTCAGGGTGGCACGAAGGTTAAGAGCAGGAGTGTGAGGATAGCGTGGGGTTGGAGTCAGAACCTCAACTTACTCTTTATGAGCCACATGGTTCTGGACTGCACCTTGTCATTTCTGACTCCCATTTTTCTTATCTAAAAAAAAGAAAAATGGAGACATTAAAGAAGGCATTAGGGTTTTGTCGGAAAGAGAATATGAGAAAAAAGATTGGCTGGCAATTCCTGTTACCATTGCACTGGAAGCCTTGGAAGCTGTCGGCACAGTGGGCACTCAGCAGTTCGATGACACTTCCTGCCTGGTGGAACATGGGGGAAAGAGTGCCACTCAGAGATGCTCAGCACCAGGATGAAGAGCAGGACAGGGAATTCTGGCCTTCCGGTGCAGTGCTATTTCTCTGCAGTCTTAGCAAAAGGACTCACACTCCCAGTCTTCACCCTGGCTCTATGTTATATTCGTTCAGGTCAAGTGCCACTCATGAAGGGGCTATTTCATTCACTGAGTAGCACTTATAAGGCTGGCCTATCTCTAACATCGTTCTATGACGCCAAGCCCTTGGCAAAGGGCACAGAGCACAGCAATATCAAAAGAGAGAATTCTAAACACCAGGCATGAGTCCAGGTGACCCCCCGTGTACTGGTCTATCCAGGGCTGTACCAGTTGAGGAGGGGAGAACCAGGTCCTCACAGGTGCTTAGGGGCTGTGGGAACCAGTCATGGGCTCCTAGACACCCACGACGTGGTGCTGCAGAAAGGGCGCAAGCAGTGCCACACGAGGCCTCTCTTCCCTAAAACCTTTCATGTTAATGGTTCCCTCCATTCTGGAGGCGGGCCTGTCCCCTAGCATCGCTGATCACAGTACAGCAGCTCCATGAACATTTTCTTTGCCCAACTGACACGGTTCTTTAGAGAAACCTACACCTGTGCCCTTGAAGGCAGACTTCCACAGCCAACGTGAGAAGAGAGTGCCCAAGGCAGGCCACTTGCAGTGGCTCCAGCAAAATGGGTGTCCTAAAGATGGCACGCGCCTACATTCAGGATCTCAAAAGCCATCACGAGGGATGTCTTAGAAGTGTAGAGTGTTGGTTGACCCCCTGTTCTGTGACCCATGGCACACAGCCCTCCGTGCAACCTGTAGTCAAATATTTCCCTAAATCTGCAGCAAGGGGACTTGGGTTGGCAAAAATCAATCCTGTGCAAAATCGAGAAAGAAAATACTAGAGATTGGGGTTGACAAAATTCATAGGCATGGACTAATAAGAAAATTAGTAATTAATTAAAATGATGAGTTAAAAAAATTAAATGGAAGCCAAATTATATAAAAATCTGTTCAGTTTTCCAGTCTATTTATTGCATTCTGTGTTAAAATTATTGAATTCAAGGTGAGGCATTTTACCATTTTTAACTTGTGATGCTTAGCTTATTATCTCACAAAAATATCAATTATAAGTCATTTTAAATTGTGTGCTGTGCTTATTTGTTCCTCAGGGGACAAAATATTTACTAGACTCTTTTTTTTTTATATTTTATCATCAGCCTTGTTCTGTACTTAACATGTTATCTTATTTCATTATCATAATATTCACTATTTTTTAGGGTTTGCTAAGTGCCTGACCCTGTATAAAAAGTCTTGCATGTATTATTAATTCATTTAATTCTCAGAATAACCCAGTAAGACTATTACTATTATTACCCTCATTTTTCAAAGGAGGAACTTGAGACACAGAGAAGTTAAGTAACTTGCCCAAGTTCAGCAGTAGGCGCAGAGCTGCGATTTTCACACAAGAACCCGGCGCCAGCTCCAGCTGCCTTCCGAACAAGCCCCACGAGATCCCCTCCACAGCCTCTGAGACAGGGGATGGCCTTCAGACCTTCTGACCGGAAGGACGTGCCTGTTCATTTGCCCTCTCATTCTGCTCCACACACCTGAGGACCAGAGACTACTTTTAATAAATGTTGGCTGAGTAAGTAAAGGTGTGTCATTATTTTGTTTATAAGAAAAAAATTAAAGCTCGGAAAAACTAAGTCAAGGCAGAGCCACTCAAGGTTCCAAATCTAGTCTTGTCTGTTTCTAAAGCCCCTGACGTTTGCCCTTCTCACATTGCGTACTATCCTCTTGCAGATTTGTTCCATACCTTCCCTAAGGAGCTTTCGCCCAGGGCTCATTTTCATTGATGTGTTTGCAAGACATCTTCCTCACTTAACCTAAGAACTTCGTGGGGGAGGGGGTCATTTTGTTCTTTCTGGCATCACCAGCATGCCATTCTTTGCAACAAAGAACACCTATCAAAGTCTTGTTGGAGGTATTATAATAGAAATGAGAGAGTGAAGTCTTTATTTGCTTCTTTAAAACAAGCTTTTCTTTGTTTTTCTGCAGAAGGCTATGGTCAGTGATGAGATCATTTTTATTCTATCACTTTAACTTTTGCTTGAGAAAAACATTAACAAGTATCTCCTTCCAGAAATCTTGCAAATCAATTTGTTTAGTCATCAGGGCCCTGCAGCCATCTGTTACTCAGCTGCAGGAGTTGTTTATTCATACTTTTGCCCATTCATCTGTTTTGTGTTTCCTTTTGTCCATTTCTCTCTTAAAATAAACGGAAACCTGTCAGTGTGTGAGGAAAGCCAAGCCCCCAGTCAGCCTGGGCTGGGGGAGACATTGCCAAGAGGGAGGGAGAAGCAGAGAGCGCAGGCAAGAAAGCCCCCTTCTTACTCTTAAAAGATAGAAGTTCATTTTAAATTTCTAACTGTGTAGTCCCCTCGTGTGTGACCTTCAAAATACCCTCTGGACTGCAAAAATATCAGGAGTATAAAGTGGAACCATTCCAGTCATGCAAACATTTCCAACTATATTACTACTCTTTATAATATTTAAAAGAATATATAAACCTCGCAGCTAGGGAAAAGGTTTTGCTTCTCTGATTCAGAGAACAAGTTTAAGGAAATGCATAGGTTTTCTAATAAAAGAGACGCCATTCTTCTATCAACTCATAAATGCTATCTTTTCTAGAGATCAATAATTTTGAATTGATCTCTTTTGATTAAATATTTTAAGTGACAGGATACCCAAACCAAACTGGCTTAATAAAAATGAAATTAATTATCCCACATATCTGAAAAGTCCAGAGACAGGCCTGAATTTAAGAAAGGCTTGATCAGAATCTGAATAACACTGCTAGGCCTGGTTCCTTCTGTCTTTTATTCCTGCGGCCTTCCGAACAAGGTCTCATTCACATGTCCTTCATACAGTGGCCAGATGGAGATGGGAGTTCCAGTGCCCTGTTTCCAGGTATGCCGCAAAGGGAAAGGATTACCCTTTTTCAGGTCTGGGCGCGTCAGGAAATACCTCACCATCATTCATCGACTTTGGTGGCAACACACCCCTTCTGCAATCCACCACTGGTACCAGAGGAAGCCGACGCACTGACCGGACAGGACTCAGTCCCTTGCAGCTTCTGGACCTTGGACGGGAAGATGGAGAGGTAGGTGTCCTCTACTGGAACCACTAGTGGGTCCCCAAAGAAAATCTGGAGCTATTAACCAAAGAAGGGCAAACAGATGAAGTACGGAAAAGAGACAAATGGCTAACAGTAACAGTACCTACGTACTATACAGTTATTCAGTCACAGATATTTTAAAGAGAGAACAATAAAATCAGAACAATATGTATCTTATGACCTAATTGTGTAAAAATAAATATATTTCTAGATTAACATTTAAAACATGCATTAATATTTAATATAGTAATATGAAATCCTAATATAAATATTAATATCTTAATATAAAGAATTGAGGAAGCTATGAGAATGTTGCAATACCCATTCTCCCTTTTCCCCTTCTTTAGAAACAAAACTAAACTAAAAGAGCAGAAAGGGTGCAGAATGTTTCTCCAGGTACATTACCACCTAGTTAACTGTACATTTCTCTGTCTCCCTGGTTGTCATTTATGGCCATTGGCCAAGTTCTGGCCAATGAGGTATAAGCAACCGTGCTGTAAGGTACTAAGAGGACTGCTTAAAATGCAAGTGAGGGGCTGTCATCTCCCTTTCTTCCTGTTGTCTGGAATAAACAGCCTATGGTTGGAATGAGAGATGGATAAGTGTTCCAAGTCCCTGATAATTGTGAAGACCTCCATGGTTACCTTTCCAGCCCTCAATGCCTACCTCCTCCAGATTCATAGTCTATGTCAAAGAAAAACAATTATTCTACTTCTTTTAAGACAGTGTAATTTAAAAAGCTTGTACATGCTATGGTTATTTATGATAGATGTTCCACAGAGCCAAATCCAATTTAAATGATACAGAAGAACACATACTAAATTTTTCTAGTAGTTTCCCTAAGGAACTATAACAGGAGGACATACTGGGAGCCACAATTAATATTGTAAGTAACAAAAAATGAAAATTTTCTTATCTATCCCCATATTGGGGATTTATTTAATGAAATAGGAGATAAATTTGATCTGATTTAAAAATGGTGAAGTTCAGATAACTGTAATTTGATAAAAGAGTATGATAAAGGTTATCGACTCTCACATCTGGGGAATAATTTGTGTCTTAGTCATTAAACCAAGATTCCTTGTAAATAATAATAGGGCACAGTAATGAGGTCAAAGTGTGTGCCCTTAGAAAACCTCAAGTGACAGATGAAGACAGGTGGGAAAGCGAGCACTTAAAAAACAGCATGAAAATGTTATTTTAGATGCTCGCACAGAGGTCTCTGACTGCAAGCAGAAAGGACATTAGCCTCAGTCTCAGTGGGTCTAGAGAGGCTTCCCGGAGACAGAATGACCTTGCAGGAGGAAGCTTTGAGGGACAAGAGAAGGAAAAAGGTAGAGAGACGGGAAGAGTGCAGAAATTGTTTCATTAGCATGTACTCACCTTTGGTGGATTACCAAAGAGATACAGGAAAATTTCACTTCCTCTAAAATGTCAAATCATCCCGTCTGCACTAAAGGAGGGGCAAAACTTGGCCCAAGAATAGGAAGCTCCTACTCTAAAAGATAAAAGTAAAATTTGAATCTATCACAGAAATATTGTTTCTGGAAGTACATCCCTAAACTTGCATCCAGTTGTGGTATGGAATGTAATTTTGGCAGTCAAGTACAAAAGGGTCACATTTTCTCTTCCTATGCTTAGACTTCAACACTCTCTGTGATTTAATGCTCCTGGTTTGTAGCTCAAAGGTTCACAAACCTTAAAATGAACATTATTGATATGTTTTGGGGGATGAGCTCTTCGGAATGTTTACAAACATACTCATACCTAAGGAGAAGGTTTTGCTATTGAGAAAAGCTGTGAATACCCCTAAAAGGAAAAAAATAAAAACCACTATTACTAAGAAACTCACTATAATATACTGTAATATACATATGCCTAATACAGATAATGTTCAGAGTGAAGAGTTACACAGAGGGAGTGGAATAACACAACAGAGAAGAAGACAGCTTTCCTCCTGAATCCCCAGTGAAGTAGAGATTGTGAAGCTCAGGTGCCTACAGGGGCCAGGTAGGCATCACGTGGGCCTGAGAGCTTGAATGAGAGGAACATGGCTATGCGGACTAACAAAGCAGCTAAAGGAAAAACCACTGACCCAGCTGCAACAGATACGACCACTTGGGAATACAGCCAGGTGTCCATATCTAGTCTTTTGAGAGAATCTAAAACAGAGATTTTTATGTGGGTTCTCCTACTTTTTTTTTTAATCCTTATCCAAGGGTATTTTATTACATTGAGAGAGAGAAGGGAAGAAAAAAAGAGGGAGGGAGAAAGAGGGGGGATATAAATGAGAGAGAGAGAGGAACATCAATGTGACAGAGAAGCATCAATCAGTTACCTCCCATTTGCACCCTGACCTGAAATTGAATCTGCAACCGGGGTATATACCCTAACCGGGGTCAAACCCAAAACATTTTGGTGTATGGGGCAACCCTCCAACCAACTGAGGCACCTGGCCAGGGTTCTCCTACTTTTCGTACTAATTCTGTAGGCTCAATCAGGCCACATATACTGTAGTAGGCAATCTCTGTGAGAAATAGCAGAATCATTTACTTACAGCTCTTTTTGCCATACAAGAACCAGGCTGGATATGTAAAAGTATGAGGTTTCTCCCACTATTTACCTTAAAAAGAGAGAGTCATTTGATTTGGTTAGATCTATCCTGTAGGAATTACAAAGAAAAAGAGATGCTAATAATATTATCTTAAAGACATTATCCTCTATTAAACCTTACTTCTCCTTATCTTTAAACAGCTATTCTAGGATATATACAATTCTATCTAAAATTAGGCAAATGAAGATTGCTTCCCAGTTGGTTCATTCTCAGGTCCCAGAGGATGAAATCAAAAGAGTGAACAAATTGTATGTACGCTGTTGGAATTATTTTCAAATACCATCATGGAGACCATACTGGGCATATTGATTTCTTGAGAGGGACAGAGGAAAAAAGAAAGTTAAACCATAATCTCCCCAGCTAAATTCCCACGAGATGTGTTAATTCATAAGCTCAGCAAGTATTTTTGGAGTAGTAACTGCTATATTTTCTAGTGTTTCAGATTTACAAAGAGGAAAAACTCAGAGATTCCACCGGAGTGGAGTCACCTTTCTCTTTGGCTAGTCTATCAAGTGGACTACCCCAGTCTTAAGCCACCTTCCTTATCTAATTGCTTAAAGTCATAAAGGAGTCATAAATATATATGGTAAAATTTCATAGATTCACTGAAGTTTCTTTTTCTTTTCTTTTCCTTTTTTTTATTGTTGTTCAAGTACAGTTTTCTCCATTTTCCTGCCACCATTTTCTCCCGCTCCACCCACCTCCACCTCCCACCCTTAATCCCACTCCCATTTGACTTTGTCCATGGGTCCATTATACATGTTCCTCAATGACTTCGCCCTTCAGTTGCATGTCTAGATTGGAGTGTGCTGAACCTTTAGGATCTAACAAATGCAGCTGGCGCCCTGGAGCAACTCATACATTTGCTACCGAGCCACGCATATACCACAGGTGTCAAGGTTCAGGTTCATTTTTAGTTATGTCCCAGGTACGGCTCCAGGACCTTGGGGCACAAGAGAAATAAAATGTGGTCCCTGCCCTCAGGAAGCCTAGGGATTATTAGCACCAGGCAAAGAGACCCTTGGACACCCATCTCCCAGCAAATATCCCAACCATCATCAGGGCTATGGACCCTCCAGAAGAAGCCCACCCCCTCCCACCGCTCATACCCAGAAGATAGAACCAGACTCTTTATTCTAGCTTCCAGTAAGTTCCTGATACACCGTGAATTCCAAAAGACTGCTAGATAGAGTTCCCATTTCAACATTAATCTGAGGAGAATACTTGGATGGTAGGAACATCCCATTCTTTAGAATTTGACACCTATGAAAACTCTGCTGCCTTGTTCCCAGTTAGCTATGAAAGGTAAACAAGCTCAGGTCTGTTAGCCGTCAAAGGACAGAAAAGCTTGTGCCTGAAAATATTTTATTTGTTTAGTCTTTTTTTCACTGCTCAGTTTTCAAATAAATATCTGTGAAACAGCCACATGTGCATCTGGAAACCTCCACTGGCTTAAAGCACATTCTCTTCTGCTCCCCTTGCCTGTCTCTTCTTTTATTTCCCCTTTTGTTTGCTGTCTTTGTTTGTCCCTTAAATGTTGACATTTATCTCTCTTGACAGGCTCCATTGGGAATCTCATCCAAATTAAGGATGACACTGAGCCATGAATGGCTTCCAGAACAACGCGTCTAGGTGGGTATCTCTAGCCCCTCATTTCCAATCTGTAAAAGACATTTCCACCTGGAGTTCTTGTTGGTAACTCAATCCTGATTTGTTGAAAATAGTCACTTCTTTTTAACTTGCAAGTATTTCCTCCTCTCATGCCCCCTCTTTCTGTTGAAGGCATTTATCCAACATGCCAATTTTCAACCTCTACTTCTTCCTTGCCTCCCACATCCAACCCACTGGAGAGTCACAATAATTCTTAATCAGAGAAACTGCATTTATTCCCTATTTTTCATCATTGCCGTCACTATTCTAATTCAGATATTATTATTTCATTTCAGGATTGAAGAGGTTACCACCCAAATGGACTCCATCGTTTTCTCTCCTTCCCATCCATCCATCCATCCATCCATCCATTTACCCATTACCCACAGAGTAATCTTTCTGAAGTATATTCCTTAGTGACTATTTCCCCTGCAAAAATCTCTAACATTCCTCCTTCTCTGAACAAATGAGGTCTTCTATGGGCTGAATTATGTCCACCCAAAACTCATGTTAAAATCCTAACCGCTTATACTTCAGAATGTGACCCTTTGGGAGACAGTCTTGAAAGAGGTAATTAAGGTTAAATGAAGTCATGATGGTGGTCCCTAAAGCAATATGACCTCATAAGAAGAAATGAGGGCACAGATACACATGAAAGGAAGATTATGTGAAGACACAAAAAAAGGTGACTATCGACGAGTCCAGGGAAAAGGCTTGAAACAACTCTGTTGACACCTTCATCTTGGACTACCAGCCTCCAGAACCATGAGAAAATAGATTTGTATTGTTTAAGCCACCCAGACTGTGTTTTTTCATTATAGCAGTCCTAGGAAATTAACACAAAGTCCAATGTCCCTATGTCAGCGCCTAAGACTGTAGAGTATGCTGCAGTGTGCCAGTGGCCTGGAAGCTAAGCCCCTCCAGGAGCAGCCTCAGGCTGAGGACAGCTTTCTCCTTCCTCAGGGGCAAAATAAATGTAAAATAAAGCACAAAGTCTCTATCTTGGGGTCTGTTGACTCAGGAGTCCAGCCAATTAAAAAAAAAAAAAAACAACTCTCCACAATTTGATCAAAACTGTTCCTTCTTCCAAAAATGCAGGTCCATTTCTACTTGTTTGAAACTAAGGCCCACCTCACATACCCCTGGCTCTGTGGGGCCCTCCCAAGTGGAGGAAATCCAGCTTCCTCTGAACTGCCAATTGTATCACTGCCCTTTTTATGATATTGACCATTTCTACTTCAATACATGTCTGCCTCTCTTTCCTTTTATCACAATGAATATTCTTTGAGGTCAGTATCTGCTTCATTCTTATATTTCCAAAGTCCCCAGCACAATGATTATTGTTGGCAAAAGCGAGAAAAGACTAAATACAAAGCCAACTATCTCTGTGTTAGTATAATAAGTGGTCACTTTTAATCCTTTCTCCTATCACCATCATCAATTTACTTTCATTGAGAAAAGAAGATTCCATGTATATAACAGAAGAAGACCGGAGTTGGATTATAATTATAATATAATTATATTTAAATTATTCTAGCCAAGTAGACCATGAAAAGTTTTATAATGCCAATGCACTTGGTAAAATTTCCTGGGAGACCATTGCACTCAGATAAAAATAATGATAATGGTGAACTCTTAATAATAGTTGATAGTATCAACTGCATACCATCACTTAAGAAGTATTCATTATATGCTAGGTAATATACTGAATTACATTCATTTTTTTACGTTAATCCTCATGACAACCTCCTTATGTCATAAGTGCTATTAACTTCATCTTAAAAAAGACGAAACTCTGGGAAGTAAACAACTTACTCACAGTCATGAAACTAATGAATGCAACTGTGTGTAATTTCAAAGACTATTCTCATAACCTTTCTCCTGGAGTAGAACCACTCAATCAGATTGAGCACACAGTTTTTTTGAGGCTGTGTGCATATGATGTATGTATGACCTTATCAGGAGCATCAGCTGCACATTGCTTATGCTCCAGTCTTTGCTGACCTCTGTCACCACCTGCATGGCACCTGCAGTCTAGTGTAGGATCAGATCCGAGGGTCAGTCCTGACTCCAGATGAGGAAATACAAGGAGCTCATCTAGCTCAACTGTTTGACATTTGACACCAAACCATGCTGTATTTTAACTCCTAATTAAGATGCCAGATTTTACCTTCATAGTAAGACCCAGCCCCTACTAGGTGCCCATTCATTCAATAAGAAACTGTTGCGTATTTAAGTCCATTAAAATAAGCCCAGGATAATTTCTGACATTGGGTGTACAATGGTGAACAAAACAAACATGTTCTGCTGTTCACTGCTTTCACTCCAACACCTAAGCCACTAGAAAATAGTATTTATTGAATAAGGAATAAATACACAGATCAGTGGATTTCTGCCTTGGCCCCTTGACTTAGCTTCATCCCACTCTTACCCATGCTGCTCATGCCTTTAGGTTCCAAGTTTTAGTAAATACGTTTCTTTCCCTGGGCCAGCATTGCTGCAACTCTCCTCACTTCCACCCTCGTCTCTGACCAGCCCAACTGAGTTAATTTCTAAGTTTTGGTTCCTACTAGAAAGTGCCATCCAGTATTAAGTGATTATACCAGTTAGCTTAGGCTAATTGATGCTGCGATAACAGCTGACCACTCTATCTCAGTGCTGTGACATCAAAAGTAAGCTTATTTTTCATCCATATGACTGCTTATCAGCTGCAGCTTTGCTCCCAAGACAGCATATCTGAGATGTGCTATTTTCAGTTAGACGGTAAAGGGAGTTGATAGAGTCACATGATAGCTCTTACACCTTTTATTGGCAAAGAACATCTGTCACTTCTATTCATATTTGATCAGCCAAATACAAGTCATGTGGCCAAATTTCAATTCAAAGTTTCAGTCAGTACAATCACTCCACAGAGAGGAGTGCCATGAACCATCTGACCAAATCCAATAACAAGGAGACAAGGACATGTAACCTTTCCTCAGCGAGGGGCAGTGAGCCGAGCCACGTCAAGCTGGCCCTTGCACCCTGGAAGCCTAGATGGATACTCTGCCCCCAGATTCACTGGAAACTGACCGGGTTAGAAACTGAAGACACCTGAGAATACAGAAGGGCTGCAGAAGTATCTGCTGATGCCACCTGGAGAGTGTTCTGATCCTACAGGGATATTTCAAGAGCATCGTTTTATCATCTAAAGCTCGAGATCGATGACCTCCCAACTTCCTTTCAGCTCCATGTTCCATGGAAAAGAAAAAAAAGCCCTGAAAGGGTTTTTGGAGAACACCGTGAAGTATGTGTTACTTTTATTGCATAGCCATCATTTTAACATCTCTTAAAGTATGACAATGAAATAATGAAATATAGATAAATCGAGGACATTCAGGACTACCTCAAAACCAGAAGAGACAAAGTAGCCACATTATACAATGTGTCATTGTCTTCACATTGGGAGACCTCCTGGTAATGGTTCCTCTTTATAATTACGTTTTTTGACAGCAGAGTGACATGCAGGACTAGCATTAATTAACACTGCCTTCTGATTTGCTCTAGTTTAAAATCTTGTCATTTTCAAGGCTATCCTCCCTCTTAAGCTTGCTGAATGCTGCTCAAAAATGGTTAGCCATGCCTGTTAAAATCTAAAATGTGCCCTGCCTTTAAAATGGCATTTTGGTGGGCTTCTGATTATATGGTGTGAAAAATTGGAATTTATGCCATTCTAAACCAATGAATAGGTTGAAACTTAACTATGAGTGAAAAATAAACTCACCTTTGTTGTCAGAAAGATGAAAGAAGGCCAGTGGTAAGGTCCACAGAGATAGTTAAAAGTCAAAGCTAATTGGAGGAAGAGCAGCATTATTTTTGTCCAGGAATCATTTTTATGAAGAATTCCACCTGGCCGGTGTAGCTCAGTGGATTGAGCATCAGCCTGTGAACCAAAGGGTCCCTGGTTCGATTCCCCAGTCAGGGAGCATGCCTGGGTTGCAGGCCAGGTCCCCAGTGGGAGGTACATAAGAGGCAACCACACATTGCTGTTTCTTTTCCTCTCTTTCTCCATTCCCTTCTACCTAAAAATAAAATAAATAAAATCTTTTTAGAAAAAAAGAATTCCATAAATCTCTATCCTTCATTAAAATAAATATTCAAATTTAGCTTGTTCCCTTCTACCAGCTTCATCACCAGCTTGGATC
Source organism: Mormoops blainvillei (assembly GCA_004026545.1). Lineage (NCBI taxonomy): Eukaryota > Metazoa > Chordata > Mammalia > Chiroptera > Mormoopidae > Mormoops > Mormoops blainvillei. Next base: position 236,725 of record PVJD01000285.1, on the reverse strand, counting down.
ACTGATGGCCAAGTTAGGCATCCTCAGACAAATGAGTGACACAACGCCAGGCCTGGCAGGGTGAGGAGCCCTGTGTCTGCCGACCTACCAGCACTTGAACAGAGCTTATCACACCATGACCGAAGCAGCCTAAAATCAACAAGACCACAGGACCAATGACAGCTGTGCGACAGTCAGATGTAAACATCACTTTTTAGGGCAATTTCATATCACAGTTCAAGCAGGAAAAACTGAGAGTATGGTATTTTATTGAAATGGATGGTACAGTTACAGAAACAGGTATATTCCTGTGAAAAATTTACCAATAAGCCCCTTAGATCGTGTCCCACTTGCCTACAAATCAAATCCCTGCTTCAGGTTAGCTCATTTTCTTACTTCCCAGAAATCACTCAGTCAAATATCAGATTTACATCATGTTCAAGGTATGTTTATAAATTAAAGAAGTTGACTTTTAAAAGCTAATATAGCAAACCTTAAACACACAACTGACTTCATCCCTTTCAAAGAGCTACCATCACTCCTCCTAGTCCAAATGCTGTCCTTCCATTAACACTAGAAAAGGAGCCTCATTTAATTGGTCACAACCAGAAAATGGGGAATAATGAAAAACTTGTCAAACCTTGTATGGCTAACAAGGCATAAAATAGGATTTCTCTGTTTTTCCATCAACCATGTCCCATTTTGATGCATATTGAAATCTCACTCAAAAAATGATCTTAACCCAGTGGGACTGAGATGCCAGGTGGATACTGAATCACTGAGGGAGACTGGAGTCATCCAGTTCTATGGCTAACAGAACTACTGTGATGAACACTTCTACTTTATCACTTGCCAACTGGATCTGTGTTTAAGGGGGAAAATTCCAGGTTATCCCTCCTATCAACTTATCTCAGTAATATCTATCTAGTCTCTATGAAAAATAAGTGGCTCTCATGTTTTAAAATATTGGGAAAGTTTATAGCCACATCTTATTTTTTATCCCAAATTTTCTTAGCCAGTTGATGTATTTTATTCATTTAATCACTCAATCATTAAGCAAATGTTTATTATTTTTTATTATATTTGTTGTACCAGAAAATATGCTATGAATGGAAATTCACAATAAATTTGTGGTTCTTCACTTGTAGAACTTATACTATAGGAGAAGACAAACAAGAAAATTCATTATAAAAGTTTAATGAGAGTCATAATAGATGGAAGCAGTGAATGAAGCTGGGTGAGAAGAATTCCCAATGGTAATAACATGTAGTTTAAAATGCAGACATGTACTTCATCTTTATCCACTCTTCTATTGAGGGACACATATATACTATGGAATACTACTCAGCCATAAGAAAAGATGAAATATTGCCCTTTACAACAACATGGATGAACCTTGGGAGTATTATGCTAGGCGAAATAAGTCAGTCAGAAAAAGCTAAGAACCATATGATTTCATTCATATGTAGGATATAAAACTGAAACTCATAGACATAGACAGAAGATAGCATGGTGATTACCAGAAGGAAGGGGTTAAGGGGGAGAAAAGGGTAAAGGGGGCCAAACATATAGTGACAGAGATGATTGACTTCGAGTGGTGGGAGCACAATGCAATTTACAGATCAAGTATGAAAGAAAGGTACACTTGCAACCTACATGATCTTATTAACCAATGTCACCCCAATAAATTGAATTTAAAATAGTGAATAAACAAATAAAAATTAATAATAAAATGCAGAAATGAAGTATTGGCTACCCAGGCCAATGTGGGGTGGAGGGGAGCAGAGAGAGTGCCCCAAGCAGAGGAATTTGCAGGGGTAGAGGTCAGGAGTCTGGCCCGTTAGGGAACTTAAGCAGTCCCTGGAGCATAAGGTACATGGGGGAGCGTGAAGGTCAGTGTTGCTGACAAACAAATCCATTCTGCAAAGCCCAAAGCCTCATTTCCAATGAGCATATTTAAAGGGATGTGTCAAAGGTACATTCATTTAGACCCTTGGGTTGGGTCATCCCGAGGTTCCCTGAGCCTTTTCATTTCATAAATTGCTTTCACATCTATTTCCTCAACTTTATTAGTATCCTTAAGTGCTTTCACTTGCTCCCATCTCTACCACCACTACTTGAGTTCAGGCTAATACCATTTCTTGCTTAGAATCTTGCTCCCACTTTCCAACCTCCCTCCCTTCTACCACTCCTCTCCATTCCCGGCCCTCCATTCTCCTCCATGTCCAGGCGATTCTTACTAAAAATCCATTCAATGATACATTTCATTGCTAAAAGTCTTACACTGAATCTCACAATCTTCAAGACAATATCTAAGTATCTATGCATGACTCATGAGTGGGCCTCTGGAGACCTGTCTAACTCAGCTTCCCAAAGCCTGCTCTGTATAACACCAGTTCCTATGAATTTAATAAGGAATCTTCAAGGACAAAGTTTTTAAAGGTAAAACAAATTTAAGGAACCCAGGGAAAAAGTAACACAGATATCTTTACTGTAACCTTTAACATAAAAATGTTTTTAGAAAGGTGAAGAGATTAAGAAAAACAAAGAAAACCACATAGACACAGACAACAGTACGGTGATTAACAGAGGGAAAGAGGGTGGGGGGAGATAGAGGAGGATAAAAGGGAGGATAAATGGTGACAGAAGGAGCCTTGGAGTGGTGAGCACTACACAATATACAGATGATGCATTATAGAATTGTGCACCTGAAACATATATAATTTTATTAACCAATGTCACCCCAATAAATTCAATAAAAAAGAAAATAATATACATGGTTTTTGAATCTCCAAAAGAAAGGACTACAGTAGTTAGTGTTTTTAAATTTGGGAATCCTGACTTGTACACATGTGCATGCACACACGTGTGTACATACACGCCCCTTGAGATCCTCTCTTGGTACTGGTGTTACAGTTGTGGTAAGTAACTTAATGTCCCCCAAAGATGCCGATGTCCTCTTCCCCATGGCAAAATGGACTTGGCACATGTAATTAAGCTAATGACCTTGAAGATGGGGGAGATTATTTTCGATTGTCTGGGTGGGCCCAATCTAATTTACCTGCGCACTGGAGCAGAAAGCTGTCTCAGCCTGGGAGCAGAAGGAGGCAAAAGGGAATCCAAGCATGAGGATCTGATGTTCTACTGCTCATTCTGAGATGTAGGGTATCATGTACAAAAAACCAGAGAAAAGTCTTCAGGAGTTAAAATTAGCCCACACCTGACATCCAGCACAGAAATGGGGACCTCAGTCCTACACATAAGAAACTGGATTCTGCCGACAATCCGAATAAGCTTGGAAGTGAATTCTTCCCCAAAGCCTTCAGACAGGAAGCCAGTTCTGCTAGCTCCTAAATCAATCAGCCTGGAAACTAAACAGAAGATGCAGCTCAGATGCTCTGGGTTGGACTTCTGACCCACATAACTGGTAGATAAGAAATTTGTGTTATTGGAAAATTCTACATTTGTGGCCATTTGACGTGGCAGCAATAAAAATAATCTACTTTACCTTTCTCTGTCCTCAGTGCCAGCTATATTCACATTGCCCTGCCTGTGACTTCCTAGAAGCAGATGTTCTCTCAAGAGTTGGGTTGGATTGTTGTGCTTGGAATGCTCTTTCCTTGATTTCTCTTCTTCCTAAGATATAACCTCCAATATCGCCTCTCCCCTGCCCATTCACCAAGGCCTGACTGCTGACATCAAGACTCTGTCTAAGCACCATCGTCTCTAGTGTACCCAGGCCTTTGCACGGTTCCCTGTTAAACGGTCTGTCTCTCCTAGGAGGTCTTGAGAACTAGGTGTTACATTAAACAAGAAGACCATTAGACTGAGGTGGCTTTAATGCTGAGATGGCCTTTGTGAGTAAATCAAAATCTAAGCCTGTAAATGCCTCAAGGTTACACAATCAAAACTTAAGGACAAACAATCACAAAAAGCCAAGTAGGATTTAAGATATAGCCGATTGATGATTTTCTCACATTGTTCTACCTTTTTTTCCTATAAAAGTGTCTCTTCAGGCTCCTATGGGTGGGGCACACCTAACCACTTCTGCTTTGGAGTTGCCTGATTGAAATAGACTTTTGTTCAATTAAAGTCTTAAAAATTTTAATATGTTTTAGTTTCTCTTATATTAAAGAACAATATTGTATTCATCTTTTCACCTCCAGTATCAATCCCCCAAAGAAAAGGCAGTCAGAATCAATGAATTCAGGTAAAGTAACTAATTTACAGCTTATTTTATAAAACTGAACCTCAGGAGAGAGATGACAGCTGAAAACAGAGACAGGGTTCTTCGACACGTGCCACTAGAAGTATGTGGGCAACACAGCCCACCCAAGCACAGAGGATGGAGATAATAATATTTTTGAAAAATATTTTCCAAAGTATTTTTCAATCCCTGCAAATTCTATTGCCTTAAGTTTATCCTGCCATTAAATAAAAGTTAATCATTTCTTCAGGACAGAGACAATGAACCTAAAGTGCCCTTACTTGGTTCTGAGCTTATTAGGCTTTTTTAAATCCAAAGTGATGCAATAGTTTGAGATCCTGGCTACCAGGTAGAGAAAGGGATTTTCTCAATTCCTAAAGCTTTCCATATCAAGAGAAGTGCTTTAATCTAAAGAATAATATAAATGAGCAAACAAAACAGAAACAGACTCACAGATACAGAAAACAGTCTGAGGGTTGCCAGGGGGAGCAGGGTTGCGAGAGTGGGTGAAAAAAGGTGAAGGGATTAGAAAGTACAGATTGGTCAAGGGGATGTAAAGTACAGCATAGGGAATATAGTCAATAATCCTGTAGTAACTATGTGTGGTGCCAGGTGGGTACTGGAAATATCAGGGGAATCACTTTGTAAAGTATACGGTTTTCCAAACACTATGCTATCCACCTGAAACTAATACAAAATAATATTGAATGTAAATTATAATTTAAAAATAAAATTTAAAAAAGAAGTAAACACCCAAGCGTTCTAAATCTGTAAGACTAAAAAGATCATCCAAAAAAAAGAATAAGAGTACTGCTTTAAGTCTGTGCTTAGAGTTTTCATGAGCCACAGACAGTACAGTAGATACAAAGGCATTTTAGTAACTTGTCTATTGTCTAAATCTAGTGATTTAAAAAGAGAGAGATCAGCCCAGGCGTGGATGAACCCCAAAAGCATACTTTCTCCCACTGTAGTATGTTGTACCAACAAATTTACTGCTTCCGGAAATAATGATGTCCCTGTCACTAAGCCATATGCAAACCGAGCCTTAATGACCTCCTGGCTCGAATGCTGGAGAGATCTGCACATGAACAGGCGGCTCTCTGTGTGACCTTTCAAGCGAGATCCAACCCTCAACTCTACAATGTTAGGAAAATGTTCATTTCCTTATAAAATTAGTTTAAAATGTTATAACTGCCTCATATATAAATTAAAACCCAATTCTGAATCTCTTTGGATAGTCCAATCATCCATTCAGCTCATAGGAAAGAAAGATTAGGTACATGCCTTGTTTGACTGCAACAAGCAGCGATTCGGTCCAAAGCAACAAATGGTTCATGTTATTACTCCTGCACCAAGAGAGAAAGTAAAATTCAGGAAAGGAAACATATGTATTGAAATTCCACAGAGCTATTTACATAATAAATTCAGTATATGAAGCATAATGTTATTTAAAGCTATTTACCTGTATGGTTTTGTGAATCAATGTCACCCTAATATGTTCAATAAAAAATAAATAAAATAATAAAGTTATTTCTTATATAGGATATGAGTGCAAAGCCTGAAAGTATATGCATACATGCCTGCAACAACTATTTAGCTCAGATGACTATTTCAGAAAAGTAAGTATAGAGTGGGAAATGGAGAATATAAAACCAGAATTATCTTCTGGAAAGTGGACCCCTTATAGTACAGGCTTCCCTTGCTAAGTGAGTGTTCTAGAACCCATCTGTGTCAGTGTGCCAGCTGGCATTGTTGTGAGAGACTGAGTTTGGTTTCAGTGGATTTTTTTTGAAGGCTCTCAATACGTTTGCCCATTTCATGATGGGTGATTTACAAGCACACCTGCCCACGAGTGTTCAACAGTTTTGACCAAAAATGGCATGACCCCTGTGCCCTACCCTCCCTATTCACCTGATCTCACCCAGGACAACTTTTTTGTTTTTTTCTCTGGATGATAAAAAAGCCTCAGAATGCTTTGCCGATGTGGAAGAGAAAAAAAAACAACAAAAAACAGTAGGAACACTAAAAGGCATCAAAATCAACAAGTTCAAAAACTGTTTTAAGCAGTTTGAAAAGCATCTCAGTATGCGTACTGCATCAAATGAAGAGTACTTTGTAGGTGACTGAAGTTTAAGCATGTAAGAATAAATACACGATTTTTATAAATAAATTCCTGTTTTGGGGGTCTCCTCTCATATATAAAGAAGTAGAAATTGGTAGTTACAAAATAATCAGGGGGAGGTAAAGCACAGCATAGATCTATTCACCAAATCATTTAGTTCGTAGCTCTGAACTATCGCTGTCCTTTAAAAAAATAATAATAAAAACACATGTCCTCAGCTTACAGGGCTAGCTGGCTTCCTGGAGAAGCGAAAGTCATATGAGTCTCTTGCCCTTCATGTTTCCAGTCTCTGTTGTCTGCGATTCATCCATTTTCACAGGGGAGGATCCTTGTGACTCACTGGTCCTGTCTTTGATCTCAGTTCAACATGTTCTGTTTACAAAAGAGCTCAGCAGGCACAGAGCAGGCAATTTCCAGGAAAATTAAAACTCAAAGGTGGCATGAAGGCCCAGGTGACCACTCAGCAGTCGTCCACAAAACCCCAGGACGACCCGGAGAACAGAGGCTCAGACATGAGGATTCGTTTCTGTCCTGTCGTGGGTGTGCTCTTGGTCCCAGGTGGGTGAGCGCATTCGAATGAACAGGATGGGGGCTAAAGGCAAGCTGCTTGGAGAAAGGGAAGAAATGAAACTGCTGCTGGTGGATAGTGTAATTCAGTGTAACTTGGTTCAGCAGCTGTGTTGTTTTCCTCCTTTCAGTCAAGGTGTTCAGACTCCGTACAGAGACACCAGGAGGAAAGCAAAGCGAACACTAGAAACTGCTGAAGGAAAAAAAAGACTATGGTGAACTGAGGTTCCAAAAGCAGAGAATACTTGTAAGACATTGTGCTCATGACCCATGAGGGAAACAGGGTGACAGAGAGGTTACCATGAAGAACGCCGAACTTCAGCCATCTTCAATGACAGGAATACAGCATTCGACAACTCTAGAAAATAATTATCGTTATTAACATGAAAAATTATTTCAAGTAATCTCCAGGAAGACAAAAGTAAATTTTTCAAGGAAATCAAATATATAACCACAATAATAATCAGTTAACCTGTTATGCCCTTATATATATATTGGTGCTTTCTCATCATGAGCATCATTCTCATGTTCCATGTTTTCTATCACAGAAAAATGTGTCAGTAAACTAACAGCAAGGGAAAAACCCTTCACAGTGTTTTCCTTTGTACTGGCTGAAATTGCTTTCAGCTTGCCTTTTTTTTCTCTACTCTGATTTATCACAGAGACAATGGGGGTTGTTTCACCGTGACACTGGGAAGCATTCATTGTGGTTATCTTCTGGGATCACCTGACAGCAGATGAAACATGATGAAATATGATTTGACAGAGCATACACGGGGGCCTCTAGCTACAGACATTTGAGGGGGCCATGTGGTTAGTACATGGCTTGTCTTGAGAGCTCTGAAGAGGCATTGCATTTGCGAATCATTTTCAAAAGTTATGAATGAATCTATTCTAGGACTTTCAGAAAAGAGCTATCTAGTTTCTCTTTTTTTCTTTTTTTAAATCATTTTTTATTTTTCAATTACAGTTGTCATATTATATTGCTTTCAGGTGTATACCCCAGTGATTAAACATTATATGACTTACTAAGTGATCAACTCGATAAATCTCATATACCCATCTGACACTATACATAGATATTGGAATATTACTGACTATGCTGTACTTCACATCACCATGACGATTCTGTTACTACCAATTTGTACTTAATCCCTTTACCTTTTACCTTTCTCCCATCTGGCAACTGTCTAAATATTCTTGACGTCTACAAGTCTTTTTCTGTTCTGCTTGTTTGTTTATTGTGTTTTTTAGATTTAATTGTTGATAGGTATGCATTTACTGCCATTTTATTTATCATATTTTGTTATCATTTTTGCCCTTCTTCTTCTTAAAGAAGACTCTTTAACATTTCATGTGGTACTGACTGGTTTGGCAGTGATGATTTCCTTTAGCTTTTTCTTGCCTGGGAAGCTCTTCATCTGTCTTTTGTTTCTAAATGGGAGCTTTGCTGGACAGAGTAATCTTGGTTGTAGGTTCTTGCTTTCATCATGTTAAATATTTCTTGCTACTTCCTTCTGGTCTGCAAAATTTCTGTTGAGAAATCAACTGACAGTCTTGTGGGAGCTGTCTTGTAGGTAACTAACAGCTTTTGTCTTGTTGCTCTTAAGGTTCTCTCTTTAACATTTCGCATTTTAATTATGATATGTCTTGGAGTGGGCCTCTTTGGGTTCAACTTACTTAAGATTCTCTGTGCTCCCTGGGCTTGTATGTCTATTTCTTTCACCAAGCTAGTGAAGTTTTCTGTCATTATTTTTTCACATAGGGTTTCAATTCCTTGCTCGCTCTCTTCTCCTTCCGGTAACAGCATGAGGGAATGTTGTTACTTTTAAAGTTGCCCCAGGTGGTCCTTACATTATCCTCACTTTTTGGATTCACTTTCCTTTTTTCTTTTTTGCTGTTCAGGCTGGGTGTTTTTTTGCTTCATCTACCGTACTACAGATTCCCTGTAAATTTTTCATCATTTCAGTTAGTGTACACTTTATTTCTGACTGGCTCTTTTTTTTTTGGTTTCCATGTCCTCTTTTTCTGCTGTTGAAGTTCCCTCTAAGTTTATCTGCTCTTTCCCGAGTTCATTGAGCATCTTTATAATCAGTGTTTTGAACTCCGCATCTAATAGATTGCTTGTCTCCATTTTGTTTAGTTCTGTTTCTGGAGTTTTGCTCTGTTTTTCCATTTGGGACATGTTTCTTTGTTTTCTCATTTTGGCAGCCTCCCTGTGTTTGTTTTTATGTTTGTTTGTTAGGTAAAGTTGTTATGTCCTTTAGGCTTAGTAGAGTGGCCTAATATAGTAGATGTTCTCTAAGTTCCAATGGCACAGTTCCCCATTCACCCAAACCAGAAACTCCAGGTGTGCTCCCTGTGTGGGCTGTGTACACCCTCTTCTTGTAGTTGAGATTTGATTGCTGTTGGCATGTCAGTGGAAAGAATTCACCCCAAGGCCAGTTGGCTGCAAGGACTGGCTGCCACTACCACAGAGGATCAGCTCTGCAGGGGCCCAGGCCCTGGAGCAGGACTGACTTCAGTGAGACTCTGGTGTTGGCTGAATCTGCCCCTTGAGTGTGTCACCTGTGGAGATGGTCTGGAGCTATCCACTGGGTGTGCTGGCTCTGGGGCCTCCCAGGAAATACAGGCAAATGTCAGCCGCCATGTGTGTTAGCCACCTAATGAGCTACAGAGTGATCTGCAGACGGCTGCTCCTTGTGCCGGGCTTTGCGGTGCCCAGGAGAGGCCAGGCTGCTAACTGAGGCAGCTCTGGGGCAACTTAGGGAGAAGTATCGGACATGCTGAGGCCGGATGCTGCTTGTTTGAGAGATTTTAGGAGAGTCTGAAGCATGAGCCAAGACAGGCCACTGGCATGGAAAAACATATGGAAATAGCTTGCGCGGGCCTGCACGCTGGGTTGTTTGGGGTCTCTGAGAATTCCGAGGGTGGAGCAAATAACGTAAACCAGGTTGCTGGAGTCTCAGATATGGTGCTTGCCTGCAGGCTCTGTTGTGGATGGGCTCAGAAAAGGAACAGTGGCTTCAGCAGATCTGTCTTGGAGAAAGCAGCCTGTCCAGGTGTTACCCTGATGCCAGACACTTCATTTCCCCCCTGTATGGCCCTGGTGACTTTCGAATCGCCGCCACCACTGGAATTCGGAGTGAGTGTGTCTGGGTAAGTGCATGCACAGGCCCTTTAAGAGGAACTGCCTGGGACACCAGAAGCCCTCCGACTCACTCAGTCACAATTCCCACTGGATTTTACAAAGAGAAGTTATAGGGACTTCTCTTTCCAGCACTGGAACCCAGGGCTGGGGGTACCTGGTGTGGAGCTGGGGCCTCTCATTCCTCAGAGGAGGCCTCCGCAGCCAAGATATTCCTCCTGATTTTTATAAGACACATGGGATTGCCCATTCCACATCTCCACCCCTCCCACTAGTCTTGATATGGCTTCTCTTTATATCTGTAGTTGTGGGATTTCTGTTCAGCTAGATTTCAGGCAGTTCTGAATGATAGTCTGTAGTTTAGATGTATTTTTGATGTGGTTGTGGGAGGATCCTATTACCACATTTACCTACTCGCCATCTTGACCAGAAGCTGCTATCTTGTTTCTTTACCCCAACCACCCTACTCTCTTCTCTTACAAATTGCTAAAAAATATGAGATTAAACAAACAAGTGTACCAACAAACAAAAAACCCTTATTTCAAACATGTGTATGTCTTGTTTGAAAATAAGGTTAATTTTTTTAATAGGAAAAAAAATAGTGTGCCCCCCTGAACAATGCCTCAAATGAATTAATCGCTAATGTTGCTGAAATAGAGGGTAATGAAAATGTTGCTGCAGGGGGGAATTCTCAAGTAGGGAGGGAATAGAGCGAATGAGAGGGAAATGCAGGGAGGGAAATAAAGAAAGGAAAGTGTGCCCAGGAAGACATGCAGGTCTTCGAAACCTAAAATAGCAAGCCTTGCCTTTGGCATCCTCCCACCTCTCTTCTAATTCCCTCCTCTACTATTTGCTGGCACCTGCCTCTCAAGGCTTCAGTTACCCATGGCCCCAGGCTCGCAGATTTCACACTGGGTGAGCTTGCCCCAGCCTACAGGGCATCTGGCACATCCACCTCCATGTGGGCTTTTATTTTTCCCAGGTGTACTCTGGGCTAAATGTGAACTCTGGAATTACATTCCTGAGGTCATACAAGCTTTTTCATGCTGTCCTTCCTTCACAGTCACCCGTCTCCTACCTATAAAAAATACCATAGGTGTCAGGTGAATACAAGGTTTATCGGGATTATAGCTAAGTTATAAAATATCTAATCACGGGAGTATATGCCTGAAACTAATATAATATTGGATGTCAAATGTAATTGAAAAATTAAAAATGATTTAAAAATAAAAATATAAACAAATAAATAAATAAAATAAGCCTACATTTCACCTGTCCCCATGAATTTCACAAGAGCCCTGGAGCACACCAGGGTGGAGATTCTAACATTGGAGGCTGTGTTGAGAAGGTAAATGACCCTTTTGCAAGTCCAGTGGTCTCCAAATATTTCCTTTCAATAAAATAAAGGGAGACTTCATATTTTTAGCAGATCATTAAAACAAAATGTTTCGATGGTACAGCACCATAATTTTTGACACATACTCAAAGGTTGTGTGGTACTGCTCTTAAAATCACCCCTGACCTCTACTTACTAATTTAAAAAGGTTGCTCAGCACTTATATCCCTCAAAATAAGAAAATAGCAATGGAATTGATGTTAAACTCATCTTAGCAATTAGTAAAATTCATTAATAGGTCCATAAAAAATAGAAAAAAAATTATTCCATTCATATAATTAAAATGCATTCCCAATAATATTAGAGATGTTGCATTAGATAATTATTTATCAAAATGTGCTATGCATTTGAGCAACTATGTTTTGAAAGAAAATAATAATCAATCAATTCATAAGGAATTTTATCATTTAGATCTTTCTGGATAAAGTTTTATTCATTCATTTATTTAATAAAAATTTATTAAGCTTGTGTAATGGTGGGGTCCTATTCTATATGCTGGTTGAGAGAGCTTGAGTTAGGCAAACAATATCCCTGGTCAAGTGAGTGAGAGGCAGACTATAAATAAATAAACAAAAAAAAATCCATAATTGAACAATATGAAGAGAATGTAAAAAGGCCAACATGATGAATATAAATGGAGTATCTCCCTTAGACAAGTCATAGAAGATGTTAAGGTAAGATTTAAACCACAGAAAAGACACAGTTATCTAAAAGATGAGGAGAAAGAATGTTCTAGGCAGAGAGAACAACTAATGGAGGCTTAGGCAGATAACAAGGTTGTTGGGTTGGAGGGAAGGACATAAAATATGACCAAGGACCCTGGCTGGTGTGACTCAGTGGATTGAGCGTTGGCCTGTGAACCAAAGGGTCACTGGTTCAATTCCCAGTCAGGGCACATGCCTGGATTGTAGTCCAGGTCCCCAGTAGGGGGTGAACAAGAGGCAATCACACACCATTGTTTCTCTCCCAATTCTTCTCCTTCTGTTCCCCTCTGTCTAAAAATAAATAAATAAAATCTTTTAAAAAATAAAAATAAAACAAAATAAAATATGGCCAAGGGAGGAAGAGTGGTAAGTGAAGACCCAGGAGGGCTAGAGAACCCCATGGAAAGCATCATGAGTCCATGCAAGGGACTGGATATCATTCCAAGTGAGATACATGGCCTTGGAAGAAGTTTAAGCATGCAAATGAATCGATATGATTTAGAATTGGTTTTAAAAAGATGCCTCTGGCTTCTATAACCGGAACTGGTTATGGGAAGACAAGCACTGAAATAAAGTCATTAGGGGAGGGGCCAGGAGTCTCTGTCCATAGTGAGCAGCACAAGCTCAGAGCCCGCCCAGATGTGGGCGTATTCAAGATATGGGTAGAAGGAAGAGGGAGGGTTAATTGTCTTATTGTTTAAGAAACTTGAAAACACAAATTAGTCTCTGAATTTCTTCTTTATATGAACTTTTAATATAAAACGGGGGACTTCGCATTAATTTCCCACTTATGAAGGAATGTTTACAACCTTTTGTATAACATAACATAAACTGAAAATACACTAATGTTTTCTAATATTTGCCTCAGATTTGTTTAAAGGAATCAGGAACTGCGTACAAAATGTAAATTCCCCTTATTCTTCTTGTCCTTTATTTCTTGTTTCTTCCCCAGAGGTCAATTTCTCCTCTTATTTTTTTAAGTTTATGTGTAAATGCATGAAAATGAATATATATTCTTTGTATTATTTTTATTTAGAAAATGGTATAACTGTATTTGTATTTTTTTGAAATTTACCTTTTATTCAACATTATGTCTTTGAGGCAAATAGAGATCTATTTCATTAACTTACTGTAGTATTAAAACCTGTTGTGTGAATATAAAACTATACATAACAATGGATTACTATTAATTTCCCTACTAATAGACACTTAGATTGTTTCCAATTTTTCACTATGGAACAATGCTACTATAAATATTCATTTCCTTGTTTCCTGTGTGTGTATCTGAAGGTTCCTCTGGAACACATACATAGATACAGAACAGCATAGGGAAGTACACTTTCAGTTTTACTGGATATTCCCAAATCGCCCCACATGCGTTTGCACCAATTTACACTTCTTCCGGCATCATATGAGAACTCTATTTCCAGACGTGTTTCCATTCACTTGATATTGCCACCCTTTTCATTTTTGTCAATCCTGTGTGTGTGAAGTGGTATTTTAAATTGCATCTTCCTGAGTACTAAGGCACCCTTCCCCGTTGCTTAACCTTCACATGCATTCATTTCTTTAAAAAATTATTTCCCCTCCACTGCTGCTCTACCTTCATTTGATTCTCATAGTAATGGACATGTGGCTTTGCTATGTCACTTGCCACTTTGTGCCTATTGGCCTGTGTGACTTCCCCACTGATTTCCTGCGAACCTCCAAAGCAACAGATGTATCAGATTCATTCTGTCTAGGTCATGGCTGAAGTTCTGTAATACTCATTGAATTGCACATATGTAAATATTTGCCTTTGCTTTTAAAATTTTGTGATTTTAATTATTTTCATTACTCAGGTACAAATTTCAACCACTTTTTTGCCATATAATTTTTCCAGTTTCTAAATTAAAATAACAAGTTAACCTCTTATTATATGAAGCCAAATCTTGTATATCTGCTTATTGGAATTATCCTCTCCAATGGACTTCTGAAGGAAAGTAATCAAATCTTATTTAATTGCATATGAACTTACTTACAGAAGGATATTTAATATAATGAAAATAACGTTCTTGAAAAGTCATCATTTAACTGGAAATCAATAAAATAAATGCATATTATCGTTAAAAACAAAATTCAAGTCTTTGGAATTATATCACTGTACATTCAGTACTATATTTTCACAACTTAAATTACCTTAAGGTTAAATCACGGCAAACGACATCTTTAAAATGTGTTTATCAATAATAACTAACAGTTATTGAGAACATTCTCACTGTGGCACACATCCAAGTGGTTTTTAAAAGTTTGCCCTCTAATAACCTTGGATGTCAGTGCTGCTGTCAGCACAGCCCACTGGTATAGAATGGGAAACCAGGGTGCAAGGTGGTGAAGTGACTGGCCCAAGCTTATAGAGCTGGGATTTTCACCCAGGTAGGCCTCCTCCAGGCCCTGCACTCTTATCCCCACTTGGGGGATAGACCGAGACCATCAGGGATACTGACCATGAGGAAGAGACAGTCTTGGCACTGTTCTAATTTACCACATACCTGCTTTGTCTTTTGCTTGATTTTGATTATCATGGATTAGGCATATTGATTTTATATCTATTCAGTAAAAAGTGGGTACGAGTTTTAAATTGTGAGGTAAGAATTCATCATAAATTCCGGGGTTTGGGGAAATACTGAGACATTTTAACAAAATCTTACAGTGGCCTCTCCTGAACTGCATCCTTAGAACCCCATGTGCCTTTAGGGCATACAATTCAAGCCTAAAACCCGCTTTAAAGGGAGATCTGTTCTGTGTAATATTTACTAAGTAAGCTTTTCTGAAGAAGTCTCTGTTCCAGGACTACGTAGATGTCCACACCCCAGTGAAGCAGCTATGAAAATAGTCACCAGTGAACAGCAAGTAATCACAACATAAACTAACAGAGGAAGTATCCACAGGCAGGAGACAGTTCTGGGGAGCAGACCCAGGCCCTCGATACCTGGACACGTATGCAAATGGAGAGGACTTTTCTGGGGGAGGAGACAAAACTTAAGTTTTAAATAAATACAGTTTTATAATGAAATATTCAAAAATCAGCTCTGCTGGCAGAGGCTAGCCCCAGTGAGTTGAACTGGGATTAACCCAGTGAAAATAGTAGCCTTCAAATTAATGAACTCCATGGGTGCTTGAGCATAAATCATGCACACACACACAGCCCAGTTTTGCACAGAGGTGAAGTCTTTCCTCACATGTGGCATCTAAGATGCTCCGCCAAATTCCCTGAATTCTGCTCCCTCTGTGGAGTTCAAGGGTGCATGCATGTAGAACAAGCAGAGCATAACTGAGCTCTGAGAAGGAAGGGTTTTTTGTTGGTTTTTTTTTTTAACACAAATTCAACTTATTTACACCTTCTAAGAAAACAGTTGTGAGAATTCTGTTACTCCATTTTGCTGATTAGAAAATTGAGGCTCAGGAAGATTCTCATTTAAAACATGCTCCTTCTCACTTTAGACTCTCTTTAGAGAGACTCACACATGTCAATAAATGCTGCCAGGGTTTTGTACTCTTAATCCTGAAATCCTTACCTCTTCACTTATCTCTCCAAGAAAAACAAAAACAAAAACAAAGTCGAGCAAAGCTGACGCCTATTTAGGAGCCCTTCTCTAAGTAATTTGGAGCTTTGGGAGGGACAGAGGAAAGAAGGCAGCTAGAAAAGCCTGAACTATTCAGACGGGTCCAGCCAGATAGTTCTCCAGCTCCCAGGTTAGCCCTCCAAAAAATATTTCCTCCCTTGGCATTGAGATTTTTATTTCTGTTTATTTTTTAGTTCAGAATGGACTCAAAGTCACATAAATTTCACAGTTCCCTCTATAACGAATTAGTGGGTTTCATATACATGTATATTCATGTATATCCTCTTCCAAGGGCAAACAAGCCAACAAACTTCCTTATGCTATTTGCTCAGTAACCCCACCTCCCCACCCTCCCTGCTTAAGCCCAGTTCCCAACCCTGTTGTACCTCCAGGGCCTCTTCCCACCTAACCCTTCCTCCCACAGAGGCACACTGCTCCTTACCCATCTTGCCTTCCCTCGTGCTCCCCAAAGTTCTTTTTTCTCCCAAAGAGAAGCAGAAGTCCAGGTAGAAGAAAATCTTTCGGTTTAGGAGGAAGATTTTAAAGAGCGGTATTCATGTTTACCAAAAATTAATTCATTTAAGAATGAATTTTACTGTAATATAAAATGTTATCCTGGAAATTTTCTGCCTCCAATCAAGTGATTTCTAGGCTCACATTTTTACAAATATTTGATTAGCTGTATAACTTTATAAAAAAATAATTCATTATACTTTTCTAGCTTTCTGGGTATTTAAGTATTCTGGTCATATTTTACAGTGAAATTTATCTGCTTAACTTGATTATCTACAAAGAATTATCTTTTAAAAGTGTGGAAAAGCAAAGTAAAACCGATTTGCAAAACATAAAAACAGAAATAGATGTACTTTCCTAAAGCATTATTAAATATTGTTGAGGATGAGTAGAAGTGTGAAGCAATTTGAAAACTTTAAATAATTAGACTGGATTGTAGAATGAATGTTTTTACCAACTAGGGGTTAAAAAAAGTATGAAAGTTGTTTTTATAAAGTGAAATGTATGCAATACTTTGTTAGGAAAAAATGAATAGACTGATTCATGAAAATAATCATATTATATGTATAAATACATATATATGTACTTAAATATATACAGACCTCTGTCTTTAAACAGTATCACATGGAACGCAAGTGCAAACTTATGAAACATTAAGAAAACTCTACCTGCTGAGGTGTTATTTGCTGTTGTAGCAAAGAGAGATAAGTTATTTCTGAGGTAAAAGTATATGCAATATATGGAGTTGAATTGGTTCTTTTCATAATATGCAGTATTTGGAATCCGAGCAATGATTAGTATAGATGACAGAGCACATCACATTCACAAACATAGTAGGATAGATAAGGGTGAGAATGAAATAACAGAGGAAAGAGGAGAGGTAAAGGGAGGGCTTGTTAACTCACAGGTTGCCCTGCCCTACCCCCAAAGGGCTTACTGCAGTAGTTTTTGTTTTTTTTTTTATGGAACTCAAGGGCTTGTACTTCTAAGAAAGCCCTAGGTGATGCTCATACCATTGGTCTAGGGACCACACTTTGGAAAGTACTGATGTAGACGCATTAGAAATACTTCTAATTTCTAGAATTGTACACCAAAAGGTTTTGGGTTCCATCCCCAGTTGGGACGCATACAGGAAGCAACTGATCGATGTTTCTCTCTCACATCAATGTCTGTCTGCCTCTCTCAATCAATCAATATCTTTCTCACAAATCAATGTGTCCCTGGTTAATTTAGATTAAATTTCTAAATCTAATTCCACATGAAAAAATATTACTCCCTAATATACTAGAACTGTCTTGGCAGTTCTTGGTTGCTTTTTAAACAGTGATCTGATTTATATTGTTATTTATGCTTACTCTTTCAAATAAGTGTCTCTAAAGAACCCTGTCACTTGGAAATATAGTGAACTCATCATTAACTATTTAAGTTCTCTATGGGATGCCATGCAGGGAGAGAGGAGTGATTATGTCCCAATAAATGCCTTTGATTCTGATCTTCATGCAACTGTATATTCTTGGACAGTAATCCTCCCCTGTGTGTCCCTGGTCCTATTAGATCACATGTCCGTTCTAGAACTAATTCCAGTTCGGAATTTGCCAGGGCAATGCAGTTCATTGACGGGCTTAGGATTTCTTCCTCTGGAGCCCCTCCCTGTGATAAAAGGCATGGAATTCCTGCTCTTTTCCAACCACATTACTGCTATCCAATAAGAAAAATTTCAAAAGAATCGGGAGGGGGAGGGGTGGCATCGTATATCAGGTTCCCCAGATGATGCCAGGAGACAATAGGCGATAAGGATTCGTATGCAAGTGGTTGATGAAATCTTCCAGGAGAAAGTGGTACAGGCGTGAAGAAGCAGGACAGAGGACGGAAAGAAGAGTATGATTTCAGACAAAATTACCTTGGTAGTAGTTTGAGAAGTTCTGTATTACATGTGTTAACACTTTACCTCTCATCTCTCCTCTGTTATCCCATTCTCGCCCTTATCTCTCCTTCCGATACTTTAAAATATGCTTTTCTTCTATACTGGCCATGATCCTGCAAGGGAGCTCTATAATGCAAATAACTCCCTAAGGGCATCTAGACCCCAGTAAAAGAGAGTAAAAAGAGCTGGGTTTTCCTGCTTCCCTGATATCCTGCAGGCCCAGGCTGAAGTGACCTGGGAGGTAGAGATACCAGAGGGACTCCAGTCCCTCAGAACAAATACAGGGATTTAAGGAGACACAGCTGGGGCACCAGCACTACTGCCTGAAACAAACAAAACCACACTCTTCCATCAGGCTAAAAAATTATTTTCTTATATACATCAAGATTTCCAAACATGTAAAAAAGAGGGAAAAATGGGATGGGGTAGAAGGGCAATAGTTCCTGAATTTGAAAAATGCTGGACTAAATAAAATTCAAGAGAAAACTTTTCTGTAGGCCTTTTATGAGCCTTTGCTGCACACGTGGGTATTGTGAGTCAAACTACAAAACCATTTTTATAGGAATATCTCTTGGGACACATTCCATGACATACAGCTTGGGAAAGGCTACTGTGGGCAAGAGACTGGTACAGGTTTTTATTTCTTTTCCTTCTTTTTTTTTAATCTTCACCTGGGGACACATCGATTTGTGAGAAAGATATTGATTGACTGAGAGAGACAGACAGACATTGATGTGAGAGAGAATCGTCAGTCGGTTGCTTCCTGTATGTGCCCCAACTGGGGATGTACCTTTTGGTGTACAAGGTGGTTATCCAACCAACTGAGCCACCCGGCCAGAGCAGGTACAGGCTTTTAAAGTCACATCACCAGATCATGATGAAAGGTGTGAAGTGAATAGAGATGGACTAGAAATGGGGAGATTGGGACACTAAGATTGCCATGCCTCCTGCAACAGTACAAGAAAAATACAAAAATGAGTGTGATTATATTGTAGTTATACTTGTCAACTAAAAGACCTGCGAGACACTAAAGAAGTGAGAGATTCTGAGCTCTGTGGCTCAGGCGAGCCCATAACTAATGAGGCCATGGATCCTGACAGAGAAGTTATCAAGAAAGCTACTGTGGGAGGTAAAGCCAATATTTGAAAACGATATGGAAATGGGTGGTAGACAACTGAAGCTAACGGGGTCTATATTAGTCTGCTCAGGTTGCCATAACAAACTGCCACAGATAATGGTTTAAACACAGAAATTTATTTTCTCATGGGTCTGGAGGTTGAAAGTCCAAAATCATGGCATTGGCAGTGCTGGTTTCTCATGAGACTTCTCTCCAAGGCTTGTCGACACAGTACAAGTTCACACTGTGTACTCACAAGGCCTTTCCTGTGGGTCTCCTCCTCCTCTTACAAGGACAGTAGTCATATTAGATTAGGGTTTCATCCTTATAATTTTGTTTATGGTTAATTACCTCCCTAAAGGCTTCTCCAAATATAGGCACATTGAGGATTAGGGTTTCAGTCTATGAATTTTGGGGGAACACAATTCAATCCCTAAAGGGGCACTGGTTGCAGTTTAAAGAAATGTGAAGTTGCTGAGACTTGGACCTTTGAAAGACCAGGGGTATAAAGGAGAGCCAATCCTATCAGCTCTCAAAACTGGAAGATTTGAGCAAGCATCTTACTGCTCTGTACCTCTGTTGCTACACCTCAAAAAGAGCTAATGATTACCTTTGGTTATGGAGATCTGATGAAAATAACATCTCTTCTCAGTCAGGGTCCAGGCGGGAGGCAGAAACCACATAATGTTTACAAACAGAGAGTTTACTATAGAGAACGATTGTCAGAGGGTTGGAGTTGAGGGGAGTTGGCTGTAAGTGTTAAAGAGAATGTTAAAGAACTTGGGTATGACAGGTAGGAGGATACCAGGGCTCTGAGGACTGGGATAGAGAATTCTGCTGAGACCCAGTGCTGATGGAGAAGTCACAGCTGTGACTCACTGATGGTAGAGAAGTGGCTCAGGTATCTTGCTGTTGGGACCTGCCGGCAGTTTCCCCTCTGGGGAGACTTTCCACAGGGAGATGCAGAGCCCCAGGACTTACTAACCCAGGAAGCTACTGGGTCCTGGGCGCTGCTGTAGGAGTCTAGCACCATTGTTTGGGTGGCTCAGGCCAGCTGCCTGGAGTGAAGGTCAGACACCGAGATAAAGCTGTACCCTGTGAATGTTAGTTATTGATGACTTCTACTATAACTGCTGCTGGTACCTCTGCTACTTTACTGTTATATAATGGTTATGAGCTACAACTGGAGGGACTGGCTAACCTGTATTTACATCCCTTATCTCCACTCAGCTACAGGATACTAGTCAAGTGACTCCATCACTTTAAGCCTCTGTTTTATCATCTGTGAAATGGAAGCAATAATAGTATTCACCTTCTAGAATTGCTGAGTGGTAAATGGGAACATAAATATGAATTGTCTTTTGTGATACATGGAAAATAGTAATAGACTTTATAAACAGGCTTTAAAATTTTTAAATTTTTATAAATATTAGGTCACTTTCTGCTGAATGTTCTTTGGCAATAGCTGTACAATTCAAAGAAAGAGTACAGTGAGACAGTATATAAATGAATTGAATGAATGAAAGCTAAGTAAATTTTCACAATGATTAATCCATCATATTTTTTTCTTCAGCCTGAATTTATAAGATAAATTTTAATCTAATATCTCACTTATTCAGTGTACACCATGGATAAGAGTTTTATTTCGGTCAAAACCTTTTTTTAATCCTCACCTGAGGACATGCTTATTGACTCTAGAGAGAGGGGAAGGGGGGGAGAAGGAGAGAAACGGTGGCGTGAGGAGCATCGACCTGTTGCCTCTTGTACGCATCCCTACTGGAACCAAACCTGCAACCCAGGCATGTGACCTGATCAGGAATTGATCTGGTAAACTTTTCAGTTTACCAAATGATACTCCAACAACTGACCCACACTGGCCAGGGCTCAATCAGAACTTTGAAGATAGTAAATATGTAAAATGCTTACATATTTACATTTAGAGCCTCAGAACATACTAGACCAGGAAGCTAAAAGTCCAAATATGAGATACAAGCCAATAGCAAATTTATTGATCATTATCTCCAAACTCCCACATCATATTCTAGTATATAAGCTTCTGCAATTCCACATAGAAGTGAAATGACCAAATCACCAAATAATACTGAATAAATTATCTGGGTTTTATGTGAATTTGTATATTGGCATCTTCTGCATACTCTAAGACAGATCTTAACTGAAAACAATTTCTTCTTTCTAGCCATAGTAATTACACTTTCAATTACCACATATTTTCAGGCACATAACCAAATTAGAGGATTGACAGACTTGCTAAAGTCACTGTAGCAAGGCAGTCAGTTCCAACGTACATAACGGCCTATTTCTTGGTTGATCCCTTAGGGATATCTACTGCAGCTGATAAACTCTAACCTCAGCTCCACTCCGCAGAGTGTGGACAAATCAGAAAGCAGAGACTTGTCATTGTCAAAAACAATGAGTGTGGTGAAACCTAAAATGAGTCACAGGCGCTGCCTCCTTCTAGAAGACAGTGTAAGACTTTTGATAGCAATATTAAATTAGTTTGACTCAATTGTTATTCTCTACTTCAGTGACACAACTAATATATTTCAGAATCACAGTACCTCATATATTACTACTCTGACACTGAGTTCCTTGAGTTCTTTATTCCCTGTGTTTTAATTTCATTTTCTGTAGTTAGCACCCATAAATTATTGATTTCAATATAAATGAGATTTCATCTGACCTAGACAGATATCTATAAATTTTAAAAAATTCCCTAAGTTTCTCTTTATTTTGTAATTGCTATATTCACTCCTTTCATATTTGAAGCAGTCTATTTGAAAACAAATAACAATCTCCAGTTTGCTAAATATTCATCCAAAAAAGTTTGAGAGTCTTTGGCAGAACATCCATGGCCAAGCAATTACTAAAAAAGAAGTCTAAATATGAGATAAAGAATGATAATGCTTTTGTTAAAACTGTAAAATTAAAATAACTGCTTGCTTTTCAGTGTGGAATAGTGGTAGCATTAGGAAAGATAGTAAAACAAGAAAAAAAATGAAACAATGTGATAGTAGGTATTTTTAAATTAAGAGTACAATATGAAATAAATCACATATGATAAATTCTTATTTCTAAAAACATATATATATGACTCTAAACATCTCTAATCAATTTATATATTAATATAATTTCAGGCTCTACAAAATATGTGTAACTATTGCTTCACTTTCATTATATACTGTATCTAAATATGCTACAAATATATGTAAATTTTTTTCTAAACATGCAGTTTTAGTCTATTATACTTTGAGATAAACTAATATTTTTTCTAGCATAGTAAAGGTAGTTGTAAATATTTTGATGATCCTTCCACTGAGGGGTGTGGTAATTTTCCTTCCCCTGAAACATGGGTTTGACTATGATTATTCGGTTGTACCCAGTGCTGAGGAAATGATAGTATACCAGTCCAGGACTTACCCTTCCAAAGGACTGGCAGCTTCTACCTCAATCTCTTAGAAACCTGAACCACTTGGTAAGAAGGCTGATTACATGCTAAAAAAAACCATGTGGGAAAAGTCCTGAGAATCCTTAGAAAAACAGAGAGGCTCCACTGACCCTAACCTGTCTTCCAACTCCAGCATGGTGGGAAGCCTTAGAGTGGAAATCTTCAAGTCTCTAGTGACCTGTGCTATTCAATATAGAAGCCACCAGCCACAAGTGGCTACTGAGCACTCAAAATGTCCATAGTCCAGGTCTGACCAGTGTGTCTCATTTGGTTGGAGCATCATCCAGTAATCGAAATGTTGCAGGTTTGATTCCAAGTCAGGGCACATACCTCAGTTGCAGATTCGATCCCCAGTCAGGGTACATACAGGAGGCAACCAATCAATGCAAAAAATGTCCTCAGGTGAGGATTAAAAAAAATGTCAATAGTCCAAAGATGTGCTATAAAAGTAAAATACATAACAGACTTCAAAAAAACACTCCTTAAAAATTTTATATTGATTATATGTTTAAATGATAAAAGGAAGACCAAACATGAGATGGACTGACTCCATAAAACAAGCCATAGGCATGAGTCTACAACAGCTAAGCAAGGCTGTTGAGGACAGGGTATTATGGACATCTCTCAGTCACAGAGTCCCCAAGAACTCGAGCCGACTTGACAGCACATAACACATACATTTTAGATATATTGGATTAACATAGACTATAAAAATTCATTCTGCTTATTTAAGCTTTTTATATGTGGTTATTAGAAAATTTGAAACTATATGCTATACATAACTGATAACACTGCTCTATGTCATCCCAGCCATCAACTGACGACCGCTAAAGTGACCCCAGCTGAAGTTGCATGAAGCCAAAGAACTGCTCAGCTAAGCGATTCCTGAACTCTTAACCCACAAACCTGTGAGATATAATTAAGTAGTTGTTGTATTAAGCTACTATATTTTGGAGAAGATTGCTACATAGCAATAGATAACTGAAGAAGTTACACATAAAAATATTAAGTAACTGATATCAATTATGCTCCATTTTTTATAGTTTAGAAGGAAGAAATGTGATTGGTCCCAGTATCATTTTCACATCATGGTCAATGCATTTTAACCTAATGCTTTCCTTTTCTCTAAATTATTCTTTTGTAGCGAGTATGGAGCCTTAGATTTATTGAATATTTTAAAATTTTCTCCTTATAAAAAACAGCTCACAACTACTTTTTGTTCACAGCTGAAGAGCATGCATAGGTAGAGAAATAAGTGGAAAAATTTAAAGCCAGTATTTTAAACAGCTGCAAATGAACAAAGTAGGAAATCTCACTGTTCTCTTTATTAGTTTCATTATTTGTATTAATATTTGCAATAATCAACTGAAATGTAAAAAAAAAATATTGCCCAGGATTAAGTCAGAAAGACTAAGATTAAAATGTCAGTTATATTATTTTCTATGTAGGCAATACTAAGCAAGCCATGTAGCTTCTATGAACCTCAGTTTTCTTGAGTATTGCAAGAGAAATGATACCATTAATTATCTATTGGGATTATTGTAAGGGTTGCATAAGCTAATATACATAAAGTACTGATCTCAGGGCTAGGAGCAGAGTAATAGTCTAAAAAATGGGATCGCTAATAATTATACAGATAGAAATTACACAGAAAATATTAAATATTGTACTACATATTTGTAATGGAATATTTATAATTTCAGCTTTTACAAAACTGTCATAAATTTGACTATCTCTTAGTCATCTCTTATTTAAACAAGTGGGGTATCATGCATGATTCCTATAGTACTCAACAGATGTCTGGCAAGTAGAGAGTCATCAGACCTCTGAGACCACATGATGTAGAGCATCCCTAAGAACATGTAAAAATTAAATTACTTAACCATGGAGATTTCTCTCTCGCCTTCCCCCTAACCCCCCCCCCAAAACCCAGATGTTTGGCATCTTGCCAACATCATCCAAGACCTTCTGGACTGGGACCAAAATGAATGCAGAAAAAGAGGAAACAGTTTTAGTGAAAGCACAGCAGGGAACAAACCAATTTAAAAAAAAAAAAAACAGGAAACTCAGCACAAGCCTGATTTATGTCACTGTGCTTTCCTGCCTCACAGTGTCATTCTCCTAACCCCCAACACACACATACACACACTCCCATTAGTGTGCTCTCCTGCTTTCAACTCTTATTTTCAAAGTCAAACATTTTGTAAAACCCCCTTTTTATTTCAATCTCCTTCCTGTTTCTCTTCAGAAGGGAAATTTTGAACAAGCATCTGAACACTCCTGGCTCTGGGATTGTGAAGCTTTTTTACCTCATCATTTCTGTGGTGGTCCTTTTTGTTTCTTAACTGTCAAGAAATCATTGATCTAACTGCTATTTTAGGTTCTATTTCTGGAGAAAGAAAAGAGAGAGAGAGAGAGAAGAAGGAGAAGAAGAAGAGAAAGAAGGAAGGAATGAAAGAAGGAAGGAGGGAAGGAAGGAAAGAAGGAAAGAAGGAAGGAAGGAAGGAAGGAAGGAAGGAAGGAAGGAAGGAAGGAAGGAAGGCAGGCTAAAACACAAAAATATCACAGCCTTCCCTTTTTCAATAGCTGGGGACAATCATAGTGGGTTTTTTGTATGTTTTG
This sequence comes from Mormoops blainvillei, assembly GCA_004026545.1. NCBI lineage: Eukaryota > Metazoa > Chordata > Mammalia > Chiroptera > Mormoopidae > Mormoops > Mormoops blainvillei. Next base: position 211,355 of record PVJD01000285.1, on the reverse strand, counting down.
TTTCTGTTGGGAAGCAGAGTCAAGTAGAAGTGCCCACCAAGTTCCATTTTTGGTGGGAACACAGGAGAAGCAAGCTAAGAATGAGGGCTTTGGGACTTAAAAGGACAGGCAGATCTGGTAACCAAAACTAGCTTTTGACTGGAAATAGGGGAATTCCTTCAAAGAAATTACTTCCTCATTGTATTTTCATAACAATCCCAAAGTAGACCAAATAGTGTGCTGACAACCACCCTTTGAAAAGAAAGAACAGATTGTTCAAATCAAATCTTTCTCTGAAGCAGATTGTTGAAGGCTGCAAGTCGACCATCAGTGAGGGTCACCCGCACCCCTCCCCTCAGCCCTCCTGGGATAAGGGGCACATTCATTCAGCAGACTCAGTGGGTACCTGCCCTAAAGCTGCATGTCTTAGTGTTGGGTGATGATAGCTGAGGTCACCAGCATGTGCCCTAAAAGAGCATTGAACTCGGTCAGCTGTGAGCACTCACACAGGACAATGAAGCCATCAATGCAAGAGTTAATTCATGTTAACGATGTCACAAATTCGTATGTGCAAAGTGAGTACGAAAAGAATCACATGAATAAACTCTCGCAGCAGATAATGTAGCCAAGAAGGATTTCATGGAAGTGGGGGAGCTTTTTCAAGCCAAGAAAAAGACACTGAAAAAGTAAATCTTGTGTGCATCTGTTTAGTTCCACAGATCTAAAGTCTGGATTTTATAAAGTGTACTTTATGGAGGAGGAGACCAAACTAGAGGGTCACCGTTAGTTAGTCTGGCATTGTGGTTTTGCTTGCCCTTTAAGATGTTAGTTGTGTCACCACAAAAGAACAGTGGTAAATTATCTTGGAATTTACTATTGTTCAATTATTTATTTTTTTAAATAAGGTACTTCTGGTTTGAAATGTACAGTGCCCAAGGGTTCTTACAATAGCATGTAAGGAGCAGCACTTTGCACTTTATGCAAAATTAATATATCAGTTAGTTATCTGCCCAACTGAGCTATATGGAAATAATAGGTCCTTAACAAACAGCTATTGAATAAATGAGTAACTTGAGTGCATTTATGTTATAGCAGCTAATGTACTACACTACAGACAAGAAGTAATTTTTTTCCAGGAGGTATGATAATTTCTCTGTCAATGAAAGAGGTTCTGTTTTTGTGTCCTGTGGGAGAAAGTACCAGTCAGGTGTTTCCTACATGCCTGCAAGGTTGTTTTCAGAGATCCACTTACAAACCATGCAAGGTAGTGGAGAAGAAATGCCACAGCAACTTGTAGAGGAAGACTAGCTATTATACAATATGAACTCCAAATGGATGCCTTATTGTGTATAAGTCAGAAAGGGTTGAAATCCACTTGCCTAACTGGTAGTATGAATGTACTTAAGCCAGGTGTCATCATTTGAGTGGTAGGGAGGGGTTAGCCAGAAATGGAATTCTGAGAAGGAAGAGTCACGCAAGTAAAACTTGTTGGGGCTCAGGGTCAAGGGAGTTTTGACCTAAGGATTTGATCTTTCTATTATGCGGTGCAGGTTTATCTATAGTGTAGCAATTACTTTGCAATGACCTGGTGCCAGCTAATATTAAAACCTTATGATCTCTCCCTCCGTATTGATCCAGGCCCACAAAGCACACTTTGGGTTAGACTTTGCTGTTTGTCCCCTAGAGTTTATATATAGTTAGCTGAAGAAGGTTCAGGGCAGAGAACTTGACTATCCAATCTCTTTGGTAATGGATTTCACCATCTCATGAGCTTGGTTGATGTGAACCTCTTTAGAGAAATGGACCCACTTTCAGTGTCAACGAAAATCACTCAGTAAAACTGAGAACAACAAGGTGGGTTCCCCAGGCAGGGAGCACCCTACATGGTTTATTGGTGGGCAGGTAACATTCTATTGGAATCAAACAGGTCTGTACTTACAAGCCAAATTAAAACTAAGTATTTAAACAATAACTAGCTAATCATTTAAAAATGATTACTGATATAGCACTACTGGGATAAACTAAGTGTAATAATTAAAAGCAAAAACTTTACCTCTAGACTGCCTAAAAAAACTGTCCTTCAGTTTCTTTACCCCTAAAATACCCCAACTGGTATAACTCAGTGGATTGAGTGTCAGCCTGCAAACCCCAGTCAGGGCACATGCCTTGGTTGCGGGCCAGATCCCCAGTGGGGGGCACATGAGAGGCAACCACACATTGATGTTTCTCTCCCTCCCTACCCCTCTGTCTAAAAATAAATACAATCTTTAAAAAATAATAAATAAATAAATAAATAAATAAATAAATAAATAAATAACACGGGATTACTAAAAGTGATGAGATCATTGAGTTGTGGGGGTTAAATGATTTAATTTCTATAAACCACCTAGAATAAGCACCTAGCCCACAATAAGCATATGTAAATTTTTGCAATTATTGTCATTGTTTTATTTAGTCAATTTTAGAACTGAAAGTAATAAATAAATAAATAAAGTTTGTAAGAAAATTTATGAGATACATATTAAGAGGCAGTGTTAATTTAAATTCCTGAAGAAATAGAATAAAAATTTAAAAACCTTAAAGAAGTAATTTGTTGAAGTTTTCTACTCCCCTTAGAATTCTGAAATCAACTTCAAAAATAATTCACCAAATTCTTTGACAGGTGAGGTATCATCCACTTAATAATATGTTTGCCAAAATATAGGTTTCTTAGGTTAGTCCTTTAACTATAAAATGATTTCAAATCTATTAGTTTCAAGTACATTTAAGACCTAAGGTATTAGTATCTTTTATACTAGTATGATTTATTTGTTAAGGAAGAAAACATTTCTTATCTTGAATCTGTTCTATAATGTAAATTCAAAAAAAAATTTTTTTTAAGTCTTTAATTGCAAATTGGGCTGTTTTGCTGTCCTTTTATTTGAATGGTAATGAAAGGTCTGATGCTGGCAATAAAACCAAAATAACCTACGGGGAAAGATCTTAATTAGATTATTCCCCACTTTGAGATTCTAATGGAGAAACTACATTTAGAGTTGAATAGTTTATTAATAGAAATTATGTGTATGAGGGGAAAAAACTGACTAAATTATCACCGGGTAATGAAGTGAAATGAAAGAAACTGAAGTTTGGATGTACAGTTGACCCTTGAACAACAAGCAGGTTAGAGGTGACGACCCCCCCAACTTAGCCCCCATACAGTTGAAAATGTACGTGTAATTTTTGACTCTACAAAAGCCTAACTACTCATAACACCCTACTATTGACCAGAAGCCTTATCAGTATCATCAACAGTCAATTAACACGTATTTTGTTATATGTTTTACATACTGTTCTGACAATGAAGTAAGCTAGAGAAAAGGTTATTAAGGAAATCATGAGAAAGAAAAAATACATGCATAGTATTGTACTGTATTTATTCATACTGTAAGTTTAGGTTGTCTGTTTTATTCAGTTATTCAGTTTGTCTGCAAAGTTCTTGAAATTTTCCATTGAAAAAACCCACATCGTCTGTGGGCCTGCGCAGTTGGAACCCATGCGGTCAGGGGCCAACTGTAGTTCTTACTGATGAGTATCTAGTGGGTGGCTCAGCAGGCCCGCACAGGTTTTTTTTTCTTTTTACAACTGTATTACAATTTTATTTAACTTAGTAAAAGCCAAAATTGGTAGTTCTTAACATGGTATGTGAAGATCATAATCAAAGAATACAAAGTATCTTAAAAAAAATTCAGCTCATTACTGATTCCTTCAACGTCACTGCCAAACTTCTATGAAGGAAGCAGGAAGCTTTTCATAAAGAAAAGACTAACAGCAACATAGAAAGTGATTTTTTTAAAAAGTTCATTTACCTAATTTAATGATCTAGGAAAAAAGGCCTAACTATACTACTTGATGGCACAGACATCATATTTAAGCAGAAAATACAAGAATAAAAAAAGTAACGCCACTGAAAATACAATTTCAGGTGTTTCCTCAAAATATACTTTATGCAATTATACAAAATAATAAACAAACAAACAAACAAACAAACAAATGCAAACACTCACCAAAATTTGGGTCACTCAAGTTTTAACTGGAGAAAATTCCAATATACCCTACAGTAGAGGGAGTCCTCAAATGCTGAGCACCATTCTCCCATCACACCTATTGTCTGTGTTTGTGCATGTTGGATAATTAGGGGTGCAGGTATAGTCAACTATAAAAATAATAGGTGAAAGAAAATAGATCTTAATTAAACTGTTGGCCATTCTTCATTTTTGCCAAACACTTTTTTTATAGCAAAGAAGTCTGAGTCCGGCTCTAGAGTCTAAATAAAAAATTATGAAGGTCACAGGTGTAAATGTAGAATCTTCATTCAGTAATGGAAGATTAAAGAAGTTTTTCAACTTAAGAGTTTTTCTTTGTGAATTTTAGACTAATTTAGGGCATAGGGCAATACAGTCAATAGCTGCTTTATGTTTCTGTAAACTGTGACATTCAGCCCTTTAACATATTGTAAATACCCAAGCACCAGTGAGTAGATGGGGGAAATGCTTTCTACCACAACAACAGAAGACATGTTATGACTCCCTGAAACCACAAAAAAAATTTCTAACTACTAAAAGCCGTTTCCTTGTGGCAATGAGTCTTAGCAATCAAAGCTTCTCCATTGTACACTCCCATGGATGAAGTGGACCTCTGTTTGCTTTTGTTTGTGGAGATCTCCTTGTGACCTGGAATGAAGATGTTCCCTCCGCATGTCAATCTCTCTCTCACTCTCATTCCTGGTTTCTCTGGTGCAGCCAGAATTGTCCTGGAACAGCTCTGGCAAACCACTCACCTGCTGCTTACAGAAGATTTCCCCACTACATAGATTCAGAAGGAGAGAACATAAGGGGGCCCCAGGCACCTGATCTTGTGCTCAAGTGAGTTAGCAAGGCTCCTGGGAGAGTAGTTGACAAGGTAGTTAAGCCAGGGAAGCTCTGAGTTTGAGCACAGCCTCAGATAATCAGAAAAGCCTGAGAAGACACAGCACAGAATAAGCATAAGGTCATTGTCAAATCTTTTACTTCTAAAAGAGGCTGTAGCTCTTTTCTTTACACTTAATATTCACAAAATGCTATTACTGATAGTGCTGTACTATTTGTTTTTAACCACATACACACACATAGAATATTTCTCATATCCAAATATACATCTTGCCCAAAGACACAAGAAATTGAGCTAAAACTTCTTTTTAGCAAATTACAGGCTCTGGCTTTCTATGACTAAGACGGGGGAGATCATATTCCCATCACACGAGGCAGCTTTTTGCCCTTGGCACGTCAGCACACAGGGTGATAGGGGCTGTGTGTACAGAAGGCACTCCTTTGATGCCAAGAATATTAATCTCCATGCTCTGGCATTAATGTGGCTCCTCTGGCCTTGGTAAAACTCCATGCCATATGGTGTGCTGCTCCCCTGGGTTCCGAGTATGGGGTTATGGTTATGACAAGGGAAATGTTAACAGGCATTGCAGGGTAACGACAAGGTTACAGAGGCACAGTGTTCTTTTTTATGTGGTTCTGACAGATGGCTGTCTAGAGGACCCTGAAAAGAAAGAATATCCATGCCTCCCTGGCTCCCTGTGTCTTCCCCCAAGAGTCATGGTGAATATCTATGTACTTTCCTTACTCCTTCATTACCCACTTTTTTTTTTCATTACTTTTAATCTGACATCATTTTCTGCCAATACCTTTTTCTGGCATTGCATTGTTCAATATTGTAGCCACTAGCTACATGTGACTATTTCAATCTCAATTTAAATCAATTAACATCAAATAAAATTTAACTTCATCTCAATCACAGTAATCATATTTCTAGTGTTTAATAACCATATGTGGCTAGTAGTACTATATGGGATGGGAAATTAATGCTGTACTAGAAACTGAATGTCCATTCTCACAACTTCAACTGTAATTCACACCAAAATCATCAGGGCCTACTGTCTTATAACGGTATTCTTGCACTTCAGTCTGTAACCTCTGTCATTCTTCATTTCCACCCACACCCTTCTCCACACCTTACATTGACTAACTCAGGCCACATGCATTTTCCTCACACTCTGAATTGTTACAGTTCAAAGCATTTCCTTTTCAACACACTGCAGTACCACCCAAGACTAAGTTCTTGAGCAATGATTCAAAAAAATCTCAACTACTACTTCAAAGACTATGTATGATCTTGAGCCAGACAACTCAAGAATTCAAGAGATGCTCTTATGGAAAGAAAGAGCGATCACAGTCATTCAGTATTTAAATAAAGGACCTACTAAATTTACATTCTGCAACATCAAATCCTCAAAGGTCAATGTCCTTTTAATTTCTTGTAAGAAGAAATTGGAGCACTGCCACACCAGGAAGGGGCAAATGCATATGTTAATAGTAGCCAATGCTTATTGAACACATAATAGATATTAGGCCTAGGGTAACCTCTGAGTGCTTCAGCAGATTATCTTGATTATATCCACAGCAATGTTTTGATGTAGGTATCACCTCCTTTACAAACTGAGAAATTAATGCACAGAGAAATTATTTAACATGCTCGAAATAACAGAGCTAAATGGCAGAAATAAGATTTGAACGCATAACTCTCTCTTTCCAAAACCCAAGTTCGTACGCACAATGCAATTTTTCCACTTCAGTAAGTATTTTGTGGCCTACTCAGCTCATTAATATAGCATCATCTTTGATTCTTCTGTCATTCTTATGAAGTAGTTGAGGTCTCATGTCAGTGCCTGACACACAGTGACTACTTAATAAAAAGTGTATTTATGTTATTTTTTTCCAAGTTGCAGATGAGCAAACTGAAGCTCAGAGGAGTTAAAGGCCCAGAGACACATAGATATTAACTGATAGTGTTGAAATTAAACTCCTATCTCCTGATATCAGTAGTACTGACACCCTGATGTCATTATTCTAAAAAAATAAACAAATGAATGTGTACAATAGTTTGTCGCCTGAAGTTACCAAGATTTCTAGTTGTAGAGAAGATGGTAAGCTTGCCCAGAACCGACTTTCTCCCTAATCATTAATGAGTCTCTGAGCATAACATAAAAGCCATGAGGCATGCTTGGAGACAGAGAATTCTATTTCTGTTTGGAAGGCAAACGGTGACTTAGAGAAGCAGAAAGTCAGTTGCCAAATACAGGAGACAGGCTGAGAAGAGACTGCTCTAGTGGTGCCCTTTTCTCTTTCACACCTTTTCTCTGTATGTGGGGCGGTCATGGTCTGCCCGGTGCCTTCTGTGGAAAAGGGGAGCCATAAATTGTCCTGTGCCAGTGGGAAATGAGGATGTAATAAATACAATAGACAGGTTGAATAACGGAATATACAGAGAAAATAGTTATTACCATGCTGGAAGACACCGTTGAGGAGCTATCAGGACAGGCATCTGAAAAGGACTGACAGAAAGAATGAGGGAAACATCAAGGGGGAAGTTTGAGAAGCTCCAGAAGAAAAGAATTAGCAAGTGTGTGGGGGGATATAATATATGAAAATATGTCCTTAAAATTTCCCAGATTCAAACAAAGCGTGCTGAACAGGATAGGTAAGAAAAAACCTCAACTGTTAGACACATTAGAGTAACATTTAAGAAAATCAAAGACAGAGACTATTCTAATCTGGAAAAGAACAGGAGATAATTTCAAGGAAATATCCAATATCACAACAGTAACACTATAGTATAAGTGACTAGAAATTGAATAAGCAATGGCTAGTATATATAAAACTCTAAAAATATTTTAACACGACATGTGTGGAGGAGAAACTAGGAGAAGGGTACTAACCGAGAGGTTGTCTTAGTTGAGAGAGTCATAGCTATCGATAAGCTTTTGGAAAGGTCAAGAAAAATAAGCAAAAGCTTGGCAATTGGAGAATTGCCAAGATAATAATAATAAAATGTTGAGCTTTTTTAAAAATAAGAAGGAAGCAAAAAAATAAAATGAAAATAAGAAGGAAACTTCATAGACCCAGTTAAAGGTAGGGAATGACAAGAAAAACAAAAAGACATGAAGTAAATTAAAATATGAAATAAAATAGAAGTAGATTTTAAATGAAAACCATTAACAAAAACATTTAAATTAACTAAGAGGAAGATGCATGAGGAATAAAAATGAAAAAAATACTATTTAAAAGAGACATATCTAAACAAAAGACAAGAGAAAGTTTGAAAATAAAAGTAAAGGAACAGATATACCCATGATATATGAACCAAATGAATACCCAGGGAAAGAATTTCAACATAAGATAAGATAAAATTTAAAATTTAAAAACAATCAGAAAAGACAAAGAGGACTGTTAAATATTAGTAAAAGAAACCGTAATTCAGGTTTCATGACCGTGAGCCTAGATATACCTTAAAATATAGTTTCAACAACTCACAGAATTACAAGTGATGGGAATTTCAATGAATTCCTCCTGAAAAGTGATTTGCCAAAAATAAAAATAATTGAAAAAGACATAGAAGGAAACAAGCTGATGTGCTTGGGCTAAGAAATAAACAGAACATTTTACATTTTATAAACAGAGACTATATATTCTTCTCGACTACACAGAAAACAATCACAAAAATTGACTATGTACTAAGCTACAGAGGAAAACTTCAATAAATGAAAAAATATCAATATCATATAGACTATATTTTTTGATAATTAGACCACAGTGTCATAGAAATCATTAATAATGGTTAGCTAAATAATTTCAGTTATCTTAAATCTAAAAATAAACAAAATATATAATTTAACTATTGAGTAAATGAAACATCTAAGGAAAATTTGTAAAAATATTAATCACTGAATGATAATAAAAATACTACATGCCTATTTATAAAAAATAGCTTAAAAATTACTTAGGAGGAAACTTATACCCTAAATTGAAATACAAGAAAGGATGGTGGAAAGGAAGGCAGAAAAAACCAACTAAATAAAGGAAGAAAGACAATAAAAGTAGGGCAAAAATTGAAATAAAGAACAAAAAAATACAACAATCAAAATAATTAACAAAACACAAATTGTATTCTTTTAAAAAGCTAATAATTTAGATACACCTCTGTACAGTATCAAGAAAAAAGGGAAGATATGTATAAGTAAAATTATCATGAAAAGAAGTGTTTAACTAGACTTGCTAAGAGGTGTTAAAATTATAACGAAACTTGAATGATCCAATAACCATTAAAATAATTGAAATGCTGGTCAAAAACTCATCCACCACAACTCACTCCCTCCTCAGCTCTCAAAATAACTGCCAGCACAAGATGGTTTTACAGCTGAGTTGTACCAAGCTTTCCAGAAACATTATTTTAAACCAGCTTCATAAAATAAAATAAAAAGAGAAAGCTGTCAAACTTATTTTATGATGTTACTATAAGAACAGTACAAGAAAATGATTATATTGTAAGATAATTTTACATAGATGCAAACATTTATATAATATAATCTAATGGCTTATGAAAAATTAATACATCATACTAATTCATGAACAGCTTGACATTTAAAAAAAGCATAAATGAGGAAAAACCACATGATGGTCCCAATAGAGGTAGAAAAGGTACTTACAAAATTAACATCTATTTAGGTTAAAAACTTTTAAACTAAGAACCTAACAGCTAAAAGCCATACCAAACCTCATTTTTAATAAAGAAACTTTAGAAACATTTTTTGTAAGTTTTAATATAGTACTAGTGGCCAAAGAAAAAAATCATAAATGCAATAGGTGGAATAAGGATTGGAAGAGAATAATTAAATAGTAGAATAAATAAAGAGTATCATAGGTATGGTAGAGAATTTTGTATAATCAGCAATAGTCCACTGGAAAATGTAAAAGAAAATAGAGTTACAAAATAATATTGAATGTAAACTGTAATTAAAAAATAAGAATTGAAAATAAAATAAAAAAGAAAATAAGTGCCACTTATAATGTAACAAAAACTATGAAGCAGGGAAAATACCTTAATAAGTGGTTTCCACAATCTTTATGAAGAAAAGTATTCAAGCTCCCTTAAAGAGTATAAAAGAAAAGCTAAACAAATAGAATATATATTTGGTTTATAGATGGGATATCTGAAATTATAAACTGTCTCTCCATAAATTATTCAGTTAGGTTAAACCAATTAGAATAAATATCTCAGGAGAATTTTGGAGAGAACTTTTCTATTGATTCTAAAAAATATATAAAATAATAAATCTCCACAAATAATTAATACATTTTCAGTAATAAGAATAGTAAATCTAGTCTAGCACAGGAACATATAGAACAATGGAACATGACAGAGATCCTAGAAACAGACTTGGAAATTTGCTACATGAAAGATGAGTCATCAAAAATCATTAAGGAAAATATGGATTATTAACTAGATGGTGTTAGCAATATTAGCCAATATATAGTAATAAAATTGAGCAAGATTTCCACCTCAAAAATCACCTCAAAACAAGTTTTAAATTTAAAAAACACCTAAATGTGAAAGACAAAATTTCCAAAGCTATACAATAAAAGAATAAGGAAGATATTTAAATTATTTCAGAATATATAAAATACTTTATAAACTCTAAGAAATATTTTAAACGAGTGTTAAAAATACATTAATGAATCACTATATGATGTGACACTTGCTTAGTTTCAGACTTCTGAATAATACCCCGAGTCTCTTCCCCTAGAGCATCTACCACATCACGCCTTCCGCCACGCTCTCCCCGTGCTGGGCAACGGGAGCCCCCGTGGACCAGAGCGTGAGCCAGGGCTCTCCGCCTTCTCTCCTGCCTTCATGCAGTCCCAGCGTGGCCCACGCTACAACACTACCAGCTTGTTCTTGAGAAATAATAATGGAAATGAATGAAGGGAGAGTTCTGGCTTTGATGCTTAGGGAGTTGAGCATCTTATTATAAATATACTAGCCTTTGTATCTGTCACATTAGCAAAAGCTAGGCATTTGAATAATAGAAGTGTTGGTCAGAACGTGGGGAAAGAAAGTTGTATGAATAGTGGGTGGAAGTGCAAACTGGTCCAGCTCAGCTAAAGAGAGATCTAAAAATACTTAAACTAAGTATGAATGAAATTTAGCAATTTCATCTCTAGGTTTATCCTGGAGAGATTCCTGTTCAAATCCATGACACATGTAGAAAAATATGCATCATAGTGTTGGTCACAGTCACAAGGAGTCGGAAGCGACATGGGTGTTGCTCAGGGGAGGAAAGGTAATTAATGATACATGCATTCGGTAGCATACCCTGCAATAGTCAGAAATATGAACTCATTTTACTTTGAGAACATGGCTACATCAGAAGGATTTGAAATGGAAAAGTAAAGGAAACAAAACAGAAGGAGACCCATGTCACAGTACAACTTATATAATTTTTAAAACACACAGTCAAATATCCTGACAGTTTTCAAAGACGGAGTTACATGCATTTACATAAACACAGGAAAGAGGAATTGGAGAGCTTGGAGAGCAGCATGTTAAACACATTAGGGTAGAGACAGAAGGAGGAAAAATAAAATATGATCAAACAAAAGAAGTACTTGCAGAAACACATTTTAGAAACATACCATGTGGTTAACTGAATTCTGTGCCTCTGAGGTCCAAAAATAAATAAATAAAATCAGGTCAGGGGGTGAAGCTCAAATATAGAGAAGCATATATCTTTAAGACTGATCCAAGTTACCAAATAGTCATGGAAATGTAAAGTACCATGTAGGGCATATAGTCAGTAATACTGCGATAACTATGTATGGCGCCAGGTAGGTACTGGAAATATTGGAGGGCCCACTTTGCAAAGTATATGCTTGTCTAACCACTATGCTGTATACCTGAAACCAATACAAAATAATACTGAAATTTAACTAATTGAAAAAATATAAAATAAAATAAATTTTAGTTTTTTGTTTTTTTTTAAAAAGATGAAGCCAAGGCAACACTAAATGGCAGCTCAAAGGAGGTAGTCTGTACACAGACTCTTGGGTTGAAACTCAGCCCTGCAAGACAGAGTAACTTCCAGCTTCAGGCCTCAGTTGTCTCATCTGTGAAAAATGGATGCTAATAGTACCTTCACCAAAGGACTACTGTGAGGACAAAATGAGTTCATATTTGTAAGAAGGGTATTTAAGTAAAGGAAGTATTTGATTTAAAAATACCTAGTAACTTTTACAGACTATCTTGATAGAACTTCTGGGAGTGCTTTCTAGTTTTTTGAAGAAGATATACAAAGAGCTTCCTGAAAACTGACGACACTGCAGAGGAACAAAAAGCACACATATTGGAACAATGATTTACATGATACCCTTCTGAACCTTCAAGATAATGGAATTCAGTTTGAGAAGGGAATTGACAATATGTTTCAGTGAATCATCATGCTAAATGCCTTTGTTCTTTATTTTTTACAGACTCTAAAGAAAATATGTCAAAAATATTACCTAAATGAATCAGTAACTGAGGTGTTTATAATTTATAATATCTATTTCTGAAAGAGTAAGCCTGGTCTAACAACTTCTTATTAAATTCTAGATTTACTAACCATGGCCCTCAACTACCAACTTTTGATTTTTTAATTTCAAGACCACTTGCTTCATTTCTTTCTTTACAAGCTTGCCTAGCTGGTTATACATTTATTTTTCACTGGATAATTAACTGCCCCCTTACATTTCAAATAAATCTGAAAATCTTGCATTGCCTTCACTTACCTACTGCCCAGCTGATAGATGAAGCTCAGAAGAGACTTAACTATTTCTTTCCAAAATGGTAACCAGGATAAAACAAATTCTCAGTTCTTGAAAGTATCTGGCAGATTTGGAATGGCGGAGTTTGTTCCACAGTGCAAAAACTAACCCCATGCAGATGGGATTATGAACTTGTGTCATGGTTTGATGGATTCATGAAAACCTTCTGGGCCACAAAACGATGTGTTTTTATCTTCCATCTTCATTATTATTAACATTATGTAGGAAATAGATTTAAGTTATTGTGCATCTTGTCTTTTCATGCTGTTTTACATCAAGTAACTTTTTAGTGGTGACAATAACCACTTACTAAGTTTTATCTATGAGCCAGGCACAGAGTATTATTATTGATTCATATAACAGGAACGCAAGGGAGGAGATGTTAGTGTTATCCTACATGGCGATGAAACTGAGTGTTAGGAAGATTAAACCACTCCACAAGACCACACAGCTTGAAAAGGTCTATGACTCCAAATGAACAGAGTAGTATCCACCACCCTGCCTCTATCTGCCTCTTGAGTAGGAACATGAGAGGGCTGTCAGGCTCCGGTCTACTCACAGAACGTCCCGCACCTTCTGAACTTCAGTCTCTGTGCACACATCTTTTGATTCTAAGAGCAGGAGATAGCAAGATATTCTATTTGGCATCATATTTTCTCATTTTCTCTCATAGGTGGTTCTACCTATTTAAGATCTCAGTTCACTATGCCCAGTCTCCTAGTTAAAGCAATACTTTTGTCTTCCTTTTTTCCAATTTCAGCTCTTAGATCACAGTCACAACCTTGTCTGGGAAAGATTGCTAACTGTCAAGATGGGAGCGCGCACTCTTGTGCGTGCTTATATGGCAAGTCTCTCTAGAGACAAGCCTGTCCAGTACATCTTCTCTTTGCTCATCTCCTTCATCTTACTAGACTTACTGACACCAGTCCAGGCTTCTTCTCTTTCTTTTGGTACCACTGGTGTTTAGCAGAAGAGACTAGGTATTGAGCTTAATAAGCCTGGAACCAGGGGCCTATTTGCTTCAGCAGGAAGCTACAGTTTTCATACTCCAGAGGATCATAGCATTGGTCCATCAAGGGGATTAACGTTCCTCCCTTACCCACTGGGTACCAAATTGTTGGGGAGCACAGAGGGATGGACCCTATCCAAAGCCTGCAGAAACTTGGGAGGTTGATTGGTCATTTTGAGAAAGCACCTGATCTGTTCCAAACCCAAGTTCCTGGTTATAACCCCAGGGAAGAAAGAAGCCCTCTCCTGTACCTGGTGAGGTACTCACCTGCTGGCTAGGCGGCCTCTGCAGCCACCTGGCCCATGGCCACGCAACTCCACATGGCAAGCTCCAGGAGGGAGACTGGAATGGATGAGAGCTGAAAACACGCACTGAGCTTCCATATGCTGGCCTGGATTGTACTTTGTACTTTAACATGGAACCAAACCTCTGGGCAGTGGTCTTCATCCTGGCCCTACTGAAGATAAAACTGGACTTTTTCCATGGTGGCATGAATGAAGATGGGGCATTGGGAAGTCAGGGGGAGAACCCTCTTAATTGTACATCATCAATAAACCATGCTACAGAGTCACATCCTCCTAAGCAGGTCTCAGGAAATTCCTTTGCTTTAGACACCACAAGAACACCACTTCCACCATAACTCTTTCATACGTAAAGTTGCACCTGGCTCTAAGCTCAGCTTCTCTTAAGATCCTACTTGTCTCCCACTGATATCCTTATCCTGTGACCAGCCATGCTTGGTACTCATTATCTGAGCATTTGTTCAAAATCTTTTCCAGGGTTGTGGTGTGATATTATTTCTTCTGCCTTTGGTTTGATTTGATTTTGCTACTAATAGAGCAAATCTTTTAATGAGAGAACCAAACAGGTAAACATGTTCTCTCGAGCTTTCAAAAAATTAGAGTGCACAATCTTGTTTACATATTCTACTCAACAACTCTCATCTCACGTACTCCCACCATTCTTTTCCTGAGAGAGAGCTGGTGGGGTGGTAGCTGTGGGCAGCATTCATGCTAAATGAAGGCAGGGAAGAGGTCAGAGAGCGAGTCTCACCTCTCTGTTCCCCCGGGGCCCCCTGATGCACACCCTTGGGGTGGGGTGGGGGATACGGCTGGTCATGTGACCTGGTCACTCTAAGGGAGGAAGCTCAATGTGTATTTCAAAGGCTTAAAGCTAAGAAAGTGTTGTATCATTGTACCAATTTATAAACATAAGTTGAAACCTCTGTTTAAAATATTCCTTAAATTAGAAGGTATGAAATAGCTGGGATCTCTTTACTTTGCAGCTTTGCTACTCCAAGTGCGAACCTGAGCCTCAAAGCAACCTCAGGGAGCATGTGGGAAAGGCGGAATCTCAGGCTACTCACCTGACCTAAGGAACCAGATTCTCTATTTTTCCAACAAGATCTCCAGGTGATTAGTGTGTATATTACACTTGGAGAAGTTCTGCTCTGTTCTTTTATTCCTTCTTCAGAAAGATTTCAATTTAAACATTAACTTAAAACGTAGGCATATAAGAACCTAGAATATGCTTACGTGATAAAGAGACATGATTTCATATTCATAGAGAACATTTGTGTGTTAGAGACTAAATATGTTTGCATGTGAGTTCCCTCTGCCTCAGCATTCCCGCCCACACTCCCTCTGGGAGCATTTTATCCCTATGTTCAGGCAACTCCCTTGCATTCTAAGGGAATTGTTAGCCTGATTCACTGACTTTGAAACGTAAATGGAAGAAAGTTTTGGGAGATATGAATAAAGACCAGAAAAGGGAAGAAAAGAGCAGAATAGCCTCCCAGGTGGGGGATTTGAGGAGCACTGGAGATAGAGAGCAGAGGATGAACTCAGGTAATGAGATATCCCAAGCTTGGCTGAGCCTGGACCACATAAGAGCAACAGAGTTTGGCTGCATTGGAGTGTGTGGAGGGTCATGGAAGCCGGGCCGGAGAGGAGCATGACTGCACTTGCAGAGAGAAAGGCAGACCTCAGCTAACAGGAGGAAGGTTTCAGGACTGCATTGCAAACACCCATGAGCAACTTCTGAGCACTTCCTGTGTCGGCAGGAAACTGAGAAGGACCAGAGTTCATACCAAGATCATAAGTTCTGACATAGATCATTTAAAGGATAAACTCTGAGGGCACAAATAATCTTTGTGTGTCAGAATGCGGTCAAAGAAATTGCATTGTGATTCTGTAATCTTCACACTACTTTACCCTAGGCTAGTAATAATCTAACTACAATTACAAAGAAACAATGCTTAAAATAGCTCGGTACTGGTCAGTGATGTTGATCAAAATTTAATAATTTTTGTAGCACTATAATGCCTATGAATATAAGTACATATATATGTCCATACACATATTATATGTAACATATAAAACCAATATATAATAAAGGCATATATGTATGTATGTATATATGCATGGATATGTGTATATGTTTGTTATAGATGTGTATATGTATGTATGTGTGTGTGTATATATATATATATATATATATCTTCTATTTTTACCACCTTTTTTCCTCAAGAGTTTCCAACACTTATAAAATTGCAGGCCCTTGGCAGAGCCTTTCCATCTATAATATGCATCCTATAATATGACTAAACCTTAGTGTGAACCAGAGTGAGTACTGCAACTACATTAGAATATTTCCAATCCAACAACCAGAAGAGGTTTTTCAAATAAATAGTACTAAGTATTATTACCTTCTAGTCACAGATAAACAAAAATACTAAGGTAATAAATGGTAACCTAAACTAGTGGGCCATATATAAAATAATCTCTGAGAAAGTTCCACTTAACTGACTTTTAATTTCTTTTGAATTGGGGATCTCAGGTTAACATCCAAATGACTTTATGTATGATTAAATTTGGTATATACTGCACTTGAATTGAGAAGTTTTTCAGGTAATGTAAATGGTTATTTTATGACCAATTTTAAGCCAGTCTCTATTTATTATTGAAGAAAGGCATTTTTTGCTTGCCGGTTTCACACTGCGACTACAGACTCATAGGTAGTCAGGCTGGCATGCGGTTGCCAGGGGTGACTGCAGGTGTTTTCTTCTTAATGCCAGGTGGGCATAACAGTTTTTATTTTAAATGTTTACATGATTGTCTTAAGTTAGAATTGTTCATCCTGATCCTTCCTCTGCACCAGAAAAAAGGATTATCTTAAAATACATAAGAATACCTCCATCAAGTTCTCTCTTTCATTTTAAAATTCAAGTGGATTAATTTCCTTATAAGGTGGAAATTAATCCATCACCTCTAATAGTAACAGCTCCCACAGGATCTGACATTGAAAACACACACATACAGAGTTGTCATTTTGCGGTTAGTCTGTGATAACCTATTATCTGACCCCACACTGTAGTGGGAATCTTATGTAACCTTAGTGGATTACACACTGTACATAAAGTTGTTACCATCCCAAAAGACAAAATGGACAGTTGTAATTTGGTAATCACCAGCTGTGATTCTGACAAGGGGTCCAAGATATTCCTCTCTGTTTTCTGCGAAGCACCTACAAAGAGAATCTTTACTGTTGCAGGTCAATTCTTGCATTTTAAAATTCAAATTCTTTGGTGTTTAATTTCACAGAATTTGTATGTATCATCATTCCTATGAATATTTAAAATGTCAAAAAGCTGTAATTAAAATTTTAAATAAATGCAATCCTTAAAGACACAAAAACATTAAGTAGATTACAATTGTCAATATTAATCTGTGGCTGGGTTGGCACATGAGTCTTTGCGAGGGACTTTCATCTTCCCACTTAACCTGGGAGGCAGTTGATGTGTGGAACTCTCATCCACCATCCCTCCCAGATCTATGTGGGCTCATCCTCCCTGGCCTGAGTGATCCCCAGGGTTCCCTTGCTTACAGTGCAAACACACTTTTGGAAATGAACATGAAGTCGTCTCTAATTCAGCCTCTCCCTCTCTCTCAGGCTTTCTCCCTTCCCCACCTTCCAAGTATCTATAAGTCAGGTTTTGTTCCAAGTTGCTATCCTGGCATCGCATTGCTGAGTCCGTGCCAGGGTAGAGACAGATTTGAGAAATATTTCTAATGATTAACACATCTCTTCTGTTTCCATTACTTCTTAAACATCTAAAATGTCACTCTTTTAATATTGATCCCCAAAGATATCATTCTGATCCTCAATGGATCACAGCTCCTAACGAATTATCCTGGACCGCGTTGTAAACGAGATGCAACTGACCTCCTTGAACAGTCTGTTTTCACCAGATACCAACCTTGGTGCAGGATTCCCTCTTTTTTGCTTCCATCCCCAAAATACAATTCATTGCACTTGGACCAATACATATATTTATTAGAGATCTTCCCACATTGGTCTTGCTTCCTTGCTTTCAGTACTTGACTGCTGCCCAGCCTCTCCAGACTTTTTTCACTGAGCTCCCCAGTGGGCTGAGTATTTATTACACAGACATCAAACAGCAAATGTAAATCACCCTTCCTCTCCACTCTGCATGCACATTTGCAGTCATCATCTTCAAAAGAGTAAATGTGCAAGCCAAGGTATGGCTTGGGTTCTTAAAACATTTTCACTTTCCCTTCTAGAACTACTCAAAAGCAAGAAGAAAAATAAAAAACAAAAACTCTATTTTCAATGAAGCAAGAAAAAAGCTAAAAAATACGTGTAACATACTGGCAAAATAGCAAAATATATGTGTGGCCCATAGAGGGAAAAAGTTAAGGGAAGCCAAGGAGAGGTCTCACAGTGATTCTAGAAATGCCACATCACAGCAAGTCCCACCAAATGTATACCCACTGAAGGTGAGAGGAGCAGTCTGGAGGGAAAAGCCTTGTTTACAGCGGCATTGCAGAAATGATTAATGGGATGACTGCAGAAGGCACTTCTGAATCCGATCTAGTTCAGAGAAACAAAGACAGTTTTCTAATTAATTCCAAAAGCAAGCCATATTTCCGGTAGGTGGCCAGGCTTTAGCATCTAAGGAGATGTCTATGTATGGGCCCTCCATACATATGGGACAGTTTTGCAAATGGCTAGTCCAAGAAAACCAAACTCATTTAAAAATAAGTTATAAAAAGAACTAGGCATTCAGTACATACAAATTCTTTAAGAGATGATTACTCATAAAGAAAAATTTTCCTCGAGGCAGATAAAAATTGTTGACAAATATTTTCTCAGGAGTGTAATATAGAAGAACTTAATAAAAGAACAATCTATGACAACAGACTACTAAATAGAACTGAAAGACTTCAAGGGGGGAAAGAGTGAGAGAGGAGGAATGGATGAAATGTGACCTTGCAGAGTTAATAAATAAGAAAAAATTCCACCATTAAATATGTTAGGTAATATTAGCAGAGAAAGGGTGAATAAATATTGCAGAATTTACAGTATACATGAAGAGTAGAAATGAGATAAATAAATAAAACAAAAAAATTGTAAATTATGTGTGCATGTGACAAAGAAAATCAAATGATATACACATGTATGCAATTATACTCCCAGAAACACACACACACACAATAATAGGCTAGAGCAAAACACATAAGATATAACAGGAAAACTTTTCCTGAGGTAAAAGAAAACTTTAATCTACACGTTAAAGTGGTATAACATGTAAGATATAGTCACCTAGAACATAAAAAACACCCGCAAGATACTTTAAAAGAAAGAGCTAAGGATTTTGTAACCAGCAAACTCTATTTCACAGCATAAAGGTATAAAGGCTGTAACAAATAGCTTTGAGCACTCAAGAACTCAGGAAATACTATTTCCAAGAACCCTTTAAAAAACTACTAACGATAAACTTCAGCCAAGTGATGATTAAGGACGTTCTGTCAGAAAGACTTTGGGCAAACATTAACCACATTTGATAGAAAAACTGTCACTAAAATAAGCCTGACTATTTGGATAGCAGGATATAATAAAAACGTTTTTTGCCTTAACACTGTAAAAGTAGTAAAAATAATAAAATGTAGGAGAGAGGATTGGATGTAGCGAAAAAAATGTGTACGCTTATGGTCTCATCTCTAAAGCTCGGGTTCAAAACCTTACATTAAGTAAAAGAATTAGGAGTTCAAGGAAAATACTAAGAAGTATTACACTGTGACAATGGTGAACTAGATGATAGATGATTACAGAATAGCCCTACCATGAGAGCTAGAGAAGGTGGCAAAACAGTTCAAACAAACAAAACAAAGAATTTTGCTTGAAGGTAACAAGGACTTGAGCAGCCAAGGCTCAAATAAAAGCACAGGGAAGTAGCTATAGGTTACTTATTTTCTTACAGAACCTACTGACTCAAAAGTGATAGAGAAGAGGCAGATAAGAGAAGAAAACAGCAGTTGAGAAGATAAAAAGTTAAACAGAGCTACAGATTTTGTGCGTAAAAATTGAACCTTAAAGTTTAAGTCTCATCCAGAAGAATGTATGTATGTGCACAATCAAGTATTCAGTTTAAACCCTGAAGGGTTACACATTAGGAGTAGCAGTGAAGAAGACATAAAACATTTCTAAAAACACTGAAACCCTGACTGGATTAAGATGATCTGCCTCTAATCTAACTGCCTACCACTTGCAAGGATAAATCCTTTCTAAGGAAATTAACAACTTGAGTCTCAAATTTTCTCTGTAATTCGTCAAACATAACAGGAGGTATTTAAACAGAAATTATTAAGCAGACCAAGAAATAAGACTACATGATCAAACACCCAGGGAAATCACAGGCTACAGCACAGACCTAACAGGGATCTAGATGATGAAGTTATGAGACAGGATCTTAAGAATAACTTCAGTTAATACATTCAAGAAATTAGATGACAAGATGGAGAAGTTCAATAATGTATTTGAAACTAAAAATGATTCTATAGAAATTATTAAGCTGAAAAATGAAATGACTGAAATCAAGAATGGTTTTTTCCACCAATTTGCCACAGCTACAGAATAAATTCTTGAACTGAAGTTTAGATAAGAGCAATATTTCCAGAGTAAATTATAGAGAAATAAAAGGAGGAGAGTTACAGAAGAGAGTTAAAAAAACATATGGGAAATTAAACTATAAAGATATAGCATATATGTAAATGGAGCTGCAGAAGGAAAATAGGACATAGTGCAGAAAAGATATTAAAAAACAAAATGGCTTATACAATAATTATTCAGGTAGATAAAAGGCATCAGACCACAGACTCAAGAAATGCTATGTACCCCAAACAGAGTAAATACAGTTAATCCATTCCAGAGTGTATCATAGTAAAATTGTTGAAAACAAAAGATAAAGAGAAAAAAATTAAACACAACTTCTTAAAAATAACTACAATAAGGCTATTGTAAAAAAACAAAACTAAACTAAAAAAGAACTTCCTTTTCAAATAAAGAAATGGAAACCAGAAGATAATGAAATTCTTTGCCTGGTAAAGGTCTTTTTCACAAATGAATATGAAATAAAGAACTTTTCAAAGAAGAGAAATCATCACAAGCAGCCTTGCACTAAAGAAAATAATAAGAGGAGTTTTTAGGCAAATGGAAAGTAATCTCACATGGAAGTGTAGAAATAGGAAAAATGAATGGAGAGGAGCAGAAAGAGTAGTAATATAGATAAACCTAAGTGATTATTTGGTGTATAAAGTGATAATAATGTCTTCTATAGAAATACATATGTATGTGTGTATAATGAGAAGAGCATAAAACATGAAAGGGGGTAAATTAATTTTAAATATTCTAAATTTCTTATACTCCTGGAAATGGTAAAATTGCTGAAAAATATTAGATTTCATAAGTGAAGAATGCTTGTTGAAATCTCTAAGGCATCCACCAAAGAAATAGTAAAAAAAAAAAAAAGTCAGTATCAACAGGCTCATAAAGGAAGAAAAATGGGATAATAAAAGCAATCTAGTTAATTCAAAAAGAATTTTAAAAGATGAGAAAGAGAAACACGGAAAAGAATGAAAATGCAACAACATATAAAAATAAATATGTAAGCTCAATAAATGTAAATATTAATAAATGTAAGCTCAAATATACCAGTAATTTGACTAAAAGTAAAAGATCAAATTTTAGATACAAAAAAAATTAAATTATATTTATCTTATAAGAAATGCATTTTAAATTTAAGAATAAAAACTTTTAAAGCCTGAGGATATATGAAGAAACTTCTAATGAAAACAAAACTGGTGTAACTCTGATAATATCAGATAGGCAAGAATAATTTCAAGAGATAAAAAGAAAAGTGGGGATCAACTCATAAAGAGAGAGCAGGATGACAGCCAGTTTAGGGGGTGGAGAGACTGAGCAAAAAGGAAAAAGAACTCATGGACACGGACCACAGTGTGGTGATTGGCATATAAGGGGACTAAAAGGTAATATAAAAAAATAAAATTAAATTTAAAAAAATTAAAAAATAAAACAGTAACAGTATCAATTGAGTAGGAAAATATAATGCTAATAAATTTGTATGCATCAAATATTAAAAATTCAAAATATATGAAGCTAAAATAAAAGAAGTGTAAAAGTGGTAATATTTAACCTGAAGAAAAATTAACCTCAGAAAACAAGAGAAACAATTAGTAAAAAAAAGGAAGATTTTTTAAAAATACACTTAATAAATGAAACTCTAATTCATTTAAAAAACACTGAGACCAACAACTACAGAGTACATAATTTTCTATGTGTATAAGATACAGTTATCGAAATTGACTACACATTGGCTCATAAAATAAAGACAACAAGTGTTGAAGAACTGAAATCATGTGTGGCCACTTCTCTGGCTATAGTGGAGTTAAGCTAGAAGCCAATGCTTTAAAGATAAGAATTCACCTTTCCCCATCTAGAAATAAGCAACACCCTTCTATATAACCCAGGGTTCAAATCCATGTAGGAATCATAATGGAATAAAGAAAATAGTCAACAAAATGATAATGAAAATAAAATATAAAAATTTGTGAGATGCAAGCAAATCCTTTTTATAGGAAAATTAATAGCCATAAGCACATAGATCAGAAAAGAAGAAAGCATGAAAATCAAATACCTAAGCATATAAAGATATTGGTAAAAGAACACCTAATTCAATGTAAAGAAAGTAGAAGGAAAGAAATAATCATAGATATTAATAAAATAGAAAAATACAAACTACACATAGCCAAAAGCTAAATGCTATTTCTTTGAAAAGACTAATAAGATTGATGTAGTCCTGTCAAGACTAATTCTTCCCGCTCACCAAGAAAAAGAAAGAGGAAGAACAGAGATAACTGGAATGACAAAGGGAGCATTGCTACAGATATTAAAAACATTAAAACATTTAAAATTGCATACCATATAATAATTCTGTAAACACAAAATGCTGAAACAGAAACAATTAGCCTACGGTAAAAAAGAAAATCAAAATGCTGGTTGGCTCTGGGGGGGGAAGGTTGATCTACTGAGAAAATGCATGAAGACACCACCCGGGGGATGATAATGTTCTATATCTTGGTAGAAGTTTGGTTTGTAAAGTCAAAGCCAAACCAAATAGGCTAGAGCAAAACACATAAGATATAACAGGAAAACTTTTCCTGAGGTAAAAGAAAACTTTAATCTACACGTTAAAGTGGTATAACATGTAAGATATAGTCACCTAGAACATAAAAAACATAAAATGTGCCATTTAAGATATGTGTGATTTAAAGTAAATTTACCTCAGAAGAAAAAAACTTTTTAAAAAATTGTACATAGATTAATAATGTGTATTCTGACGTAGTTTTCAGAAATTGTACTGAGGTTCGTAACTTGGAAATTCATTTTAAAATATAATAAATTAAAGGGTGGAAAAGTAGATTGGTGACAAGATGAAAAACAAAGTGTAGTAAATATAAATTGTAAACTCTGGGTGGTATGTATATGGGTATTACTGTAAAATTCTTTCAACTTTTGTGTTTGAAATTTTAATAATAGAGGAAAAAAGAGAATATAGTGAACAACTATATTCCAATAATTAGAAATTTTAGATAAAAAGAATTAATGCCTATTAAAACACAACTTACCACAACAAACACAAGAAGAAACGGGAAATCTGTATAAATTCCCATGAAGAAAAAAATTGAATTTATATTTAAAATCTTCCTGCAAAGAAAATTCCAACTTGATCAAGAGTCCAGGAACAGACTCATGCTTACATGAACATGTGATTTCTTTCAAAAGGGGAACCGCAGAGCAGTTGATAAAGGGGAAAACAATTAATAAATTGTTCTATGTAAGTGGGATGTATATAGCACAAGACAGTATGTTAAAGATACTCACTCGAAACAAAAATCTCAGTTCCAGGATGATTACAGATCTAAATGTGAATGGTAAAACATGAAGTTTCTAAAATAAAACATGGGAAAATGTTTCGTAACCACACAGATTTCTTGTATAGTACACTAAAACATTTCCCATAATTGAAAAAAGTAACAGTTGTGAGTAAATTAAAACTAGGAACATTTGTTTATCAAAAGGTACCATTCAGAAAATCCAGCTCCACACCGCAAAGAGGGCTGTGGCTGACGGTTGGCTCTCAGCACAAGACAAGAGAGTTATTTGATCCCTGGGGGTTTGGGGACAGATTAATTGGTGCTGGTTGAAAACCAGGTCTATAATTATGCTTATGCGGTTTGGGACTGTAAAGATCGAAGAACACTTGATCTTTTCCTCTCTTGAACATCATTAGTCATCAGGGAAATACCAACTTAAAACCATTCCCAGGAAAATGAATAAAATTAGAGACTAACATAACCAGTATTGGCAAGGTTATGGACTAGAACTCTCATATACGGCCAATGGACTGTAAGTTGGTACAGTGACTTGGGAAAACTTTCTGACAGCTAAAGCTGACCCAACAATTCAACTCGTAGGCATATGCTATGGTTGCCCCAGCGTACTGCCTGGAGTGAGCTTTCAGGCCATGGTGCAGTCTCCCCAGCTGAGAAAACATAGCTGGGACTATAACCCAAAATTCTGAAGTAATACTAGCAAAGATAATGAAGTTAAGGACATAAAATATGGAAAGCTTTCTTGGAGCAAAAACCTCTTCAGAATATCTAAAAGGCAAACACCAAAATGAGAAAATGTATGTAAAACGTATAACACATTCATAGAGCTAACTCTCCCACTCCAGTATATAAAGTACCCTTACACAAATCAAAAAGAAAAATGGACAGCAGCCATGAACAGATAATTCAGAGAAAAGGAAACAGTGATACCCCTTAATAAATAAAATAAAAAGAGTCTCAATCTCATTCATACAAAGCAAAAAAGGCACATTAAAACTATGTTAAGTAGCCAATTTTCACCTCGAAAAAATGTCACACGTGAAAACAATAAATTTGAAGCAGTATGAGGAACAGGTGTCCCCATACACTTGAGTGGGAGTTTTATGATATAAGTTCTTTGGAGGGTAAATTGACATTATCTATCAAATTACCAAATCATATACCTTCGATTTTATAAGATCTCTTCTCAGGATGCATTCCAGAGTTATAGCAATACATGAAAATAGTGTCAGGACAATGTTATTTACTAAGGCATCATTTGTAAAAACAAAGATTAGAAACAACTCAATGTCCATCTACAGGTAAATGATTAGACATCTGACAACACAATCATAAGGTATAATATGATACAATTATACAACTTGACAAAAATTATTTTCTTTCCCATTTTTAAATCCTGTAATGAAGATAATAACTGCATCAGGATCCATTGGAAAGCTCCCGTGAAGTCCTCAGACATACTGAGTTACTGCATTACACTCTGAACTCTGCAACAGGTGGGCTCGCTCCATGGCCACACCCGGCTGACAGAGTGCATTTGTGTAATTCATGAAGCAAAGACATCACGCCGTCCACCACAGCCCTTGCAGCTCAGATATGCCCTCCTTGTCCCAGCAGAAACCAGCGAAGATCTCCTCTCTTGGGGATTATGCAAGGGGCTAAATGTTGTCTCTCAGGGAGAAGCCAACTTGGCAAGTTCTAATAGCTTGGTGGGAGAGGGAAAAAGCTGAGTGTGTTGGAATGGTGTCAATTCCTACCCATCCTCTGAAAAAATGCAAAATTTCGGTGTCTCGGGATATTTTGATTTCACTACTCACACTACTCGAACATTTGAACAAGTTGAGAGGCATTCCTATGGTGACAAGATCTGACTGGGATCAGGTAGTTTTATTAGGCTTTATTATTAGATATGTATTTATCTATTTGGTGATTATTATCTTTGTTATTAGATATTGTTATTTGTTAATAATCAGCCATTATGCTAAGTGCTTTATATATGCTATTTCATTTACTATTTTGTCAACCCTGTGAGTTAGGTACATTCATCATTATTCTCATTTTCTATAGATGGGGAAAGTAAAATATCTTGCCACATGTCACACAGCAAGTCGGCGGGAAAACGAGAGATCAAATCCAGGTAATCAGCCCCAGGGTCCACCATAAACACCACAGGCAGGCTGCACTCCCACATCTGGAAGTCAGGGAATTATCCACTCTTGGGCAACAGGCCCACAGATCTGTGAAGAGGCGCCATAGCTTGCCCAAATTCAAAGCCATGGCACTCCAGACCTCCGAGAGGAAAGGCAGGCAGCACCACCGAACTGAGTTTCCGTAGGAAAGGTGCGCGTGGTAGCCGCATAGCGATGAAAGCCGCGACTTCACCAGAACACTAGCTTCCGGATACGAATCAGAGACTATGGTGGATAGGGAGGCACTATCAAGCTTTGACGGCGGAGCTGAACCTTGAACAGATCCCTGACGCGGTTTTGCGACTGACTCCTCGGACTCCAGGCCTGGCGATGGGCGCTTGCAGTGGGGCCAGCCGTCATAGAAAGGCTGCCACCATCTCTGTTCTTTGGCTGGGACTCAGCAGAGACCTTCTGCCACCATTGGTGCCCAGACCGGCTTTCACACACAGAAATAGAACAGACATTTGTTCACCTATAATAGCTGTCTGAGGAGTTAATCCTCACAAAACTAGGTCAGCATCTTTTCTCCTTATCTTGGGATTAACTCCACAGCAACTCAACCGGGAAAAGCCAAAATACTTTATAGAACTAAATGCATGATTCCTTTCACACAGACTTCTTTGTTCATGAATACACTAGCCTGAGTATGAGCTTGGAAGGAAATTTTTTTCTTTTTGGTTTATTCTTTCCAATAAAAGAACTCCTTCTGTGGCCTCCAGAGAGGTCACTCTTCTTGGTCTTCACTTCTCAATTTAAAAATTTAGTGGTAAAATCAAGCAGGCAACTGAGTGGGTTTGTGGCCTCCCGGAGTCTGCTGACCAGAGACAGCCACGGAGCTGTCCGTGCCACGCCACCAGCAAAAGCAAGTGACACACTGCTGCCTCCAAAGCCACACTTCGGCAGCTCCTGACTTTAGAGGCTCACGGATAGAGGTCCTAGCAGCTCAACACCAACACGTGCAGCAATTTTGACAAAAAGCATGTCTTTCACTTGTCAAAATCCTTTGTAGACTTCTTTCTTCTTCTTAGTTCTCTCTGTTCCATGTCTTCCCTTTCTACCAACAAAAAGCCATCATCCCTGACAGCGAGTGCTCCGTTTGCTGGAAGGGTGAGCAGAGAGGTGGTGGTTGGGTACAGCAGGCAAAGGAAAGAAACAGGGAGAAGCATGGGCGAATATCCCGCCCACGTACACAATAAGGAAGGGGGAGGGGCCAGAGGTGGGAGGAATGGGGGAGATATCTGCTACACATGCGGAAAAAAGTCTCTGGTAGGTTCTTTATCCTTTCCGGTCACTTTTTTAACATAACGGTATTAGGTAGTTCAGTTCCATCTAGAAAAATCACCTCAAGTTATTCCAGTATAAGGCTTCTCCCTTCCCCAGCTCTGATCTGGAGGAAAGAAGGGGAAAGTGTGTCAATATCTTTATTATTTTTCATCTTAATTTTCCATCCCTCCTTCTGTCATCTCTCTCCTGCCTCTGGCTCCTTCAGGATTGAAGTGGCAGGAGAAAGAAGAGGTGAGAGGAAGGATTTACTCTAGCAAAGCAGTGGTACTTTCAAGTTTAACAGGTATCTCCAGGTATGTTTGCAGTTGTAATTGTATGGCCCTGTTTTTAAGTTCTTTGGAGATCAGCTCTGGGTGGACCTGCAAATGAACCATGAACTCTATCCTCTGCCTGATGACTTAGCCACCTTTTCTGAGGGTCTGTCTCTGATGGTACACCCCCACCCTTTTGCTGCTCACATCATCTTGCCTGTGCAGGGAGTCATCAGGGTGATTCAAGCCTTCCTACTTTCACAGGGTCTTCTTCGCCCACAAAAACACTCAGGCACCCTTGTCCTTTTATGATTTTCTCCACCTGCTCTATCATAGGGTGATTCCAGAAGCTTCTCACTAGCAGACTTCTTTAGGCAAAAGGCCTGCCCCACTTCCCGTGTATATCAAACTCTTTGAACTGTTAGGGGTTTTTCCGTATCTCTTGCTGGCTCTTGGCAACAGCTCAGCTAATTTTCGTAACTCAGAACTCATTGTTTAGGGTCAGGGGTCCAGCTGCCCCTCTGGAGCACTCTTACTGTCTGAGAGTGTTTCCTTCCATCGTCAGACTGGGACACAGGGCAAAGAGCCATTCATCAGCTCTTTTCAAGGAAATCTCTCCTCATCGTCTTTCAGTTAATTTCCTTGATTCCTTCTCTATACTCGAGATGGGTGATGGCTACGGACTCCAGATCACGGCGCGAGCATATGGGGGTGGGTGGTGGTCATCATTAGCGTGTTTTGCACAGGGGGCCTGGCCCTTCTCTTTATAATGTGTGGTCACTTAACATACTTTGTCCCCAATTTTTCTGAAGAGAAAGAGTTCCACATAACATCCTGTTATGTACGCATTATGTGTCCAACTAGATACGAGGTCAGAATGGCCAGGGATCCTGTCACATAGTCTTTACATTGTCCCCAGTTTCTTGCTCATTTCATTATGGACATTGTCTTGTGTACCTACATACCATGTTACAAACGTGATTTATGTAAAACGAATAAGGAATTCCAATCTGTTGTCTATAATAACTTAGAAATTTTATGTTACATCATGATTGGTTTATGTTTTGAGACACCAATTTTAACCAACTTTCTCAAAATAATTAACAAACACAATTTCTCATTGTATTGGAGAATAGGGCTTCATTCTACTAGATTTTTAATAAGCGTTCACAGAAATACAACCTCTTAATTATTTTTGCAGACTTACTTTTTTACCGACTTGTATTCCATTCTTTTCCTTCATGGATGAAACTATTGCCATAAACTCCTTAACTAGTAGACTGTAACCTTGGCCATTCTGTGTCATCATTATACCCACAACAACAGCTACTGAGTTGCCGTCTTCAAAGACAACTTATTGAAGCCTAAATCTCCATCAAAGGGCACAGAACCCCAAACAGTTCAGATATTGATTGTTGTCTGGGGTGAGAGCAATGATGTTGATAGTGACTGGTGTTGATAACGACATCACACTGAATCTAGCCGCTTCTAACTTGCATGAAACCAATTTTCTGAGCCTTTTTCAAATCTTTTCCCTAAGCTATCCTTAATACATGGAATAAATATATAATATTCTTTTATTCACTAACCACTATCCTCCACCCTTTAAATTCTTTTGCCAAATCAGCTCTCAGAGTTAGGTAGTAGCCCAGACATTTCTCCTGTCTCTTCTCAAATGTCCAAAACTAATAAACACATAAAATGATTACATCAACTCCAAAAAGTAGGAATGAGAATTCTCCGTGTGACAAAAACTTTAGGGACCAGATTGAAAAAGTAACAGAGGAGTGCAGACAAAAGCCCTTCTTGAGAGAGTACATTCTGTCTCAGACATCAGCAGAAGGAGACATTGTCACTTACCCCAATACAACCTACAAAAGCTAAGGCAAAGGTGATTCAAGGGCTATCACAAAGACACATTTTGAACCCTCTTGCCTCTAAGAACTAGTAGCATAAAAGTCCTAACACTGTACTCAGCACATGCATTGGGCTTCCCTAAGATGCTGATCACACCAATAGATATCACCTTATTCTACATGGAAAGGGCCGCAAAGTTATTTCTGGTAAAAATATTTGCACCTAGTAGAAAAAAAATACTTTCTGCAAGGATAGAAATTGGGCTTTCTCCAACCATAATCCCCAAATTCTGTTTACCTCTAGCTCTAGCTTCTTTGAATTTCTCCTAGAAATGGGAAATAAAGCACCTGATTTTTGTCAGAAACTAGGCTGGGGATTAGTACTGAGCCATTATAATTCTTTCTTTGTAAATATAAGTTAAAAAAAAATCACAATGTCCAACTAAAGATTCTTTAATTCAAAGAGAGGAATTGACTTTGCACATTCATACTCTCTATCTCCTTCTGAAATATTGCTTTGTGTTTCCAACAAATTTAAGAGGACCTGATGTTTACGACATTAGAATAAGCCGATGTGAAGAGGAGAAAATGTGGACCATAAATGATTCATTATAGCTGAATTTAGCGTGTCATTGAGAACAGTAATATGTTCGGAGTGGGCATTATTGGCTGCCATGTGCACCTCCTTCTTTCTAACTGATTCCCACCCAACCCTAGCTCTACAGATGAGCCCTGACTGGTCTAGCCAATCTTGGGCACTTTAATGACAAGGAACAAGGGAGGTGGGCAAAGCACCAATAGCTCTGTTCACACACACACACACACACACACACACCCCTTCTTCTTTTGGAAAAGAGATAAAAATCTCAGCATTGTAACAGAATTTTGTGTCTCCTTGGCTAGTAACCGCAGTGAGCTTCTAACAGAAGTCTTTCTACCCAGAATCACCACAGCAATCAACCTTCAGCTTTGTGCATCTTGTAATAAACCAGTCAATTCCTTCAAATACATATGAGAAAAAACAACCATAAAACAGTAAATAACATTTTCTTTTCCTGTATTAAGCCAGTTTTACCCAGTTATTTATTTATTTTTGAGTTTTCAAATATTTTTTAATTCTACCAATAGAGAATCACATTTGGCTTCAAATCCAAGGGACATTTTTTCAAAGATACAACTAAAAAGAAGAAAGGTGGGAGACACAGATGAAGGAAGACCTCCTTTTTAAAGGCTTTAAAATAGGCTTTTTAAAACACCATTTAAAAATTGTGGACAGATATGCATGTCTACGCATAAAAAACTGCTAGAATGATGGAAAGAGTGAAATTCAGACAATTGTTTGACTGTTCTTTAGAGCGTCTATTGTACTTTTACCTGTCATTTTTTATGTTGTAAATGCTCCAAGGAAAAATCATATGCACAGATTCCATGGTATTAAAGCCTTTATCTTTAAATCATTCACAGTCCATTTAAAGTTATATGTGATTTCCTGTTGCAACACTGACAGTATAACAACTCATGGTCCTAGTCTCACATGTTCAAGACCCATACATCCCCCCTCCCTTTCAGACATACCATTGTAACCTCAGGTTTGCCTCCTGGAGTGCAGAGCAAAATCGCATGTGCAGAAGTTCTTCCTGAGCTATTCTTACCTGGTTTTGGATCCAATTCTGGGATTGCCCACATCCCACAGGTGGTGGTAATGGCAGGGAGGGGGTCATATTTGTTATGAGAATTTTTTATTTTCATTAAACCTTCAGGGGGGGCAGCTGTTGTTTGGTGATCATGGTACCCCGGGGCCCTGTGGGGCTAGGCAACCATTGGTGAGGCAACACAGTGCCACCCGCAGGAAAGAAATGAAAAAAATACACCCTTTCTGTGTTTCCATGTGATGACTACTGACTTCTTCCTGCCTTGGACGCTCTCCAGGACTGCATGACTCTTCCTCGTTGCTGTCACTGCATCTGCATCCCAGGGACATGAGTCTGTGTTTGGATGGAAAGAAGGATGCCTCCCTCCTCCTAAGGCTGAGGTCCTGTCATCTTTAAGGCGTGTGAGCAGAGTGTGAAATTCTTTCTGAGGGGTGGTTCCAGTAACCATGGAGGCTCCTCTACCTGGGGTTCCCTATTTACAAATGTCCATTCTTGGTCCTGAAGCTCTGGGTTTTAGTGGAGTCATCTCAAAGCCGGAAGGTTTCTGCAGAGCGTCCCTTCCTCTGTCTTCACTTTGGCCATGACAAGTTGCAGCTCCTCATTGCACCATGGCCTACAGCAGCCTCAGAAGGGTGGTGCAGCTCTGCCAGTGTGCTGGCTCACTGTGTGCCTGCCTGTTTTGCTGTGGCTGCCAGAGGGGACTGCGAGTACATTAGGGACCACCTTCTACAGTTCCTGCTGGCAAGTGACTTACGAGTGTGTAAAAACTGTGAGAATTTTTTCCTACCTGCATAGACCTGAGGTTGTTCGACCACCATGTCCCCCTCTGATTGGCCCAAATAGCCACAAGGGAAAAAAAATACAACCCTAAATAATAAGAAAAGTGGAGGAGTTGCTGCTGCAGGAAATAATTGTATGTTGTCAAGAAATTAAAAAGGAGGAAAGGGATGAGAGCTGCTGAGAAGGGTCTACAGGTTGCTTTAGTCCAGCACATGAGACAGGTTAGGCCTGGGATCAGGGCCTTCGGCCAAGGTGCTCAGGTGTCTGCGTCTGCTCTGCCTTCAGCTCTAAAACCAGATTTGAACTCTGCAATCTGGAATACCAGTTTGTCTAGCCAGTTCTCCCCTAGTAGCCATACCAGGGAATCTGTTCCTTTAAAAAGCTTCAGTGAGCATAGCGCATTGTGATGGAGACACGGATGTCCACTTTCCTCTCGCTTCTTTTGGGAAGCGTTCTGGGTGACAAGCTAGAGGCTGTTTCTCTCAATGGAGTTGCCCTTCTTCTATGGAATCCATGGAGCACAGTCGGCTCTGCCTCATATCTTTTGTTCAATGGTTTTTTTAAAGCAAATGTGAGTTCTGGATTCTGGTATGCCAATTTCCTGGGCCCATCACTCTCTGACATTATACCAGGATAAGAGTTCTGTTGAAACAATTTTTCAGTGCCTCCTTTTGACTTGGCTTCAAAAAAAAAAATTCTCCTTGTTTGAGAGATTCCAGGAAATGGGCCTACAATGGCCAGAGGTCACAGGAGGCTGAGGCCATGAGCACCG
Source organism: Mormoops blainvillei (assembly GCA_004026545.1). NCBI lineage: Eukaryota > Metazoa > Chordata > Mammalia > Chiroptera > Mormoopidae > Mormoops > Mormoops blainvillei. Next base: position 178,584 of record PVJD01000285.1, on the reverse strand, counting down.
GACAGAGGAGAATGGCAGCAAAGAGATGCCTCTTTGAGAGGCTCTAAAAGGCCACTGGAGGATTCCAGGGACACCATGCAGAAATTGGGGGCTGTTTGGCTTCCCTTCCCCTGGGATATGCCTGTTTGTGGCATGTGACTGCAGGGACCACTGTCAGAACCAACTGAGACAGGCTCAGTATGGAACCCATAGAGCAAAACGTCTTCCAAAAGCTAGAAGTCTCATGCCCACCAGGGGCACACTGGGCAGGGTCAGGTCAAGAAGGAGCAGACCAAATGGCCAGGTGGTCATTGCCAAAAAACTAAACTTGGTAAAGCCTCTAAATCCAATGATATGTGAAACACAGAGAGCCAATGAACATGTTAAAAGACCACACAAGTGACCTGTATTCTTCGACAAGGAAATTGAGGGAGGTGGGGAAAGAGCTGGTATAGGCCTACAAAATCTATCAACCAAATGCAATGTGGATCTTCAGATCTTAATTAGAACAAAGTTGCTACAGAAAGGCGTTTATGAGACAATCAAGAAAATTCTTCCCTGGCTGGTGTGTCTCAGTGGCCACAGTGTGTCTCATTGAGCACTGGTCTGTGAACCAAAGGGTCCCCTGTTTGATATCCATTCAGGGCACATGTCTGGATTGCCACCAGGTACCCAGCAGGGGTTGTGGGAGAGGCAACCACATATTGATGTTTCTCTCCCTCTCTTTCTCCCCCCCCCCTTCCTTCTGTATAAAAATAAATAAAATCTTTTTAAAAAATCAAGAAAACTCAAATACTAACCTCACTTTAGATGATAGTTTTAAAATTACTGTTATTTTTCAAGTATGATAATGGTATTGATATGTTTTTAAAAACTCTATCTTTTAACAGTACATACAGAAGTATTTACAGGTGGAATTATGTGATTTTTGCATTTGCTTTGTTAGTATTTGTTTAGGTATAATAATGTTATTTTGATAATGTTAAAAACCCCTTTTTCCTTCGAGATTAAGTACTTATAAAAGAAATTATATGATTCCAGAATTTTCTTTAAATAACAAGGTTGGTGGATGTGGGGAAAACTGTTGAAGGAAGGAACATGGGTGAAAGAAGAACAGCCATATATTGTTAAAGATGGATATTGGATTGATTAGACTATTAACTCTATTTTATATATAAATAAAAATAGTTATTATATATAAATAACTCTCTATATATAAATCTTATGATAAGGAGAATGTAGAAATACTCAATAGTGTAAAAAAGAATGAGGAAAAGATCTCTAAGAAGTATTTAACTCCCTTTTTAAGAATGCAAATTAACAGAAATTCTTCTTTGAATAAAAAGATTTGAAATCGAGAGACTGTCCCAAGTTTATATTCTCCCTTCTTTAAGATAAGCATAATTTTTCTCCTTTTAAACCAATTTTATTCACATATATCTTCCTTCTACTATATGTCAATAAAGGATTTAAAAAATTTTGCACCCCATTACAGATTTTTAACTCTCTGAATAGACACTCATACTTTGAACTAGAAACACAAATTATCCTTGGTCCATCTCCTCGTGCAGTATTTGACATATTTTAGGTAATAATAAATATTTGAAAAATGAATGGCTGAATGGAAATAATTAATGAATGCCTACACCTATTTAGAGAGAAAGAGGGAAATATTTAAAGAAGAAATATTTAAATCAAATTAGATTTATATAAAAGAAAATGAGTAAACATTATATAAGAATCAGAAATGTACCATAAAAATACTTTTAGTTTCAAGCTCTGAATATATATATATACATATTCACCAATATATTTAATGAAAGACTAGATGACAGAGAAAATTTAGTGATCTGAATAAAAATCAGATGAGATATTAATGAGACCTGTTTATTTCACTGGAAATGCTTCCATGTCCAAATGAGAACCTAAAGGGAGAAAATAAGGTAATACTGAGGGCGACTTGAATGGTAAAGTCTTTTTCAAATTTCAATTTTGTAGAACTAGTGCCTTCTCAAGGCAAAGCAAAATTGCCCTTCCGCTGAACCAGAGATTAGAGTTGAGCCTCTGTCAGGGGTCGTTTAGTTCTGCCCAGTGAATGGAATGCACTGTCCCCGAGGCAATATAATTGTCTGTTCTCTCTTCAATTTGAACAGAAGTTAGCCAAGAGCCTATTCCCTGAAGCTCAGTTTAGAACACCGTACCATACATCCTAATTTATAAAGCTGCTGTCAAGCACTTCTTAAAATGTGAGTTGCCCAGAAAGTAGTCTCAGAGCCACAGCAGCTTTGGTTCCTCCATTTCCAACCCTGTAAGTCATCTCTACCCGTCACTCTTTGCACCTCCCAGCCCCCAACCTCTCAGACTATGTAGCCTCCAACCCCACCCCCATCCAAAGTTACCTCGCTCCAGTCCCACCTAATGCACATCTTTCATAGCCATCTTTACAATGCAACTTTTCTGCATAGACTGCTGATTTCTGGAATAATACATTTTCCTTTTATCTTCCCTTCATTCTTCTTCACCTTGATACTTCAGCCTGGTTATCTATCTCACAGTGATGTTAATAGGATCCCAAGTTGCACACATTCAACGTTGAAATGAAGTAATATCTGAAGTGCTTTCAATAAGACATCAGATCTTTGATCATGATGATCAGGTCCCTAAAGGAAAGTTCCATAATCATGCCAGCCCATTACCTCTATTAAGAAGTTCTGGGCATCATTACCTTTAAACAAGCTCTGAAACAGAGGCTCTGGCTCCTCATGTGCAAGTGTTCCCTTTCTCCTAAACTTACCTACATGAGGGTGATTTCATTAGGAAAACCATGTTGGGCTTTTCAATGCAGATTCTTATACATTTATTTTCCACAGGTAGCAGTATTTCCTTATGATACAAAAAAAAGATATATAGTACAAAAATAGAAAAGATAAAATGCATATGGGGAGTAAAATCACAAAAATCTCTGTTAGCCAATGAATTAGTAAAAAAAAAAATTATCTCAGTGCAAATTTTACAGAGACCTTCTGATGTGTCAAAAGGAGGAAGGAAGAAAAGAGAGAAAGAAGTCAGGTAGGGAGAGAGAGGGTGGGGGGAAGACAGGAGGAAAATAATGGAGAAAGAGAACAAGTTACTTTGTCAGACAAACATGTATACAGGCATACCTCAGAGATTAGGCAGGTTCGGTTTCAGATCGCCACAGTAAAGTGAGTATCACAATAAAGTGAGTCACACAAATTGTTTAGTTTTCTGGTGCACATAAAAGTTTACACTATACTGTAGTCCATTAAGGGTGCAATAACAATATGGCTAAAAATCAATATATATACCTTAATTTTAAATGCTTTACTGTTAAAAAAAAGTGCTAAAGCACCATCAGCTGAGCCTTCAGCAAGTTGTAATCTTTTCACAGGTGGAGAAGAGAAGATTGAAAAGCAACATTCTTGCTCTGGATTAAAATTTGGCTGAAGTGAATGTAGTGGCTGGTTTGATCTACCCAGACTAACACTTTCTCAATATTAGCAGTAAGACCGTTCCACTTTCTTATCACTCATGTGTTCACCGGAGTAGCACTTTTAATTTCCTTCAGGGACTTTTTCTTTGCATTCGCAATCTGGTGAACTGTTCGGCTCCAGAGGCTTCGACCTGTCTTGGCTTTCGACAAGTCTTCCTCACTAAACTCAAGTGTTTCTAGCTTTTGATTTAAAGTGAGAGACTTGGGGATCTTCCTTTTACTTGAACACTTATACGCCCTTATAGGGTTTTTAATTGGCCTAATTTCAATCTCACTGTCTCAGGAAACAGGGAAGCCCGAGGAGAGGGGAAGAGATGGGGAAATGGCCCATTGGTGGGGCAGTCAGAACACATACATTTATTAAGTTCACCATCTTATATAAGTGCGGCTCGTGGTGATCCAAAACAATTACAACAGTGACATCAAAGACCACTGATCGCAGATGACCATAACAAATACAATAATAATGAAAAAAACTGAAATATTTACTAAAATGTGACAGAGACACGAAGCAAGCAAATGACTAGAAAAATGGCACCACAGATTGCTTGACATAGGTCTGCCACAAAACTTCAATTTGCAAAAAACCTAACATCTGCAGGATGCACTAAAACAAAGCACAATGAAACAAGTTATCCTGTATTTTTTTTACTTTAACAATCACAAAGGGACTTACTTTGTGTACTTTAAAAATATTAATTCATAGAATGCTCCTAAGACCGTAATGGGTAGGAACCATTAGTAACCTCATTTTACAGATGAGGAGACTGACCCACGTAGAGAATTAGAGCTCGTGCACTTTGTTCAAGGCCCCGCAGCTATCCTCTGGTAGAACCTGCACTTAAACATAGGCAGTTCACTTAAAACTTCTTTATGCTATAAACAAAAATACTAAACAAATACATTATTGAAGCTTATTATCTAGAAAAAAAACTAAAAGCAACAAAGACAACACCTTCCTAATAAAAAATTGACAATTTAAACAGATGGTATATTTTTGTCATAATCTGACATTTAAAAATCATTAATAAATTCACCAATGTGATTTTTCAACTACATTAACTCCTAATCACTATTAAATAGTATCTATAGTAATCCTTAAATGTTTAAAATTTTATTTTAATTCAAATGAAGAATATTCTGTTATAGATAAAAATATAGAAACTGTAAAAAAAACAAAAAAGAAAAGAAAGAAAAGTACTTCCCGAAAAGCTTGCATTTATGCTTTAGCATATAATAACCACTTTAGGGACTTTTCAAAAAGTATTCATTCTTAAATTTTTTGTAATTGTTGACAAAATAATAATTTTATTGACACTTTATTTTGTGGCTCCTATGTATTTATTCTAATTGTATTTTACTCATTGAAATTGATTAGATAACAAAATGCCAGCACTTCAACAACCATGCTCAACCTTTGAAAACTTGAATCTCTCTAAGACTCTTGCAATTGGATAACCAAAAGTTATAGACTTCAAACAATTCTACTTAAAACTACCAAAGATCAGAGAACTCTCCAATTGCTCTAAGTATATTGACAAATTGCACTAGATAAAACAAAAATACTCCTAAATATTGTTAGATCAGATAAAAAATGTTGGCCAAGACAGTTTATGTAAGAAACATAACTTGAAAATCAGCCGAAACAACTTTGAACAAGAAAAATAAAGTGGGACAACTATGAACACTGCCTGATTTTAAAACTTACTAAACAGTTCAAATAATCAAGACAGAATGATAATTAACATAAAGTAAACAAATCAATAAATGGAATGAAATAGGAAGTCTGTATATTCAAGCACAAATAAACCATTTTTGACAAAAATCCAGAGACAAGTCAGTATGGAGGCAATAGCCTTTATAATAAACAGTATGAGAAAAATAAGGTGAAATTTAATTCCTACTTCACTCCACATCACCAATTAATTAGAGATGGATTTCATACCTAAATATAAAACAATGATCTGTAAAATTTACAGGAGGAAATCTTTGTAACATTAGGTTGGGAGAGCTTTCTTAAATACATCACCGAAAGAACAGTTTATAAAAAACAATTTGATAAATCGAGTTTCATCAAAATTAGAAATGCCTGCTCTTTTAGCCACTGTTAAGAGAATGAAAATATATGCCACAGACTGGGAGAAAAAATTGTGAAATACATATTTGATAAAACACTTGTATCCAGAATATGTCTAAAAAACTTTCAACACTCTAAAGTAGGAATATAATTGAATAGCACATTTGAACAGAAATAACATGAAAAAGATATATAATAGTGAGTAAACAAATGAAGGATTTGCTCAAGATTATTAGTTATTTAAAAAAAAGAAAAAGAAAAAAGAAAAAACGAAAATCATTTGGGTATACTGCGTATTAATAAGTGACGCTACCAAAGATTTCTTCAGACATTATGCTGAGAATATCAAAGATCTATAAACTATTGTAATTTGACAGGAGCTTCTGAAAGAATCCTTTGGCTAAAAGCCTGGCAGAAACTATGAAATGTACCTGCAGAGTAACAGATCAGTCATAGAGTCCTTTGTACACTATACAAGTCTGCATGTCTTCTAGTTTACTTCATTGTGGCCTTTGACAATCAATGCATATAACATATTATTTAATGACATCGAGAGTCTAATATGCACAGTGTAGATTTCATAAGTACAGTAACCTACTGCACTTCCTTTGTAAGAGTTATCGTTAGATACGCCTTGGTCTTGGATTAGCCTCACAGGGGGGAACAGGGGTGAAGGAGGGTAGGTATGTATTTACTAATATGAAATAATTTTCTCCACATAAATATGTTCAAATATTTAAGAAATTTCATGCATCAATGTCCTGAAAATTTTATGTCAATTTACAGACAAAATGAAATTGTACCCTAAAGCAATCTTTTTCATTTGCTAATGACACAAGCTGGTCTTTAAATGTGTCTTCCTATTCAGCGGGTGTGAGGAATGCCTTTGACCGCCTAACTCACATGGGCCCTTAGAATAAATGAGCCCTGCTCCAAATCTACTGATGATGCTTCTGTCTAAATAACCTCATGCCTTCATTAAACTGATCACTACCTTTAAAGCTGATTCTCCTCCCTTAGCCTAAGGTATGAAACTGAATTTGATGTTCCTTGGTTCTCTGTACCTTGTGACCTGTGTTTATAATCATGTCCTTGAGATGAGTCTGGCATTCTCGAGGTTCCTCACAATAATCAAAGAAAAATGCAAGCTGCATCTACCAGACACTGGGGCAGCGTTATCGACAACCCTTACCAGGGTCATACTTTCTCAAAAGTGATGGGAGTTGGGAACCAAATCATAGTCACATAAGACAGACAAAAGTCTTCCTCATAAAGTTGTATCATAATGAAAAAGTTGGTGTATTTTCAGTGTATCCATAAAACGAACTGCATGAGATAAACAAGTTCAGAGACACAGTGAAAAGTATATACTATAGATCTAGTTCCTACAAGCTGAATATTTGTTGATTAAAATAATGAGGTTAACTGTCAAGTTTTTCATTATATTTTTCCTATGGTCATGATATATTCTCGTATGTCTAGGTGGCAGCAATAAAATCACTTGTTAAGGAAGTAAAAACCAAATTCAGTATCTCCTAGATCAGGAATTATTTTAAGTTTCTTTGGAAGAATTTTCCATTAGATTACCACATCCCTAAAGCAAAACCCTCTCACTATCAAGATACAGTTTCCTCTTCTCTAAAACTACAATCTCGCAAACATCTCGGTAATGCCATTTAAACTATTGCTACCAGTCAAAGTCGATCCACAAATATGAAGTATTTGTGCTGGATGAGAAAATACATTTTGCATAATTTTATAACAAAGCACTACAATATGACATATGTTTAAGAAAAATGTTTTTTATTCACAGTTTATTATATTTATTAATGTGTTCAAAGTTAGCTTTGCCTAAATATCTGTTAGAGTTCATAAACACTAAAGCCTTGAGCTACATAAGAGATTTATTCCCTTCTTATGCTTTTGATCCTTAAAAAAACCTCAACAAATCATTTATTTATAAATTACTACTAAAATTTCAGTATAGCTATTTAATTTTCATTATATCTCTTACCTTAAAGCAAAATCTCATCTACTGTTAAATAATTAAATAAACAAAAGTAAAAAGCATGCTATAATTTTTATTGCTATTATAATTAACAGAAAGGAAACAATATATTATTCTATATATTACTTTCCAGCCCAAACATTTTTAGAATAATGTTTAATTTCCTGGGACAAAGTGCTACTAGGAAATAGCCATTTAACATTATGTCTATCTACAAGCACTAGAAAATGGACAGTGTTTCTCAGCACCTTTTTAAATACATTTGTGCTTCCAATGTAAGAGCAAAAGTCCTTATATGTAGTAACAAAAATAATATTAATAATAGATATCACAGAAATAAACAGAAATAAACTACATTAAAAAATGTAGTTTACAAAATGAGTGTTTTGTGTTGACATCAACCAGATTTATTTATTTATTAACATTGTTCGTATCTTCTTATCGCAAGCTTGCTTTAAACATGGAATTCTTTTAGGAAAAAAAAAAAGGAAGGTCAGGAGTAGGTTTTAACTCTCTAACATTAAGGAGAGCTCTGTAGTCTGAGAAAATGTACTGCTGAGAGAAAGGGGATGACAACTTGGCCGTAGATGACATCGAAGAAGTATACCCAAAGGTGTATGCAAAGAAATCTTATTCCCCAGTTGGCAGTGCTCTGTAAAGAAAGCTACACCTTTGGTGTTCTCTTGTGTGGGAAGTCTGGCTTCTTTCTTGCTACAGTATCAGGGAAACCAACCTTCTTTACATTGTGAAAGGCAATAGCACTCATACTGACAACAGGGACATTATTTGAGTCCAAAGTTTATTTTAAAGAAATGTATATATTAAACAAAATTATCTTAAGTCCGTAGACTGAGACATGGAGTGGAGAGGGTTCAGAACAACACGAGCGGTGGAGCAACCAGCCCAGCATCTTGTTTGGATGGAGGACACCTGTGAACACATAGCCTTGACAGTTCACATGGCCGTGTTATGTAACACAAAACACAGCTTGCCTGGCTGAAAGAGACTAGTAGTAAATAGTGGCTTAAGGTTCTGTAGTTAACAGAAGGGAGCATTTAATTAAATCGTAAATACTACAGAATGCAGATTTGGCTTAGCATTCAATGTGGATTAGGTGACAAATAACTGGAAACAAATGTGTGGGACTTTTATATATTTTGTTCTTTAAAGTTTATTTTTACCATATAGATAGTTTCCTCATTTGACATAAAAAATATTAAGTAAATCTAGAAATGGAAAAAATCCTATTTTACTGTTAACTTGGGAATTCAGAAGTTTCCAGGAAATGACCACATAGCCTACGAAGATCCCTCCATGCCCCAGCTACTGAGTTAAAATGTCAACGTTTCACGATTAGGAGGAAATAGCTATAGTGAAGATGTTAAGAAACCCTGGCATCCTCATTAAACATAGCAAGTTTTGGAAAAATGAGACATTTCCTACCAAATCAGCTCCAATTTATTTTCTGTCTTCTGTGGGATACTGCAAACCGATCTAGCAAATTAGTTTTGTTACTACAGTTTAACACTAAACCCTTTTATACTCAAACACTTTTAAACTCACACCAAGGCTTTTTTTATGACTTGTGGAATTTGGGAGATACATCAGTGTTTGCATGAGAAAAAAACCCTTTAGAGCGTGTCTACACATATAGGAGTACTCTACAAAAGCATCTGAGTTACAGACATTTAAAAAGAGATGTCAGATATATTCATTGTCTTTTAATTCAACCTACTTCTCACCACCCACCCCAGCCCTAGGCAGCCTGTGGTCCTCAGTAGGAAGATATCGGACATTTACTGCTATGATGGCATAGCTCAAACACTGGCTGGGGTCAAGGAGTTCATATCTTCAAACAACATTGCTTTCTAATAATAAAGACTAACTGGAACTTTAAAAAAACACAATCGGTCCAGAGAGTCTATGACAAGAGATTGGGCTTGAAAGGAAGTCTTCTACAAAGTCCTGAGGATACGATAGAATACTACAGGAAGACTGTGCTCATAATAAAGCTCTATGGTTCTGACTTTCCTTAATTTCCACTTCTCTTGTTTAAATATCTCTTCCTCTTGGCTCCCCAGGTAGAGTGTGCACGTGGCTTGCCATGTCTGCAGGTGTTGGGTTGCAACCTTTTCTTTTTCCTGAATGAATCCTTTTTGGTGAAGAAGCACTTAGTTGATGCTAATTTTCAGTTGACACTAGAAATTCTGTTTTGCACATTTTCCCCGATAGGAGTGTACCATCTCTCAGGTGGTTTGGTGCTAAAAAAAAAAAAAAAAAAAAAAAAAAAAAAGTGAGGGTGGGAAATAGATTCATAGATTAAGGGAAGGGCAAGGATAGCATTTTGAAAACCAACAAAGGGGTCATGTATTAGAGGTGTGAGAGCGGGTCACGGGCTATATTGGCCGTTCAACCAGGAAAATGGCTTGGAGGAGACAGACTTTGAAAAAAAGGAGTGTGAAAATTAAAAACAAAGGCCAGCAATGTTTATTCCGCTTTCTTATCACATTTCCACTTCTGGATACTTGTTTTGTATTATCTTTCTGGAAAGCTTCCAACACATATTTAACACCCTCTCCTCTTCCATATTGGCTTCAGAAATCCTTCTGCCACCAAAATTCTTTAAAAAAAAAAATGTGCCCCTCTGAAGACTTTTACCATAAACATGTTACTTTAGAAAAAGGCTACAGCAAGCATTCCACATTTTCGTTTCCAGGATTCAGAGTTACGGCTGCCCACCGACACTGCCTTGATTGCTTGTTCAGCCTTTGAGGCAAGAACATATCAGTGGTTATACAGCACAGCCATGCTCTTGATATTACATAAAATAACAATTGTAGTATCTTTATTATATTCCATTCTTTTCCCCCCAGGTCTGTTGAAATATAATTGACAGAAAGGCCTTTGGATGTATACATTGCAGAGTTCCGTGCATGAAATTTTTTACCTTGAGGTAATAGGGTTCCTGAAAACCTTCATTATATATTTTTTGAGGTTCCAATTTGTAAAAAGTTATCTCCACCAACTCAAGACATTGAGAAATCAACAATGAGATGGGGAATACATAGTGACTCTCTGATGTTTGAGAAAGGTTCTCTAAAATTATTATATTAACCTTAAAAAGAAAGCATCAGTACTTCCAAGAAACTATTAGAGAAAGGGAATATGAATTACAAAAAGACTCAAAGGACACAATTATTTACAGGCTGAATGAGAAGGGACAAAACATCAAGGGAAATGTATTTAAAAGAGTTTATAAGAGAAAGAAAAAGAAAGAAAGAAAGGAGAATATATGAAAATACACAGGTTGGATTGAGAAACAGAAAGGGGCAAAGTGAGAAATACGGTAGTCCGTCTTCATCTGCACTTTTGCTTTCCACAGTTTTAGTTACCTTCCGTCAAGTGAGGTCCAAAAACATTAAGTGAAAAATTCCAGAAATAAACAATTTCTAAATTTTAAATTGCACGCCATTCTGCACAGTATGATACAATCTCATGCTGTCTTGCTGCATCCCACCCAGGATGTGAATCATCTCCTTGTCTGGCGTCTCCGCGCTGTATACATTCCCTACCCTGTAGTCACTCAGTTTATCAGATCAGCTGTCACAGTATCCCAGTGCTTGTACTCAAGTCGCCCTTATTTTACTTACTAATGGCCTCAAAGCTCAAGAACACTGATGCTGGCAATTCGGATATGCCAGCTGTAAAGGAAAGCTGTTAAGTGCTTCCTTTAAGTGAAAATGTGAGTACAGTACAATAAGATAATTTGAAAGAGAGGCCATATTTACATAATTTTATTACAGCTTATTGTTATAATTGTTCTATTTTATTACTAGTGATTACTGTTAATCTCTTACTGTGACTAATTTATAAATTAAACCTTATCATACGTGTGTGTGTGTGTGTGTATATATATATATGAAAAAACATAGTATAAATAATAAAAAACATATAGTGTTTGGTACTATCTGCGGATTCAGGCATCCACCTTGGGTCTTGGAATGTGAAAGGATCAGGCCCTTTTCCCAACCCACCAGACTGCTCTTGACCCAGTCTGGCCAGTTTTCCAATCCTCTGGACTTTCCTGGACTCAGTTACCCCCACCAGCTTTACAGCCCGCGGCTTAATCGGAACTCTCTCCTACTTCCCACAACAGACATCTGACGCCAGCCATAATGGCTGGTGGTCAGACTGACCTTTCTGTACCTGGGAACAGCCCAGACCTCTACCTAACCCATTGTCCCAACTCACATCCTGAAACCCTGAGGCAACCTAGCAGAAAAACAAGAGACTAACCCCTCCCCTAACCTGCACAAACCCCGTGCTTTTTCTTTTCAAAACCCCATTCTTGCCTCCCCCACAGGCTGCAGTAGGTCCAGACTCATCCTGCCTGTAAGCGCAGCATCAGATAAAGGCACTTGGATCAGATCATCTGGCTCCTCCCACCTCTGTCTCTCAAGCATTTCTAACAGAACGTATGCCCCAGAGAAGGGGAATACTGTGTAGACAGAAACTGGAGCAGCCCGAACGAAGGAAAGTAGCCTTGAGAAGGGAATGGGTCAGCATCGCTTGGTGTTTTGTAGCTGTTACATCGCAATCATTTTGTGCAAAGGAGTGTGATTCATGGACATATTTCTCATTTTATAAGTGGTTATCTTGTATTGCTCTGTCATTTAGAGATTCAGGGTTTCCTTATCCTGTAGAATCTTTCCTTCTTATAGGTTTGCAAAGTTAAAAAAAAAAACAAAACCAAAAAACCAAAACCTCTTTGAAAAACTACTTAAATTTCTACTTATTTACTTAGAATTACAGTTTGAGATTCTCATACTTTTTATCAACAAATGGCTGAGGGATAAATAATTTAATCCCAAAAGGGCAAACATTGATCATTTTGTAGAGAAAATTTAAACCAGTCTCTTAGTTTGTGTTTTCTAAAACAGAGAGAAGAGCTTAGATGAAAGTGGTTGATAGGAAAAAGAAGCGAAGGAGCAGGAGCAGCCAGGTAAAGAAGGGGACAAAGCCAGTAAAGTACACATGGTTCAGGTTGCAGCTGCGAGGTGCCTCCTAGAATTCAGCAGGCTGGGACGACAGGACCCTTGTGCAACAGCTGCAATCCCCCACGGCCCGAGGCCTGTCCCTAAGAGTATTCGCTGCCCTGCTCGTTTCTCAGCTCTGTCTGTGTATGGATTGAAAAGGGCTTCTGTTTCTTTAAAACGGACAGACAAAAGAGCCTGAGGCAGAAAAGCAGAGACAGACAGAGAGTGATTGAGGCGTTGATGCGCCCTGTGTGCGCATGCAGGCTGTTTACCACAGCTGCAGATAAAATCAGAAGTGCTTTAGTTTACCCTCGGAGGGCTCGGCTGGCTCCGCTCCCCAGGAAGCATTGTCACATGCTCTCCAACGTGGTGGCCAGCACGGTCTCTAACAAACACAATAGGGAGTAGGTCAAGCTACGGACCCACTGCTGCAGCCAGAACCTAGGCCAGCCAACAAAGGGTTTATCAACCCCCTGCTCCACTTTGTCCCATCTAGATTTTTCTCACCCCAGACAACGCTTCAGCTGCCCTGGCTGCTCTGATCTTGTCTGAATGATGATCCTGACTTCTGCCTCTGAGGGTCTGGGCACCTGGAAGCTTTGATTGCTGCTCTCACCTGTTGGTCTTTGTCACTGAGCGTAAGGGCCCCAGGGAATGACCCTGCTGAACCAATCAGTTCTAGATTTGTGCTCCTGCCCATTATGTAACAGCAGCACTAGCTATTATTGATAGTCATGGTTAATTATTCCTGCCAGTGACTCCTTTCTTCCAAAGTGACCCAAGTTGCAACAATAGCTTCAATTTAGTAGATCTCTTCCTCTATTCCTTGGAATTGAAGACTGCTAATCCAACCAAATTTACAATTATGGAGATGGAACTCACAATTCTGCAAGTGGGCTACTAAAAGTAATGGTAGAGGAGGCTAATTATATTTCCTCTCTTTGTTGCTGAACCAATGTAATTTTAGTTACCGGGGACAAAGCTATAGGGGACCTCAAAATGCTACTGAATATTTAGTGTATATATAACATTCTGTAGGATGGAGAATGTTTTATAAGTGTGTCATCCTGAGCTCATTTTTTTTTAACTGAGCCTTCGATGGGTGACTCCCTATAGTGTAGAGGCCTCTGTCACATCTTCGCCACTGTGGAATGCACCCGTTGGTCTAAGGATAGTATACAGGATCCCATGTCAGTAAATCAGCATTCTCTAGGCACTCATTGAATCACGTGATTCTACAGAACATCCATAAGGCTTTATAGCTGTTCCTACAAGACTCCTTGCAATCAATATTATGACAGAAAGCAGGAGAACTAACATAGCCCTAGAAGAGGAGTAAATGTGCACTGTTGTACTTCCCACGCAAATACAGACTGCGTTTGGTAATCTTCATTCTCAGATATTCGTAAGAAAACATTTGCAAGAAGTGTGGCCTTATACCAGGTGCCAGAGGTTGTGTTTACTTCTTTCAGTAAAGATGCTACCCGTACATCACATCTAACTGGGTCTGACATTTGGTTAAGTTTTTGTAGTCCAACATCATCTATATGGTCATTTCAGGGAACTAAGGAATGAATTGAATAAGGATAGGATGGGAACTATGACCTTGGCATCCTTTAGTTCTCTGAGAGAGACCTAATTTTTGCCTAATTAAATTCAGGATGTACTATTGCCTCTGATTTACTATTATCTTGGCTGCTAGAGGCAATTTCAGAAATCACTACATTTCTACCATAAACTCTTACTCCATAAAATATAGGACAAATGCTAAGTATATTTATGCTAATATGCTAATTATGCACAGTGGGAAGTAACTGAGAAAATGACCACAGGGTGGATCTATGTACCCATCTGATCCTCTGAGAGATGGAGTTGGTTCAGGAGTCATATGGTCTTCATACAGCCTACCTTAATTTGGGGGCCACATTGATGTTTCAGGTCCCTCTGTCTAAGTTGGAGCTCCAAAGTTGTATCCAAAAGGTCTACGTGTTCTCCTTTTTCCTGGTGTACTTTTACTCCAGTAAATGACTCCTCCCTGGGAGGAGTGTGGAAATATTTATGTTAAATGCCAGTGATGGTACTGCAGGTCCTTCCTCAAAGACAGCCAGTCTCCCCTTTAATCTATGGGACCTGAGTTTGGAAATAGCTCAGATCTAGAAATTACTATTTTTCGGTATAATCACTGACACAAATTTCTCTTCTCTAATATTGATTTTTTTTCCTCATTATACAAATCAGTAAGTACCTTAATTTGTGTCTATCTTGTTCCTGGAATATGGTGGTCTATTAGCTGTCACCTCAGACTCCTACAGGTAAGGGTACTCAGGTTGGCACTTTGGCCTTGCTGCCTATTACAAGATTAACTATTTCAACATACTAATTAATTGCATTAATTAAAATGTGTTCTATCACATTAAAATTAAGCCCAATATCTTAACTTGGATTTCCCTCCAAAGAGAGCCTAGTGAAATCTGAGTGAAGGCATTATAGTTAGGACATAATCCTGGGAAACGAGTGAAGGAACAGAAAAAATCAGGCCTGGCTGATACAGTAGTCTGTTGACTATTGTGGAAACAGAAAGTAGAAAGGTTGACATGGGATACGCTATTAAAGTCATTGTCGTAGGCGACAGAGGCTCACCTCCTCGGGTCCCCCTGAGGAGCATGAAGAATGCATCCCAGAATTGTTCCTCAAGGGCCATTTGCTCAGCTTCTCCTGCGACGCTTTGGTTGGAGATTACACTGGGTGTATTAGTCCCCGGTATTTTTAAGCTTTTCTCTCTCTTTCTATTGCTATCTCTGCCTCTACCTCTCTCGCTGTCTCTCGCTCTCTCTCTCTCATTTGTTATATATGTTCTACATAATAAATTATATTACTACGATGTATGTAACATAACATATGATAAAGATGTAAAATATATAATACTATAACAGTTATATAACATAGTATTATACTATGTGTTATAAGATACATCAAGTATGAAAGGCTGGTATACCTGGAATAGGGAGGATTGAGAGGATGGGGTAGGAAACACTTTAAATTCAGTTCAACAATCTATAATCTGTTCATCTGTTCTCTCTCTCTCTCTTTCTGCATGTGTTTTTAATATGTATAAGAAATATTCTATTCATTTGTTTTATTGAAATAACTTGAAGCAGTAAATCAATACAATGGAATTTAAACTTTGCAGAATTTCCAAACACAGATTTCATGATCGGGAAGTAAAGAGTGTAAGATATTGGTCAACAGTAAACAAAATAATCAGATGATAACATTAAAAGTAGATAAGAATACATGGGAATAACCCTATCAACATAAACCCAGAAAGTTTATATACTTTGATTCCATGATTCTAGCTTCAGAGCTTTGAAGAAAATAATAAAATATAATGATAAAAAATCATATAAAAGATGTTCATTGTGTTATTGTTTATAAAAATAAAAATTAGAATAACACAAGAGCCACCTTTATTGTCAATCTGAAGAATTTCTCTGGAGAGTTTTCCTCCTCCTTTAGTCACCATAAGTATCTACTTCAGATACTGCCCCAGAGTAGGCATCATCAATAAACAGTAGCTTCTGTGCCAGTGGCATAGGGAGCCACACTGAGAAATTTGTTCCACAGCATGTCCAACAGAAAAAGAAACTGGGTCATTTTTACTGATTTTTAATTTTTGTTTTTCTTGTAATTTTTCTGTTTGCTGAAATTCACGCATTGAGCAGAGTTATGTGTTGGTCGCTTCTTAACAGGGAAAATGCTGCACTAGAAATATTTGTCCTTATGAATCCACATTTATATAGACATAATTTTTCCCCATCTTTGTTCTTAGATGAAGTATCTCTTCAGGGGTCACTTTGAAAAATTAGAGAATGTGAATGTCCTGTTTATGTTAGCTGGGAACTCAGAATTGTGGAGTTTTAGTTTGTGTAGATGTGTTCTAATACTGTCCGATTCTTTCTGCTTTGGTGTGAGTTGCTCACCTTTGTAAAAGGGTGTTTGCTAATGGCAACATGATCCTAATTGATTGAATGAAATAGCCTTGATTATATGGATAATTGTTTTTGTTTTACTTTTCTCAATGCACACCTTGATTTTGTTGTAAGAGGACAAATCATAAAGAAATTTTCATTAATTCTTTTGTGCAGTATATAGATGGTCCACTTTAAAGATATATATGTCACTCATATCTCACCACTATTTTAGATATGTTTTTACATTTCACTAATAATTTTCTCACAAAGAAATGTAATTGATTTTTACTCCAGGAATTAAAGCAACATAAAGCCATATTTCTAAATTTAAAATAAGGAGAAATTTCACAGCTAATGAAAATAAAGAATACTAAGGATGCACAGCTGATTTAACTTATAATTTGTTTTCTGGGTAAATGCAAAATTCTTTGTTTCTGTTTGTTTGAGCTTTTCCCCAGGCATTAATTCTATTGTGTAAGTATTTCATCAAATGAGAGAATGGAGTAAGGTAAGAGGATTTTTAGAATTCAGAGTAGTGAAACCAGTTTCTGAGTTTCACACCTCGTTTCATTTTTGTGTGTTGTTCACTATTCTATATTTCATTATTTAAAAATTTAGCAGCAATCTACAGCTGACTAATGTTGCTATTTTTATTTAAATCACAGCATTGTTTTAGAAGGAATTCCTGCAGGAATGCCAAATTCAGATCTCTGATGTGGGCTGTAAATACAGTTCTTCGGCTCTAAATATGCTGCACTGCCTCCTCTTTTAATGATAAATATCAGCAAATTGCATTTGAAGTGGTGGTAGGGATAATTAAAAGAAATAATAAGGCAATTTTGGCTGAATACATGGGAATCATAAAACAATTTAATTAGCTGTAGATGATTACATATACCAGCAGATCAGAGAGGAAAGGAACAGCTTGGTAGAGAAGTCATAATGAACTGACAGGAAAAGATCCCCAGGTCACAGGTAACCACTAGTTTCCACATACCAATAGGCTTACATATTTTATTAAGTCGCTCCGTGAAATATAAGATAAACAAAACTGAAATCTGGGGGCTAATCATCATGAAAGACATTAAAACCTGTCAAAGATCCAAAACAGTCTCTGTGTACAGATGGTAAGTCCTATCAAAGCTCAAGGAACAGATATTTCTGTTTTTAGTTAATTTAATGATTCTAATTTTAGTTAATATGTACCGGAGTATAAAAATGATTTAAAACCTCCAAATTTATTTAGTACCTTGATATTAAAATCTAGCAAAGGTAGATCAAGAAAAAATTATAAGCAACTTTTGCTTATGAATACGCATTCAAAAATTCTAAATAAAATATTGGCCTGTTAAAATCTAAATATTCTCATTAAATATGGAAACACAGATTTTTATTTTTACCCGTTCTTTTCCCTTCTAAAATGATGGATTATAAACATGTTTCAGTGCCGATTGGAAGGAACTGAAGCAAAGCTCTTGCTGCTTTTACAGAAAGGGGAAGTCATTTTTAGGTTGCTCAAAATTCAGGCAGTGGGATTAATGGATCATAAATTTCTGCTGGCTGGCAATGTCCCAGAGACAAATAAATTCAGAATGTGTCTACAGATACACAACCATTGACCTGATATTTCCAGCTTGCAACTGTTCTGAAGTCCCAAGGGAGGCATGGAAACAGCAGAGAGCCACTGGATCTGAAGAGACCATGGGTTACTGGGTCCCTGACCAGAGCCTGTGTAGACAGACACTCGGTACTGTTGTGGCTCCTTAGACACGGGCACCTTGACAAATGCCTGGAGGAGGTGTGAGGAACCTTCAAATGGCAGGCTGACGGCTCAGAGTCAGAATGAAAACATTTATAGAAAATAAACAAAATGACGTTTGAGTTTACTAACTCAGATTAAACCTATGCATTAGTAGAAAAAGTCTAGCTATTATTAGAAGTATAATATACCCTACTAGTCTAATTTTTATTGTAAGACCAGCATTTAGAAATAAACTAATATAACTCTTCATATTAGTATTTTAAGAGCAGTAATATTATAATTATCCAAGAAATGCCGCCTCCCCCAAAATTGATAAAAGTTACCTTTCGTTTATTATTAAAATAAAATCTTTTATTTTTTCTAGGAATAGCAGGATATCCTTTTTATTATGATCAAAAACCATCAGCTACAACCATATTTAATAGTATAATACTACAGACATACATATTGCTATAATAATAAGACATCTACCATTACTGATTTTTTTCCCTGCAAATTTTAGACAATACAAAGCAAGAAGAATAAATAAAAAGTATAAATATTGAAAAGGGAGAACCAAAATTATAATTATTATTCGAGGTGGTATACACTACTTAGAAAATTTAAGAGCAATTAAAAGTTTTTTAATTGATTATGCTATTACCATTGTCCCATTTTTTCTCCCCTTTAATCCCCTCTGCCCTGCACCCCCCATTTCACCAGCATCACCTCCCCCCTTAGTTCATTTTCATGGGTCGTACATACAAGTTCTTGGGCTTATCCATTTCCTATATCATTCTTAACTTCCCCCTGTCTATTTTATACCTACCATTTATGCTTCCTATTCCCTGTAACTTTTCTCCCATTCTCCCTCCACATCTCTCTGCTGTTAATCCTCCCCATGTGATCTCCATTTCTGTGATTCTGTTCCTGTTCCAGTTGTTTGCTTAGTTTGTTTCTGTTTTTAGATTCAGTTGTTGATAGTTGTGAGTTTGTTGTCATTTTATGGTTCATAGTTTTTGACCTTCTTCTTTTTCTTAGATAAGTCCCTTTACTATTTCATTTAATAAGGGCTTGGTGATGATGAACTCCTTTAACTTGACCTTATCTGGGAAGCACTTTATCTGCCCTTCCATTCTAAATGATAGCTTTGCCAGATAGAGTAATCTTGGATGTAGGTCCTTGGCTTTCATGACTTTGAATACTTCTTTCCAGGCCCTTCTTGCCTGTAAGGTTTCTTTTGAGAAATCAGCTGATAGTCTTATGGGCACTTCTTTGTAGGTAACTGTCTCCTTTTCTCTTGCTTCTTTTAAGATTCTCTCCTTATCTTTAATCTTGGGTAATGCAGTTATGGTGTGCCTTGGTGTGCGCTTCCTTAGGTCCAACTTCTTTGGAACTCTGAGCTTCCTGGACTTCCTGGAAGTCTATTTATGTTGCCAGATCAGGTAAGTTTTCCTTCATTATTTTTTCAAATAAGTTTTCAATTTCTTGCTCTTCCTCTTCTCCTTCTGACACCCCAGTGATTCGGGTGTTGAAACATTTAAATTGTCCAAGAGGTTTCTAAACCTCTCCTCATTTTTTTTTGAATTCTTTTTTCTTCATTCCGTTTAGGGTTTATTTCTTCCTTCTGCTCCAAATCATTGATTTGCATTCCAGTTTCGTTCCCTTCACTGTTGGATCCTTGTGTATTTTTCTTCATTTCATTTTTCATAGCCTTTGCTTTTTCCTCTATTTTTCAACCATACTCAACCATTTCTGTGAGCATCCAGATTATCAATGTTTTGAACTCTGCATCTGATAGGTTGACTATCTCTTCATTGCTTAGTTCTGTTTTTGGAGCTTTGATCTGCTCTTTCATTTGGGCCATGTTTTTTATTTGTTTGTTTGTTTGTCTCTCATGCTCAGTACATTGTAAGGGGCAGACTCTTAGGTATATACCAGAGCAGGGCAACCCATGGGCTGCTTTGTGGTGGTGTATGTTGGGGAGGGGTCTGAGAGGGAACACTGCTGCTTAGTTGGCTCTTGGCAGTTTTCAGTCACTTTCCCTGCTACCCACAAGCAAATCGGGCCCTTTTGGTGCTGGTTCCTGGGTGGGTGGGTTTGTGTATGTTCTAGGACCCTGTGGACCCCTCCAACAATCTCTCCTGTGAGCTGGGAGTTTCTCCCACTGCCACAACCCCCACAGGTTTTTACAGCCAGAGGTGTTTCAGCTTTCTTTTCCCCCTCTGGAATCCTGGGTTGTGCAGACTGTCTTACTCCCTTGTTGTTCCTCCAAGTCTATCCACACACAAATGTGGGACCATCAGCTACCGTTTTATCCACCTGGTCCTCCAGCAACTGCCTTGCTGTGTCCCCTCTGCCCCGGCTTCCTGTCTCCGTCTCTGCCCCTCCTACCAGTCTGGATGAATGTTTCTTCCTTAACTCCTTGGTTGTTGGACTTCCAAGCTTAGTTTTCTGGCAGTTCTCATTGTTTGTTTTTAAATGTGTTGTCCTTCTTTCAGTTGAGAAAGGAGGCAAAGTCTATCTACCTACACCTCCATCTTGACCAGAAGTCCTCTAAACTTTAAAACTGTTAAAAATAAAGAGAGTTAGAAAAGTGATCAGATATAGGTAATGAATTTGGAAAAAAAATTATTTTTTAATAATGATAATTAACACTTACATAGCACTTAAGGATTTACCAGGCCAGTCCTAAGGTAGATTACCTTTCCATCACCACATTAAGGATAAGGAAACAGAGATACGATGGAGTTAAGTGATTTATTATTTTATTTATTTATTTATTTATTTATTTATTTTTACCCAACTAGTAAATGGAAGTCAGAAACTGAATCCGGGTAGACTGGTCCCAGAGACCACGTTCTGAATCACCGTGTCATGATATATTTGAAATAATAATAATATTATTATCTAAATCCTTAACATATAGAAAAATATATCTAAAACAGGCGGAGCCACAGGAAAAAAAATTATAAAACTGTTCTTAAAAGTGTCAGTTTTTAATGAATGGATTTTTTAATAGAGAGAATTTCAATAATTTATTTTCCAGAAATATTATGCAAAATATATGAATTTTTGCAAAAGTAATTTTTTTTTTCTGAGCAGTGAAGGTTTTGTACTTCCAAAAAAATATCAGAAAGGTTTTTAAGCTCCCAAAGCTTAGCTTTGGCTAGAAAAATAAAACATTTGAGTAATTCAATAAACATATTTTTCCAGGGAGAAGGATAATATGGTAAAGATGGCACACTTTCTTCCTTCCCCAAGGAAACAGGAATTTAATGCATTTGCAATAAAAACGCAGGTCACATTTTGGGGGGAAGGGAGGAAGTTGCCAAGAAGATTTAAAATCTCATATAGGGGAATAAATGCACATTAGTACGCTAGACAGACTTGAAAAATGAGATGGAGGTTGCCCTCTTAGTTATTCAAACATAAAGCTATTTAACTGAAATTATGTGACACTTTTATAGGAAATAAAGTTTCTAAAATAAAATGAAATCAAACACGCTCTCATGATGGCCACACAGATGCACAAGCACACATATATGAATACATTTTTCCATCTAACAATTATGTTCTTCAAATAAATGGAAAAATTCTAAATGTTTTAATGAAAGGCAATTGGAAAATGGCACCACATTTTGAAATAAAAAGTTAAACTACTACTTAATCCCTAAATTTAATTCTACATGGGTTGCTTAAATGTTGTAATGATTTAAATTTTAAAACACTAAATACTTCAGAAGAAAGTAGATTTTTTTTCAATAACCAAGCCAACAATTAAAAAGGAAACTAATAAATTTACCTACTTAAAACTTTTCTTATGATAGAAAAAACCTCGATTAATGTTAAATATGTCAAAAGTAGGTGAACTATTTGCAATATCTAAATAACTTGTGAAAATAAAATGGTCCCACAAACCTAAGTTTAAAACCTGATTTTTCTCTCACTATAATAGTGACTAGCCAGAAAAAAAAAATCCTTTTATATCTATTCAGTTCATCAAAGACAAGTTGCCTCAGTGAATAGGCTTTTGCAAACCAACCAATCAGTGAGGCCTAGGGCTTGTGAGAATCCACCCATCAGTGATTGACTTTCCAATAACACACTACAGAATGCAAACCAATCAGCACAGTCTCATACAAGTAACCACATTTGTGCTAGAGGATGTCAACAGACTTTCATCTCTGGAAGTGTGTAAATCCCTGACCTGAATGCTTTCCAAAAATCCTGTATGAGATCAGCACTCTGCTCTCCTGGGAGACTGCCTCACCAGCATGGCTGTGCTCCACTACAGGAAGAAATAGCTGGAGCTTTTTATTTGGGGACTGAGTGATGCCTTATCATCACTTGACATATGTTTGGTGTTAATTTCTACTACATACAAAATGTTTGTACGAATCATTAAAAAACAGATTGAATAGGAAAACAGACAAATGATATGGAGATATATTTTACAAAAGAAGAAACTAAAAGCAGAAAAACATTTTCAGAGCATACTAACCTTATTGGTGATAAAAAAATATTTAAATTAAAATAATGGGATTTTTTTTCACTTAGAAGACAGAGGTTGCAGGAATTATAAAAGCTAATCTTAAAAATAACATGAGAAAATAGGCACTGTTATATATTGTAGCTCTGAATAAACAAGGTACATTTTTAAGAGGCGGGTAGAGTCCTGGCCAAGCAGTGCAGCTGGCTAGAGTCACACCGAAAGATTGTGGGTTCAGTCCCCAGTCAGGGCATGTATGGGAGGCAACCCATCGATGTCTCTCTCTCTCTCTCCATTCCTCTCTCTCAAAAAACAAACAGTAACATATCATAGGGTGAGGAGTAAGAAAAAAGTTATGTAACCTTGAAAATATATATCATGACTGCATACTCTTTGCTCCTACAATTCCACTTCTAATAATTTATCCCAAGGAAATTTTCAGAGAATTTTGCCACTGAGCAGTGTGAGTATATACATATCAGTATTCATTTATTCAAAAATATTTATTGAGCCCCTACTACACTGTGTCTGTTAATACTATATTTAACAAAACATCCTGCCTGCTGCCTGTTTTTATAAATGGCAAACAAAAACACAGCCATTCATTTACATATTGAGTATGACTGTTTTCCTGCTAAAACAGCAGAATTTAGTAGCTCCAACAGAGACCATATACTTCACGAAGGCTAAAATATTTGCTACCTGGTCTTTTCTATAAAAATCTTATAAATCTAAGATTGAGTAACTTAACATAATGTAGAACTCAGGATTTCATTATAAAAATAAAAAAGTCCAAAACCAGGAAATACTAAGCAATGTATTACTCAGCAAAATGTACACCTGATAAAGCTATATTTTTTAAAAAGCATAAGACCAACAAATATAAAAACCAGGATTGTGATAAATTATGGGTAAAGAGAGTAGAAAGATATAGAAAAGAAAGTCACAGTGTTTACATCTTAAGAACTCTTATTTTAGCTCCTATGTTGCAGTTTCACAAGTGTTTTATTATGCTTCATAATTTACATATACATCACATATTCTTTTGTGTGTCAAGTATTACATAAGAAAGAAATAAAGAAACAAAAAGAGTTGGTCACTAACACACTGATTAGGAATTCTGTACGTGAACAGGATGTCTCCGCCTCAGGAGACTGGGATTGATGCAGCCCACGTACTAGGTAACCCACAGGTGCCACGATTGGGAGATCATTTCTTTGATGCTATCAGAGCTTTCTAGAGAATTCCTCTAAATTCCTGCCAGATGGTGAGGGATAGACCCTCACCTCTTTATGTTCTGTTGGGGAAAACTGCGATAGTTAGTGAGTCTGCGTTTATCTGTGGACTCCAGATAACCCTGCTTTCTGCTGAAGGTTCCTCCTTCTGTCATCTTACTGTCATACTCCCTGTCATCTTAGGTTAATTTTTTATTCTTTTGTTGTAATTTTAATGGGATCTCTAGAAGAAAGAAAATACTTAAATGTGATTAATTTACCATGTTTAACTGGGAGTCTATTACAATCCAATTTATCAGCTTTAGCTACATCCTGCCTTTCCACAATGAAAGATGAGGATTTTCTCTCCTTCACAATTCTCTTCTTGAGAATATTTCATAATGATATGGTTGTTAGTTCTACTATTTGCTACTTTTCTGTATTAAACTATATCTTCTTTTTTCAGTTATGATCTTGATGATCACTAAGTAAACTACGTTATTCTTTCATTTACACTTCCTGTGTTCATACATGGCATTTTTTTAGTTTCTCATTAACTTATTTTCTTCATGATAAAAGAATAATGTCTCTTATCATGTCCTCAAGATTTTCTGTCATATTAGTTATCCTAATTGTTGTTTGGAATCTTCTTTTTCCTCAGCCACCACCTATCTTGCAGACTCCTACACCCTCCAATCATCTCTAGCAGCCTTTTTCTAAGCATCAGGTTTTTTCAATTTCATGCTCCTTTGAATCTGAAAATCACTGTCCTTTTTAAATTCTAGAAAAATGTTTTCTATTATTTTCTTGATAATTTCTTCTCCTCATTTTCTATGTTCTTTTTTCAAAAACTGTCAGTTGTCTGATATTACACCCCCTGATTTGATCTTACAGGTATCTCCACTCACACTCTCATATCTTTCCTTGTCTCTTGAAATATTTTTTTCTTCTACATTCTGGAAACTTTTGTCACTTTCTTTTTTAAGTTTCTATTTAAATTTTTCTTTTTGCATTTATATTTTTAATCTTCGAAAGGTTTTTCAAATTCTTTGAGTATTTTTTTCATCCTCTTTTCATTTTGTAGGAAATAACATCAAGTTTTTCTGAGTATTCTAATTAGAGAATTTTCAAAGATCTCTGTGCTTTTCAAAACATGTTTCCTTTACCCATAGCTTAAAAAAAAAGAAACAGATATAATTAGCATATAACATTGTGTAAGTTTAAGGTATACAATGTGTTGGTTTGATACACTTATATGATTACTGCAGTAGCATTAGCTAAACACCTCTATCATGTCACATAATTATTTCTTTTTTTGTGATGAGAATGATTAAGATCTGGTCTCTCAGCAACTTTGAACTTTATAATACAGGATGTTGATTACAATTACGATGCTAGCCTTAGATCTCCAGAACGTATTTATATGCTAGCTTCAGGCTTCTAACCTTAAACATCTCCTCAGTTAGTTTTTGCATTTTTTTAATATTACTTTACATTCTTCTACCATAATTATGCATGGCTCTCTATTGCCTCTTTATATGGTGATCCTTGAAGCACGTTCCTGTTTAAGAATAAGTACAGGTGAGCTGGTGTAGGTTTTCTTTGCTGTGTTCTAGGAAGGCCTATCTACTCATTAGTTTTACATCTTATAGTGAAGTATTTCTAAACACCAAGGTACTTATATCTAGTATCTTCTTCTGTGCTTTTAAAAAAAAATTATTGTTCAAGTACAGTTGTCTCCATTTTCCTGCCACTACTTACCCCGTCCCCACCCACCCCCACCTCCCACCCTCAATCTTACTCCCCTTTGGCTTTGTCCATGGGTCCTTTATACATGTTCCTTGAAGACCCTTTCTCTTCTTTCCCCCGTTACCCCATTCCCCCCTCCTCTCTGGTTACTGTCAGTTTGGTCTTTATTTCAATGTCTCTGGTTATATTTTGCTTGATTGTTTGTTTTGTTGATTAGGTTCCACTTACAGGTGCGATCACATGGTATTTGTCTTTCACCGCCTGGCTTATTTCACTTAACATAATGCTCTCCAGTTCCATCCATGTGGTTGTGAAGGGTAGGAGCTCCTTCTTTCTTTCTGCTGTGTAGTATTCCATTGTGTAAATGTACCAGTTTTTTGATCCTCATTTACTGGAAGCACTTTGGTTGCTTCCAGCACTTGGCTATTGTAAATTGTGCTGCTATGAACATTGGGGCGCATAGGTTCTTTTGAATTGGTGTTTCAGAATTTTTAGGGTATAATCCCAGCAGTGGAATTGCTGGGTCAAAAGGCAGTTGCATTTTCAGTTTTGGGGGGAAATTCCATACTGTTTTCCACAGTGGCTGTACCAGTCTGCATTCCCACCAATAGTGCACTAGGGTTCCCTTTTCTCTACAACCTCGCCAGTACTTGTTGTTTGTTGATTTGTTTATGATGGCCATTCTGCCCAGTGTGAAGTGGTATCTCATTGTGGTTTTAATTTGCATCTCTCTGATGGCTAGTGATGCTGAGCATCCTTTCATGTACCTATGGGCCCCAACCGTGTATGTCCTCCTTGGAGAAGTGTCTGTTCAGGTCCTTCGCCCATTTCTTAATTGGGTTGTTTGTCTTCCTGGAGTGGAGTCATGTCAGTTCTTTATATATTTTGGAGATCAAACACTTGTCCGAGGTATCATTGGCAAATACATTTTCCCATGCGGTTGGTTCCATTTTCATTTTGCTATTTTCTTTAGCTGTTCAGGCTCTTTTTATCTTGATGAAGTCCCATTTGTTTATTCTTTCTTTATGTCCCTTGCTCTATTTTAAAGCATATGTGTTGGGGTGGGAGTGGCCTGTAATTAGGCCTATAATCTCTCGAATGTCAGAACAAATAATTTTATTCTGGAAATAATAAGCTTACATATTTATTTCCTGATTTACAACCTCAGATAATAGTTCTTCACCTTCCCAGAAAAAGAGGTGAGACTTTTGGCTCTTTTTCACTCTTTATCTGTTAAAATTTATAAACTTACTAAGAAAGTTCTCTCTCTATTGCTGTGTCCAAGCTTGCCTCTCTCGTCTCCTGCTTTCCCGTATCCCAATAAGCCTCATGTTGTCCTCTTATCAATCAGAACCCCTGCTGGAGTTCAAGTTTCTTTCTGTTTACTATCACTTCCTTCATAAGAAAATCTTTCTTTTCCTGGATAAAAATGTCTTAAGGAAGTTGAATTTAAGTTAATATGACAGATCATTTAATGCTAAAAGATGCTTCTGAGTCAGTTTCCATAGGAAATGTTTGCATTTAGTCAACTCATTTCCCTGGTTCAATACAAGGTGTACCCATGTGAGTGAAGTTAGAGTTGATGATGATTTTAGATTCCAAGTAAGGTTTCTAAGGGAAGTACTCTGAGAAACTGGGAGCTGAAAATAAGAGGGATGAATAATTTGGGATGTATTTAGAATGCTGAGAGTAAAAACAAATAAAATGGCATGAACAATAAGGAAATTCTACTTTCTGGTGTTTTTAGAAGTCCCAATGCTAGGCTATTTCAAAGAGTTCATTCAATAGCTCAGTGTTATCAAGGAGCGCATAGTTCTGTAATCTCACTTCTTGCCAACCTCAGGCCAGCACCCTCACTATCACAATGTGGCCGCCTCAATTCCAGCAATAGAAGCATCATGTGTTTTTTTTTCCTCTGTGTCTCTTTCTGATTTAGAAACCCTCTGAAGTCTCTTAGTTGACTTCCCCTCTTTTCTCGTCAACCAGCACCGAGTCACAGAGCCTCTGCTAAGCCAATCACTGGCAAATGAAGAAAAACCAGTATGATTGCCTTGAATTGGTCAGGGTTGACTCCTGAGACCTGTGTTTGCATTGAGTTGAGGGTTGAAATTTTTTAACACAACTGGAATTCTACAGCAAGAAAGAGGGAGAAAGCGTTGAGGGGCAGCAGGCAGCCAATAGTGTTTCCTTCCATCTTCAACACAACGTCAGAGAACCTAAGGAGGTGCTTCCTTTTTTCTTTCGGTGGCTAGCTGGAGTGCGTTGTAAGCTGGGGTGTAGGTGTGGAGAAGATAATTAGAATATGAACGATATAGCATTGATCGAAGTTGGAGACAAACATTCTCCATAAAATTATTTTTCAGTTTGAAAAGGGAATCAACAACATTTTTTTCCCTGCAGCTATGAAATGAATTTCAATCTTCCTCCTACCTCTTTTGTTTCAGTGCCAGTGAATTCCAATACATCTCCTTATCCCACAGACTGTGGGCTGTCCAAGCTACCGCCCCTCTCCTAATATTTTATGAGTTCAGTATACCAGATGGCAACAATGTGAAGCTGCTTATTCAATGCAGGGTTGAAGGTACTCACTAGCAGCCCAAGCAGCCTGGGACAGCTTGATAAGGGTTGCCAAGGAGACAGGTGGCTGGTTTAATGATAGCTGATAACAGTCCTTTCAAAGGCTTCACACTGTGAAGGAAGGTAGCAAAATCAAGGTAGAAACAAAAGAGGACTGAGATAAGTAGGTGCATTGAGAAGGTGTCTCTTCACCCTTGCATAGACCTTCCCAACTCAGTACTTAATGATACTATGGTAATATAACTTGCATGTGACTGAATAGTTTATTGACAGGTTCACAATACTCCCTCACCGAGCTAATTTATGTTCTGCTTATGTCAGCCAGTGCACAGTGCAATAAAAATTATATGGGTTATGAAAAAGCGAAGTGAAGTCTAGAGGGTCTCATTCAATTAGTTTCCCTACAGAACACCATTCCACGTAAATTGAGGTTGACAGTGAAATGGGTCCCTTTCCCAGCCCCACCCTGGAGCAAAGCCTGTGGAGAGCACGGCCTCGGATTCTCCCTGACTTTGCTCCTTCCGATCTGAGAAATTTGATTTGTATTCTCATTTCTTTCTATGGCTTGTAACTGGCAGTTTCCGAGGGCCGCCAAAGCAATTTAATTACTTAATTTTAAATGTGGACTAAGAAAGGGACCTCATGAGCTAGATGATGTGTCTATTAATATTGAAGTAAAACAAAAATGGTAAACAAGAATCTTTGCATGCTGTTTGGAAATTTTTTCCCCTTAATTCAGGTACTGAACTACATACATAATTAGATGCTTAACATTTACTTACATTTTTAAAAATTAACTTTATTCTTTGAATTTGAAGAAATGAAATGATCAAGTCTGATTTGTTTTCAATTTTTTTTAATGGATAACACATTTAACATCCTGGGAGTCCTGGGTCTGAGACCATAAAATGTTTTTGGCCTCTCTGTTGACTACCCAATAATTTGGATAACTTAGATTCTTGATGCCGCCGTGGATGAAGTGTACCTGCCAAGTTCTGCTGAAGAGTCTGGACTAACTTCTCCAGAACGAGTTTGTTGACATGTGTGGTTGCCCTGAACGCCTGTCTGCAGGTAACTGCTGGGTTTAGTGGAGACTGGGAGAAAAGCTTTGGATTAAGTCAGAAGCCCAATCACTATTTAAAATAAGAAGTCGTTATCTTCATATTTGGAAGAATTTTAATTCACTTAGTTTTGGAAAAACAAAAAATTTAATTTTTATGGATTTGGTAAGCAAGCTGCTGAAGAATAAAATCAGGTTTCTTAAAAAGAAACTATTACCTTTAAATGGGTATGGAAGTTTAAAAGAAGAACTGCACTTTATTTAAAATGTTTATGTAGTCAAAAATTATGCTCAATATTTATAATAGTCCTGTGAATCCATGACACAGAGAAATAGATGGGGAAAAAGAAGTACTACCTTGTTTGCCCTCCTGTTTCCAGAAAGACTCCTTTTAACCTAACCACTTTTTATTCTTTAAAGTAGACAGCAAAACCGACTGATTCATAAAAAATCACATCACAATTTATTTTGAATCTCAAATGTTTATTTAGATATTCCTTCTTTGTTAATCGTATCCAATTCACTAATTTTTAGACTTTTCCTATGGCTGAAACTAGCCAGCATAATTCTATGTTTACTTGCTTATTATATAGCTCAAATTTCAGCAAGGCACAGATTCTGTTTAGTTGACCGCCTTATTCTGAGAGCATATAACATATTACCTAAGATTCAATAATTTTGATTGAATGAATTTAATGGATATATAAATACTGAAAATATAGGTGATTAAAAATATCCTAGTCTTATATTAGGGAAGCTTGGAAATAAAATTATTAATAAAATGTTTTACCAAAATAGTTTATTTTGAAATTGCTCAATTTCAGTGCCCTTCTAGAGATTAGCGTTGTGCTAAACATGGTGATCGGTATTAAGAACCTGTAATCTTATTGGAAAATAATGTTTGGAAGGATCAGAAAATAACAAGAGATGGCATCTAATTAATCGATAAATTGTATGACAAACAATAACTGTCAGGAGTTTTGATCAATAAGCAGCAACATCGGAAGGTTGAATAGACCCTTGGCATGTGTTAGGGCTAAACTATGCCCCCTAAAACTTATATGTTAACCTCACTCCTGTTTGTTTTTATAACCAGAATTTATTTTAGTTTTGCTTGAAATGCAACATGAAGCTCTTTACTTTTATTAGAAGAAATTAACACATTTAATATATTGACGGAAATAATGTGTTATCTTAAATCTTCTTAATTCTAATTTTAATGCTTTATTATTTTATTTTTGTTTTAAACTTTTTGCTGTATGAGTATAGGCTGTCATTTCTTAATTCTTTTTTCCTTAGTTTTAGAAATTGTACATCCTATTTTTAACACTACTATTTATTATTTTTGAATTTTTATAATATTTCTTAATTTTTTTCTGCATATGAAGGTAAAAATGGAATAATATTTTTGGACTTTTCTAATATAAGACAACTATATTTTTACTGTCTCCTTGTTTTCCCAATGCCTAGCATTTGTTAGTGTAACATGAAGTATAAAACCCAGATGAGTGTTATTAAACTTTTATTATAAAGCATATGCATAAATTTTTAATAATATTTGTACAGATACATTTACATTTGTAACCATATTCACTGCTATTTAGATTAGACTCCAGACTGCTAGATTTCTAATTCTTACTATCCATCTTGACATATCGTTTTAGTCAGTTCATGCTGATATAACAGAATACCATAGACTGTGTGATTTAAACAATAAACTTTTTTTTTCTCACAGTTTTGGAGGCTGGACCTCTGATATCAGGGAGCCAACACAGTAGGTTCTTGATGAAAGCCATCTTCCTGGTGTACAGAATGCAGTTTTCTGGCAGAATTCTCACATGGTGATAAGAGGGAGCTCTGACCTCCTCACTCCAATCAAGGGTGTTTCACCTACCTGACATTATTCAAACCCAATTAATTCCCAAAGGCCTCACCTCCAAATACCATCACATTGGAGATTAGAGTAATTTTGAGGGGAACACAAACATTCAGTCTATAACACATACCATGACATTTCCACTTTGTGATTTTTATTTAAATATGGCTCTCAGTTGACTGAATTATGTAAGTAATTTTGTTTTAATGCCTGTAGATAAATATATCTTTTCATTACAGTTATATCTGCTCTTACCATACATAAATAATAATGTAGCAGACTTTTAAAATGTCTAGGCCACAACATTATTCCTTCAGAATTCTGGAAATAATATACATTCTATTATTTCTGGAACTTGTTAATCTGGCCAGGATTGTTTTTATTTCTCTGTAGATCCTCCACTTTTTCTTTTGAACAATTTAGTTATTTACCTTTACTCTGGTAATTGACTATTTTAGATGGAGAATGTATATGTATAGGTTGTTTATCATTAGTTCCTGGACCAAAAAATATACTTTTACCTAAATACACATTGCTCTTTAATGTCTGGGAGGTCTTTTTCAATTATGCATGATTATAACTTCTGTTCCCATTGTTCTGAATGCTATAACTTTTTAAGATTTAATTTTTTAGAAGAGTTTTAGGCTCACAACAAAATTGAGAGGAACAGTACAGAAGTTTCACTTATACCTCCTGACCTGACACCTGTGAAATCTCTGCCATTATCACATCAACATCCCCCACCATTTGTCACATTTGTTACAATTGATAAACTGCATTAACTCATCGTATTACCATAGTCCATAGTTTGCTCTTAGTGTTGTACATTCTATGGGTTTGGATACATGTTCAATGACAGGTATCCATTATTATAATATCATGGAGTGTATTTTCAGTGCCCTAAAAATCCTCCGTGCTCTACCTAGTCATTTATCCCCCCACCCCAATGCCTGAAGTCACTGATCATTTTACTATCTCCATAATTTGCCTTTTCCAGAATGTCATTATAGCTTGAATCATACAGTATATAGTCTTTTCAGATTGTCTTCTTCCCCTTAATGATATTAATTTAAGGCTTCTTCACGTCTTCTTATAGCTTGATAGCTCCTTTTAGCATTTAATAATATTCCTTTGACAGAATGTATCACAGTGTATTTATCCATTCACCTTCTGAAAGACACCTTGGTTGCTTCCAAGTATTAGCAATTATGAATAAAGATGCTATAAACATCTACGTGCCAGGGTTTTTTTAATATAAGTTCTCAGCTTCTTGGGAAAATGCCAAGAAGCAGAAATTTTGGATGGAAAGAGAATCATTAGTATTGTAAGAAGCCACTAGACTGTCTTCCAAAGTGCCTGTAATATTTTGGATCCTCACCAGCCACGAATGAGAGTTCTTGTTGCTCCAGATCTTTACCAGACTTCGCTGTTATTAGTGTTGCATATTTTGGCCATTTTAATAGGTGTGTGTAGTATCTCATTGTTACTTTAACTAGCATTTCCCCAATGACGTATGATGTGAAGCATCTTTGCAAATGTTTAAGTTTTATCAGATAATCTTTGGCGAGGTGTCTGTTGAGATCCATGGTCTATATTTTGGTGTGTTGTCTGTTTTCTTCTTTTTGAGTTTTAAGAGTTCTTTGTATACTTTGCAAAACAATCCTTTATCAGAGGTCTCTTTTGCAAATATTTTCTCCCACTCTGAGATTTGTCTACTCATCCTCTTGACATTGTCTTTTACAGAGCAGAAGTTTTTAATTCCAATGAAGGTAGGCTATTGATTATTTTTTCATAAATTGTTTCTTTGGTTTTGTCTCTAAAAAGTCATCACCACACACAGCATCATCTAGGTTTTCCCCTAAGTTATTATCATCTAGGAATTTTATAGTGTTGTGTTTTAGATTTAGGTTTATGATCCATTTTGAGCAATTCTTGTGAAGAGTGCAAGGACTGTATCTGGATTCTTTTTTGCATGTGGCTGTCCAGTTGTTCCAACACCATTTATTGAAAAGACTGTCTTTACTCCATCCATTGTGTGGCCTTTGCTCCTTTGTCAAACCTCAGTTGACTATGTCTGTGTGGGTCTATTTATGTACTCTCTATTCTAATATGTAATTTTTAAGTTAAACTTATTTTCTCTGCATTTTAGAACTTTTAGTTTGCTCTTTTCCTCTGTCCTCTGAAGGTTTTTAAACTTTTTTCTCTATATTACAACTTCGTATTTGTACCTTTTCATGTTTTCTTCTCTAACTAGTTCTACTGAAGATTTCGACTCTGTCATTCTGTTAATTTTTCACAGTCCTTCTGTATTATACTCAATTCTGTTTTAATTTGTTATGAATCTTATTGTGTTCTGTTTTGTTTTAATCTCACACTTAGTTGTCTTTGCTGTTTGCCTCTCCAGTTTTCATTTCCACTATTTTAAGCTAAGGCTCCCGGTTTACCTGGAGATTCGCTCTAGTCTTTGTGACCTGACAAATTTTGGGGTGAGGCAGAAGTCACGGGCTGAAGCCAATCAATGAAATCATCCTCAGGCCCAGCGCCTGATTCCATGAAGACCAGCCAATGAAGCAACAAGAGAATGTGCTGGGTAAGAAATGCCACTCTGTTTCCATGGATGTCGAACCTGAAAGGAAAGACTAGAGCTTCGGCAGCCATCCTTCTACCCCAAATAAAGAGTTTTTCTGAGGACAGAACCCACATAGAGAAAAATGGCCCTCCTCTTAAAGCATGGACAGCGAGAAATCATTTTGTGAGAACACTGTCTGTTTCCTCCTGTGCAGGAGCATCTATAGCCAACGCATCCCTCAATATTTTATTTGTAGGAGTTAGTTAATTCTTTTTTTGCTACCACCAGTTTGTATTGGGTTTTCTGTTCACTGCAACAGAAGAAATCATAGTTGGTAGAACCCATTCTCTTATTGCTCTTTCGACCTGTCTTGTCAAGGTCTTTTTTTTTTTTAATCCTATTGATGGATATTTGCTTAGGCGATATCCTAAGTATTTTTATGGTTCCCACAATAAAACATTTTAGGAGGTTTGCTGTTTCACTGAGCCTTTAGGAGAATGTTTTCTATTCCTGGGTTCAAGGAAAGGTGAAGGATATTTTTTCTTTCTGGTGAGATTTGGCCAGTGTATGGATTTCCCTTGGCCCCACCATAGAGGTTAATCAGTGCAATTCCCAGCTGGCTGCCCAGGGCTCAGCAGCACCCATCCAGCGCTGATCCGAAAACAGGCCTCCACTCTCTCCATGTGGACCATCTGCTTTGCACAGTCTTGGACTAGCTGCTGCTTTCTAGCTTGAACTTTGATGAACCTCTGTGCCCTCTGATTAGAATTATGTAGTTGTAGAGAAAGACCAGAAATGACACACACCCCCCATACTGACCCAATACATCAGTGTAAACTGACAGGACAATAGGAGAGGTGGTTTCCTTGTAATTTAGCTGTTATGTCACAATGTACAGAGCACATCTGAGGCTTTCAAGGTTTCCTTTCGTTGCATTTTTTATACGTAAGAAAGAATAAGGCTTGAGGATATTTTAAAGCCTCTAGTGTTGTTCAGAAACCTGATGCATTCTCAGGAACACCCCAGCCACCTTCGGGGAAAACCCTCTCTGCTTTCAAAGCTCATCCTACTGCCCCCCCCCCCATTGCCCATTCATCACACCCTCCGCCTGGGGGGACTGCGCTATGAGTCACTACCAAGATATTCTCATCGTCTCCCAGCTCTAAATACAAGTCCCTAATTCCCTTCTTCTCCATCATTTCTTACAGGCAATTACTTTGACATTCATACATACAGGTTACTGAAGCCTTTAAAGAATACAGTTTTTACAAAGGTTTACCTGTACTCTGATGAAATATATGAAACAAAAAAATTGTTTCCCTGAATATACTCCTTCTTTTGCCAAAGGCCTCACTTCAGGTCCTTGCCTGGGAACCCTAGTTCTCAAGTCAAGGGGACCACTACCAATATTTTGCCCCAAGCTGTCCTACTTTGTGGGTCAGGTGGGAAGATGGAGGGCAATATTCTGCCCTCACTCAGTAGCTCTTGTGTTCTTTGTTTGTTTTGTTTTCCTTTGTTTGTTGCTGTTACTTTACATCCTCCGGCATCTCTGTGACAGGGATAGTCAATGGGGGGAGAGAAACCATATTTCTAGTTATTTTGAGAAAGGTGATGCTCCCTTATTTCACGAGGCTGAGTACGTACCATGGCCTGCTTTAATTTTTTAATTATATACCTCCATTTCCCTTATTGTTGAATATGTCTGCCCAAATTCTGCTAATATTTGTCGACTTTTCTTAATTCTCCATGGAACTCTGTTTTCACATATGATGTTACTTTCTAAGCATTTTACTGAGAACTTAGGAAAGGGCAAGTCAGAAGTCCATTAAAAGCATTTGTCTGATACATACCTTAAAAATCAAGGATAATCTGGAAATTCTTCTATAAAATAGAGAAAGAATAGAGAAATATTGGGGACTGTTGTCTGGGGCAAGGACATCCATTGCACAGCAGGACGGGAAATGACATCCAGGGATCGAATGCCTGCTAGACAACCACGCAGGCTTTCACCTCTGGAACAAAACCTTGGTTGAGGTCAAGAAACTGAATTTTTTAGTCTTCTAGCCTTGGTGGGTTGGATTACTCACATTATGGATGCTTGGACCAGCTCACCTCCACCTACAGCTGAGCCGAAGAGACATCTGCAGCTAGAACGCAGAGCACTTTCATTCCGGTCAGTCCGAGGTACATTAGAGAAAAGTTGCCCAACTCCCAAGGTCTGTAGCCAAGGTCTATAGCCACGTATATTGAAAGTTTTAAAATAAAATATTTGTCGAGAGAAAAAGAGATCAGAGTCTGGGAACATGATAGCAGGTTTAAAACTATTTGTGGGATCATATAATATCTACAGAAATGCTCTAATAATATAAAGTATAATAATAAAATTATTTACAGACGTAAATAATATGGTTATACTTACAATACTATAAATAATATGGTTATACTTATAAATGAAGCTATATGAATAGGCTGGATAAACCACCAATAGCTACTAGAGAGCTGAATGTCAGTGAAAATAAACATTTCTATAGCCTTGTATGTCTGCCTGCCA
The DNA here is from genome assembly GCA_004026545.1 of Mormoops blainvillei. Lineage (NCBI taxonomy): Eukaryota > Metazoa > Chordata > Mammalia > Chiroptera > Mormoopidae > Mormoops > Mormoops blainvillei. The sequence goes on along the minus strand of PVJD01000285.1, from coordinate 142,173 downwards.
TTTTATTACATTTAGAAACTACAACTGTTCTTGCTTTATGTTTTGGCATCTGAGAATAAAGTCTAGTTTTATGGATAGTACTCAAGTTTTAATGGTGATTATGAGTAATGAAAAACATTAATGATTAAAAGTTTAGAAGCTATGCCAAGATCAACATTAGGGTGTTCTATTAGCACAATTGAGGTAAATTTCATGTTTATAATTTAATGAAAACTCATTACTCTAATTTCCTTTCCTATAAAGCCACTGAAAATCTGATGCTGTCTGACATAACAAACAACTCTACAGTACAGTGCCTTTCTGTTCAGTAACCTGTGTGCTATTTTGGTTTTTACTAAGCTTACATAATGCTTTTTCTGCTTTAGGACTGTTTTTCTTGCATTCATAAAATTTACCTCTGAGAACTGCCAGTTAGCCCTCTGGGAAGGAATAAAGAAATAACTTATATAGGCATTTCAGAAAAAATGAGGTAAACTTAAACATCAGCCCTGCCTTTTTTCTACAACTAAAATTGTTTAAGGATAGTTATTGAAAATTCTTCATTCCAATGAAGGTTATGTGTACGTAGATATAAAATCTCTAATAGCATTGACAGAAAAATTTACTGAAAATTAAAATTAATCAAATCAAAGATTACTGAGATAAGGAGATGAGAGAAACAGACAGAATCACCATGTAAGACAGAATCATGAATTCTCAAGTGATGTGGAAAGGCCAGGTACTAGGAAGAGAGAGAACTATCCTAGTCAGGTGTGGCTTCCCTCTAGAAACACCTTATCTGGCTACTGAGCCATAGAATAGGCAAAGAGTGGGAAAAGAATTATCTCTGAAACACAGTTCTACTAATACCGAGGGGAAAAAAATGTTAAAGGTATCTGTGGCATTGGCTCATTAAAAATTGAGATGTGAGGGAGCAAGGTGATACTGAATCAACATTTGTCAAATGAAGAAATTAATGGATAAGTGACTATATCTGATTAATATGGCAGCTGAACTCAAATAAGTATGAGGGGGATGGCAGCTAAACTCTAATAAATACAAGGGTGGACCCCCAAAACCCCAGAATTATCTTATAGAGAGCGGTCCCCTTGTAGTACGGGCTTCCCAGCTAGGTGAGTGTTCTAGGAATCCATCTGTAACAGTGTATCAGCTGGCATTGTTGTGAGAGGCTATGTTCAGCTTCAGTGAATTTTATTTGGGAGACTCTTTCAATGCAATTACCCATTTCATGGTGGTGGGTGATATGAGCACACCTGCCCACACTGCACAAAGTGATCAGCAGCTTTTGACCAAAAAACAGCATGACCCCCATGCCCTACCCTCCCTATTCGTCTGCTCTCTCCCCAAGCAATTTTTTTTGTTTGTTTCCCTGGATGAAACATGTCTCCAAAGGGAAATGTTTTGCCGATGTGGTAGAGGTAAAAAAATAAAAAACAGCAGAAACATTAAAAGACATCAACATCAATGAGTTCAAAAACTATTTTGAGCAGTGGAAAAAAAAAGTCTCAGTAGGTGTATTGCATCAAATGGAAAGTACTCTGAAGGTGACTGAAGTTTAAACCTGTAGGAACAAATATATAATTTTTTATAAATAAATCCCAGTTTTGAGGGGGCTCCTCCTCATACCGCAGTCTAAAACCCCTGGTCAAATATTGGTTGGTATCATTAGTAATAGCACATAAATATTATATTACTTTCCAAGGGTTACTATAATGAAGTACCGCAGACTGGGTGGCTTGAAACAACAGAAATGTGTTGTTTCGCAGCTCTGGGAGCTAGATGTCTAGAATCAAGATGATGGCAGAACCACGCCTCTTCTGAAACCTACAGAGGAAGGGTCCTTCCTTGCTTCCATCTTCTGCTAGCCCAGGTGTTCCTTCGCTACGGCAGCATAACTCTAGTCTTCACATGGCTGTCTTCTCCTTGTATCTTTTCACACAATCCTTTCATAGTTCATGTCTCTTCAGTCCATAACAGGTACCTCCCATTGTCCTGATGTTCCATCAGGATTCGGCGAAGACAGCACAGCTGACTGGGGAGAAGGCGTTTTAGGCTTTCATCTTGAAGACTGGAAACAATGGTGACTCCAGTTGTTGGGAGGCAGAATATGACTATCAGTCACTCCATCCCTGGGCCGCAGCATCCACCTCAGACTTCCCAATCTCCTGCCTCTTTGAGGGTGCCCCCCCTTACTTTCCAAGCCAGTTTCTGAAAGGGCTTTTATATATGTGGGTTCAAATAGCTGAGGATCTATTTGCAAGGTGGGCTAAAGCACATTCTTGGTTTTTCTTGACTGATTTATTCCATTATGTTAATTAAAAAATAGAAATCTAAACTTAGCCAAACACAAAAGTGAAATTAAGTCACTCAGTACAGTCAGGACAACTTCTAACTAAGGGACCAAAGAACATAATCTGCATCCAAGGGCGATTAGCACTGAAGGTCAATTACTAATAAAAATCTCATGATAGAAATGCAATTAAAGTTTTACTTAGAGGATTAATAGTCTTAGCCTTATTTGTAATAACAAAAAATTAAAACCCAAATGACTAATATGAGAACTGGCTAAGTAAATTAAGATATACTCTTCATATGAGAGGATCTGAGGCATTTATATTAAAAACACTGTCAATGAATATTGAACATAAAGAGAAATACTGAGCCATGTTCCATAAAAGCACAACAACACCACATTTGATGTGACTGTATTTTTGCAAACGTTTATTTATTACACATTTTTATTACTTACATACCCACAGAAGATAATATATAATATATATTATATATCTCCTATATATAATGTTACATATAAACCTATATACATATATAGCAAAATATATATTTTGTTTATGTAGAGTGCTGTTTCTAATTCACACAAAGGCATCTCAGAGCCGGCAGTGGCCCTGGCATCAGGCAAGCAGGTGTGTCATTAGGAGACGGTCCCTGGGCAACAGGGCCCCATGCACTGGGCTGAGAAATGGTAGTAGGACCCCGACCAGCAGGAGCTATGATTCTAGAAAAGAATGTGACACAGGCTAGATGATTGGAAGAACTGGAAACCGTTCTAGCTTCTTTATGTTTTAAGTCCGCCTGTGAGTGATGGAGAGGGGAAAGCAGGCCACAGATGCCCATGAGACATTTCTGGAGACGTAGGCTCCCAAATCGAAGGTGAGCGAAGAAACTCGGGGGGCAAATTGAAGGGCCCAGGAAGCAGGTCCAGGTGACCCCATTCAGTTCTGTCTGAAAAACAGGTTTTAAACAGCCAGGAATGAGGAGGGAGAGAGGCTGGAGGCTGCTGATGCACTTGGTGTTGCAGCCAGACTGAGCTCAGGGATGGGACGAAAGGACGTGGGCCGTGCAGGGGCCCAGCTCTGCACGGTCGCCCTTGGCTCAGTCAGAGGCCAGCAGGGCAGAGCTGGTACTCGCAAGGGGCCCGGCGTCCTGTAACAATTTCAGCTTCACACATTAACAAAACTGGAAGCAGAAATCATGACAAATGGTAGAGTTTGAATCATGAAACTAAACCTGAAGTCCACCTGGGAGTCTGACTGACACTGAGCCTCTGAGAGAGCTTTGCCCAGCAAGATGAGAGAGTTTACTGCCTTCGGCCAGAGGGTTTTGTAGCAAATTTCCAGATTCACTTAGCTGATGATCTCCTAGATTTTCAGTGCACAACCTGCTCAGCCTTTCAAGGTAACCCTGACGGATAACAGGTCTTGACCTGCTGCAGCCCCTGCCACTCTGCCTGCCTACCCGACAGAAACCGGAAGGCAGGGCTGACCGCTCCCGGAACTGAGCCTCAGGCCGCCCTTGGGTGCCGGCCTCAGCCCTGGAGCCAGTGGGTCTCTCATCTGCCCAGACCCTTGCTCTCCCAGCCCACCCCCTTGCCCCAGCTCATATCCAGGTTATGAGATTTCTCAGGTGTTCCCTAAGAAATCCCTTTATTTGATATACATTTAAAGAGCATTTCCTGTCTCAAGTCTTGCTGGATGCTGGGCAGGCAGAGATGAATAGGACCCATTCCTTTCTCCCATTTACACGTGGGTTTGGGGACGCCAGCCATTGTGCTTCAAGTCTCTGTACAAATGTCAGCTTGCTCAGATCTTCCCTGGCCCACTATCTGAAACATCTAGAACCCTAGCCCTCCTGATCATTCTTAACTGGTTCGATTTTCCTTTATTGCATTTCTCACCATCTGATACTCTATAGAGCTATATGTTACTGTCTCCTGTGGGAATGTAAGTCTATAATGATGGGAAACATGTTCATGGCTGTATCCCTTGCATGTAGATTGGAACCCGATACATCAGAGGCATTCAAAGAACATGTGTTGAATGACTGAGTGGATTTGATTGATGATATGATAAAATGACAAAAGTGTGCTCTGGGTACATATGTGGTAGGGGATCTAGGGCGAAATTGAGGGAGGGGAAACTTCCTGGAAGACATCAGACCGGGCTGGGTCCTGCTTCTTCTAGTATGTTTGTCTATCTTCCCCCTACATTATAAACCCCTGAGGACAGACCATCTCTAATGAATGTTTGTAATATCAACATCTAGCCTAGTTTATTGCTTGTGAAATCTAACAATGAATATTAGTTACCTAGTTGGTCTTATTTTAGTTATATATAAACTTGAAAAATAAGCTATTTAATCTATTTCATGAAGCCAATAATTTTGTTTCAAAATCTCTTGTTGAAATACTTTATTAATAGAAAGTTTCTTCCCGCTGAGAGTTTAGAATAGAAAGAATATCTGTATATATGACATCATGTTTGAAAATAAAAATAAAAACCAAAAATTTTTAAGGAACATGTAGTTTCTAAAAGACTTGAATTAGGCTAACTCCCTCCTATTACCTCCATTTCTATCCTTCCCTCCTTGTTAAAAAAATGAAAGTGCTGTTGCAAAAGACTACAGTGTACCCAAACTTTGGTCTTGTAACCAGGCAACAATGTTTCCAGTGAAATCAAAAGCCTGTGCCCACCAGGAGCCTGATGATCCTCTAATTACTCCTCATGCAGATGTTGGCAAGCTATGAATTAAAGACTGAACTCTAGTGACAGCAGTTAAGAAACGCTGATCTAAGCGGTGTTGACGCTGACCACTCCAAACACGTTCTCCCAAAGGCCAGTGTAGAACAGCTTAATCTGAAAGTTTCTATCACAGCCAGATATGCGTGGAGCTGAGTAATTCTTGATAGTTATCCATATAGTTTATATCCTGAGTCTATATCATTTTTAGGGCTTTTCTTGCTTTTATGCCTGTTTCGCTCCCTGAAGGAAAAATATAAAATCATTTGAGGTGGTTTTAAATAAATATATATATATATAATCTGTGATTTATTTTTAAAATTGTAACAACTCTAGTATAACTGTGCTATTTTGGAAAAGTACAATCTTGGATTTATCAATCTTATATTCTTAAATCTGAGGACTCATCAGCAACTTTGGAAGCAAAATATGTGTTTTTCAATGTAAGAAATTGTATATTGCTGAATAGTTAGATTTTGTTAAATAAGAATTAAGATCTATTATGTTTATGTAAATTTAAAATAGTAAGTGTATGTAATATTTGGATATTTTATTTATACATTGTTCGAATGACCACCATAAAACCAAGGCATAGAAATAACTGAACTACCTCAAATTTACAGATAACCTTTTAGTTTCTTTTCCTTGAGATTCTTCACTGTTTCCTGTAAGTGACTTCAGAGACAGTATATCAAACACACAGACAAACAGTTAAAAATCAAATCATATGAAGATGAATACATAATTGGAGACCCCACTCCACAACTAAGTGTTTACACATCATCTTGATGTTCCAAGGGCTGTTCCAAACATGGACGATACAGCAAGGACAAAACTGACCAAGTCCATGTTTTCATGAAGTTTCATTCTAAAGATCAGAGACTGTGCTTTACTAAAGTTATTTGTTCTCAGTTATACACTTTAAAAAATATTGTTACGTGATTTTGAAAACAGGGTTCTTGCAAGAAAATTATTTTGCACTTTTAACATCACATTCCTTTTTTTTTCCTTTGCCTCTGTCTTAGGGTGAAAAACTTGGTAGTTTACAAATATCATGCATAACCAGAGACAATTATTTTTATTATGCCTATAGTTTTGAAGAAAATCCTATTTTTCAATTCAATACGATCTAAAATCTCAACAAATATCAGGTAAAGTGCAAGAGAAAAGAAGAAAAGGAAAGGAAAGGAAAGGAAAGGAAAAGGAAAGGAAAGGAAAGGAAAGGAAAGGAAAGGAAAGAAAAGAAAAAAGATAAACCGTGATCCAGACTGACAAGTCTCCCATATGCATTAGCTCATGTATGCAGTCTGGGCTGTTCACGAAGCAGCGCTCCAAGAAATGGTTCTGCTTCCAAACTGTGCATCCTTAATTCTAATATGAGTAAACCAAGACTCTGGCCAAGACATGAGAACTCAAAAGCTGAAACCAGTTGTAATGGTCTGAAGGCTTATTCAATGTAGCTCTCTCATAGCTGCCTTCTCTGTGAAAAGCTGGACAAGAGTACATCTTTCCAATATCTTACAAATCTATATCTCTCAGTCCCACTCATTTTATAGATGTTGTGAGTAAAGATGAGGGATTCCACTGGGTTCCTCGGTGAGGGGACTGGGTCAGGTAATAACTTCACAAAGCAAAGCAGGAAGACTAGGCACAGTTGCAGCTAGAAAGGCAAGGTGAGAGCTCAGTCTGGACAAGTGGGGTTGGATATGTCTGGGGAGCATGCAGCTGGAAGTATCAACTAGCAGATGGACATGCCTTCCAAGAGCTCATGAGGTCATAAAAGCATAAAGACCATGTTAGGTGAATAGTGAAGGGGGCCAGGAAAGGAACCATGGCTGACATGAATCACTCCTTAAGGAAAAGCAGCCATTGAAGAAGGTAAAGGAGGGGATAGAGGTAGGTAATATTGACAAAGTTAAAGCAGGTTGTCTACAAAATCCTGCAAAAAGGAGTAAGATAAGGGCAAAAAAGTGGCATTTGGGCTTGGTGTTAGGAAGTTCCCAGGGATGTTTTTCTAGAGTGGCTCAGTGGAGAAGGTGAGAGGAAGGCTGAGTGGCAGAGGGTTCCTGAGGGAATGAGGGGGAGAGGGAAGGTGGATGAGTACACGATGCTTTCTTAAAGCTTAGCTATGAGAGCAAGGAGTGAAATAAGTTGGCACAGAATTAATGAAGCAATTTTTTGTGGCATGAGAAATCTAGAATGATGGGACTGTGAAGAAAGAGTCAGGAGAGAGGAGGCATTGTAAATAAAGAAGAGAAGTAAAGATTGATGGAGGGAGAACACATAGTAAGTGGAAGGGGTGGGATTTAGAGTATGGAGAAGACACTGTCTTCGCAAATGAGACAAGGAGGAAAGACAGCTGCAGATACGGGTAAGTCAAAGTGTGAGAATCTGAAACTGGGAACATTTCTAATTCACCTCATTCTATGGATGATTCCAGTTTCATTCAAGAGACACCAACTCCTGCAAAATAAGTGTGTGTCAAGCCATCAGCCACCCTTCTTTGGAAAGGAAATCAGTTTCCCTTTTATTTTTATGGCCCACTTTGAGTGAGTTGTATGAGTCCAATTTTAAACAGTCTCTAATGTTATATTTCTCTTTAATATTAAAAGTAAAAGGTATAATGACTAAAATAAATTAATGGTTTCTTGCTTTAGCAAGTAGGAGTATTATTAAGCTGCCTTGGTAGTGATAATTTTCATTTGTGCATTTATTTACGTATTTAGCTTATTAGTCTGTTAGTGATAATAACAAGTAATTGAATTTTTTAAGGTTTTTTTTTTTCAGAAGAAGTAGATTAGCATATATTACCCTGAAACTAAAGCTATTTTATTTGGCAGGCATTTCTAAACATTTAGATTGTAAACTTTGGCTTTCTATATGTATACTCAAAATTGGCAGCTAGATTATCCTAGAAAGACATTTTTAAAAATCTAAATACAAGAATTTTATTGATGTATTTTCAAGGAAGAGATATAAAGTCATTTAACTTATTTTCTAAATGTTTAGACTGATCTCATGCTTTCATGTCATAGAATATAAATTCACTACACTTTGATGGCTAAACCAACCACTAGAATGACAGCTTGACTTTGCAAAACTTTTTTTGGAAAAAAAAAATATATGCTCTGTTTCTAGGTGCCTTGGGTGCTCCGTTCTGCAGAGGGCTATCTGCTGTCACAGGAAGGCACAAGTCCACCCAACATCCATGGCCAGGAGAGGTGAACAACTCTCCTTATCACTAGTAGCTACACTCTTTGCTTTCACTGCAATCAATCATGTAGTATACAAGTTGTCCACTGTTATCATTAGAAGGCAATTGTGAAAACACTAACATCCAGAAGTCATATTATTATTAGAATTTTCCAAGTTCTTGCCCTGCATTTAAACTAAATTATGAGAAAACAAAATATATGTTCTATGCTAACACACTCCTCCAGGATTCTCTTCATTATGGTTTAATTTAATAGTGTGTTTTCTTCCTATACAGAGAGTAGATGCAAATACCCAAGCAAATGTTTCTTAATTTTACTTCCAGGAAAATAATCAGTATGTGTGTATATAATAATCAGTATGTGTATATATATATATATATATACACACACACACACACACAATAAATATATATATATATGTGCTTTCTAAAGTAAAAAATAAAAATGAATTTACCTAATGTTTTTTGTCTTATTTGTCAAAAATCATAGAACTAATTTTTGTGTCCACATATAAACCTATGCTTTATTATAGAAACCTTTTAGAAATTTGTAGGTTTCAAATCTTAAAATATTTGAATATCTTTTTGTTTTTAATAAACAGGTGACCAGCCCTCTTCAGCTAAGGGCATAATTGCCTAATTATGTGCAAGGTCAATTCATAACTCCTTGCCCTCTGACCCAGGCCAGGTACTGCAGCTCACAGCGGTGCAAGCCTGCAGACTCCACACCAGTCTGCTCGAGATCTCTGCCCAGCCTCAGGACCCATCCCAAGACATCACACGCTAAACAGCTTAGTCCTGGACATGCAGTGATGTCCAACCCTTGCTTGTCTCTCAAGACATTTGAGGTAAACCCGAAACAGATAAAATAAAAGGCTGCCTCTGACGGTTTTGCTCCAGTGGTTAGTAAAACCCCCGGGTTGTTATGGCTCTCCACAGCTTGATGTGTCTGTACTCTGGAGCCCAGTATATTTGATTGTAAAAGTAGCATTTCAGGTTCACATAAATCTGTCAGCTTTTTTCAGCCACTGGTCGAGTTCACAGTTAACATAAGGACCTATTCAGATTACGGCAGCAGTGATGATTAAAGCAGACAAGTGAAAGACTAGCAGAGGAACAAGCTAAAAACCCAGCTCTGTTCTGATTGCTCTCATGTCTGCATCTCGCGTCTATTTGCAAGCTGCTGCCATATGATGCTCTGGTCAAGCAAGAAGCAACCAAGCTCAAGGCTGCAGCCACTTGCCGCTGCAGGACAGCAAATACACAGTAGGGAAAGCTGGCTTACAGCAGGAGTGGTGTAGTGGTGGGGTTTTCTGGGGCACAGCAGGCTTCTCATCTGATACGTGAGAACAGACTATGATGGCACAGCCCTCTGGGTGACCCGCCCCGCGAGGGAAGCAACATTTCATGTCAGCAGAGTGAAACAGACTCCTTGTCCTTTCAGATTTGAAATGGTTACTTTCTAGGCCTTTCTATTTCTCCCTATAAAAAAATCAAGCCTGCAGAGCCTCAAGGCCATCCTTGTTAAACAAGACAGAATTTGAGCTTCTCCTTTGAGTTTTCTGGTAACATAATTTCCATTCCAGTGAAGATGTTACACAAACCAGTGTGATGGTGATGAAGGACAGAGAAAGAATATCAGGACCTGCGAGGTGTTACTCGTTCCAGTGGCTACTTCAGGCTCATGGGTTTCCTCTTTTTTAGTGAAATAGACATGAATTTTATTATATTTAAAAATCATAAAGTCCTGTGTATTTGGTTTCATGCTAGCCTTCTTTGCTGAATAAGTGCAACAGAGAAATAGGAACTTTCTCTTCAAGTTCCAAAAGTGTTATGATGCTAATAAAATAAAACTAGATGTGATTTGGTTACTTTTAAGTATGGAGTCGGAACAAAAAATAAATAAACAAAACCCCAAAAGACAAGTTTCTTGTGACATCGTATGGATCTCCTCCTGATTCCGATAATTAACATTGGCCTAAGTAATCAGAACCCGCTGTCCATTAAATCAAGTTGACAGCCATCACAACAGGAAGTTCTCTTGGCCAGGGTCTTTGGGTACCTGATGCCAAGCATCAGAACAAGTGAGCAAATGGGGTTTGCATGTGGGAGGGTGTGCATGTGTGCATGTGTGTATGTATAAAATGTTGGTCTGGAAGACTCCACTGTTACTACCTATGATGCATGTCTGTCGGCAAAGATGTAGAAACAGGTCCAAGGCAATAGCAGAAAAAGGAAACACTGGACAGTAACAACAGGAGACATGAATACAGTTTTAGATATGGGGCGTCGGCCCGTAGAGAAATGAACACCTCCTAAAATTATACTCATGTGTACCTCTCTGTTATGGGCTGAACTGCGTCTCCCAAATTCATATGTTGGAGACCTAAACCCAGTGCTGCCTCGGAATGTGCCTGTATTTGGAGATCGAGCCTTTGATGACATAATCAAGGTAAAATAAGGTCATATCCGTGAGCCCTAATCCAACATGACCGGTGACCTATAAGAAGAGGTTAGGACGAGCTATGCACACAGAGGGCAGACCACATAAAGGCCAAGCCAAGGAGAGAGGCCTCAGAAGAAGCCAACCCTGCCAACACTGAAATTTCAGAATTTAGTTTCCAGAACTGTGAGGACAACAGTGTCTGTTATTTAAGCCCCCCAGTCTGTGGTACTTTGTTATAGCAGCTCTAGCAAACAAATACAATCTCCTTGACTGACTCCCTTCTAGATGCCCAGTGGCTTCTTCCTGTGAACGCAGTAAAGGCCCTTCCAGGCTTAGCAATCCCAGAGAGTGGCCTGGCTGACTTCTAGAGCAGGTAGGCAGTACCAGGGGCAGGTGCAGGAGATGACCCTTGCTTCCACATCTGCCATAACCCATACTTATTCTGAATTCACAGAAAACAGAAACCCAGTTGTTATAGAAATAGCTTCTCTGCATTAGGCTTTTCTGAATTGTTCTACTGTCACAAGCCCACCAGGCCCTGTTAGGTGGTCATGATTTTAACAGAGGAAAGCCATTAAAAAACATCTCTCTCAAGAAATAAGAACATGTTTCCACCATTGGAAGTCCTGACTTCTGTGTAATACAGGCAACACAATTATTTCTGTTTTAGTGACAAAGAAGAGCCCTCTTGAAGAATTGTGAAGCATTTATAAACATAAGCAAGTCAAATGAAAATAACAAAGTTTGTTTTCTCTTACTTTATAGCCTTTTATGTGATTTCATTACTGTGCTTATATACGTATATATAAGCACAGTAATTACATATATATAGTACTAGGAAAACAACAATTATCTCCTTAATAGCAAAATATACCTACATAAATTCTGTGAGACTAGACTGTTTGAAAGATTTAATAACATTATTGAAGAAATTATGTGCATAACAAATGAAAAACTAATCAAACAGACCAATAAAGGATGTAAATTTCCCTTTGTCTCCAGTTGTAAACAATGACAAAAGCTCACATTCAAACATCCATCCTTTCTAATAATTTTCTGTGCAAGGCAATATTGAGTGGCAAACTGAACAGATATCCATGCCTCATCCTTCTTCTGTCTTCACTAGAGTTGTAAACATCAAATACTTTCTAATCTCCCTTGCAATTCAGAGGAGGCAAGGGCTGTACAATGAAATGAAAGCAAAAGTCTCTGGTGTGGGGGATGGAGTGGCTTCTAGAAAAGTGGATCCTTGGTAAAAGAAATTGATGGAATCTTTCTTCCTCTCTTCAATATGCATGTGTTGCTTGGAACTGGGCAGTCTTCTTGTGATTAAGAGGTGCATTGCATACATGTGAATGACTAACACATTAGTGATAGTCTAATAACAAAACAGGGAAAAAAGTATATTGATTCTTGATGGCATTGTTGAGAAACTAAATCTAACACTAACTACCATTAACCTCCAGACTTTCTTTTATATGAGAAAACTAAACCTTAATCAATTTAAGGCAGTTTGTTGAATATTCTGCTCCATTCAACTGCAGTCATTCCCGACTAATTATTGTCCCCAATTACTGACTCACCCTATTGCCTGTATCAGGATGGTGTATCTTTGCCTGTGGTCATGTACCCGGCAATGCCTCCTCAATGTGGAAAGCAAACAAACATCCTGTTCCCACAGCTGTTGGGCTTCACCATATTGTGTGCTTTCGTCAAGAAACATCAACAGTTTCTCCCAACCAAACTGTTCTTTTCCTTCTGCTATGAGAATGCCATGAAAATGGCTTATTCTTCAATGAGTCTACAACATGAGAAGATACATGGAGAAGAGGCGCAGCCAACTTGTGTTAACTCACATGCAACGTAAATGAGATCTAAGGATTACTTGTTACCACAGTGTTATACAAAGTGGACAAAGTACCAGAAAGGGGTGTGACCACGTGCTAGGTTTGGTCCAACAGAGTATGACCTAAAGTGACAGACGGAAGCGAGCAGACAAATCCTTAGAGAATTTATCCCAGCTTCTTGCTATTTTCCCTTTGCCGTAAGAATAACTTATCTGGGTCACAGAGAGAGAAGAAATTAAAACGAAGCCGCAACAACCAACCTGCAATGGGTAATGTGAATGAGAAATAAATGTTATTGCAATCAGTGGGGTTATTTTGGTTTAGGCTGTCACAGCAAAGCTAAGTGATGACTATTTTTAAATTTTCATCCTCTTTTTTATTAACCTTTCTTTTAAACACCAGCTTTTATATCCTAGTCTCAAGGAAACAAGCAGGGGACATAGTGTCACAGAGCCCTGGACTCATCTCTCATCTACCGCTTAACAACTACCTGGTGTTTTGCCTATAAAATGAATACAATAAGAAGATAACATAACGTTTCTTAAAGGATGTTCTATGTAACCTAATTTCTTCAGGAAATTAATGTTACAAAAAAATAGAGATGATCCATCATCAACTAAGTTTGGGAGATATTGGACTAAAGGAAATCAAGAAAGTTTATTACCATAAGGCTTCCCAGACCCTTTAATATGCTAATGTAGACTGCAATTCTTGAAAACAAGACTTTGGTTTGCAGGTCTCCTAGACATCCTTTTGCCTCAAGACCACTTCTACCTGAGAACATCTCTTAGAACTGAGTTTTACATAAAGTAATTTGGAACACAATGAGATAATAGGTATGAAAGAAGAGCTTGTACAACATTAGCCTTGAAGAGACTGGGCAGCTGTGCTCATAAGCTGCCGCTGTCTTGAGACCAATACTTTTATGCAGAAAGAGCCATGGTCCCGTCCATGAGGACATTGGTTGTCAGCCCACGCTCCAAGGAGCAAGTGTCTCTTCTCACCAAAGTGGCCTTAAAAAATACCCATAGCTACAGAGAAAACTGATTGTGCAAAGGCAATTTAGTGCGTCCAATAAGAAGGAATTTTGAATGAGCAGGAGACAGTAAGTACTAGGACTTTGAAGAGATTTTCATAAATTGGTAGGAGAGCCATCATTTTGCAGAGCTTCTTGAAGGGAAACATGAGTCCACAGAAATTTATTTGTAAAAACTCAATTCTTAAAACTGTACTTCAGGCAAATATATAATCAAATACCAAGAGTTCTCTGCAAATAATAGGGCCCTGAAATCTGAAAAGGTCATCCCACTAAATAAAGCATGTGAAAAGGAACATTAGAGATAGAAGAGAAACTCAGAAACTGGAAGATGAAAGAGAAGGTGTGTAGAAGGCATGAAAAGAGTGAGCAAGAGGAAGCTACTCAAACTGCATTGCGAGACCAGCTCAACAAGTCTAGAGATCTTTTAGAAAGAAGAGCTGGCAATTTCTTTTAAGACCACGTTGAATACTCTTTGTAATGAAGGTGTAGGCTTCTCCTGCCTACATTAAATTGTGGATTTAATCCATTAAATGTGGATTTAATCCTGGAGAGAGAAGAGGAGGGAGGTGTCCAGTTTCCATTCTTGCATCCCACTCTTGCCTCATGACAGTAGCTAGATCCCAGCCTAGGTCAAACTGATGGAGTGTTTACCTTGGGTGGCAAGGTGTTGATAGCAAATGAAAATGATTGTCTTGGAAAACCAAGATCTTGGTGGAACTCCAAGTCCAAAGGCCAAGGTCAGGATGAACATGAGAAAGAATATACTCAGGTCACCAGCAAGACATAGTGGAATCAGGATGAAATACGAAGAGGCTTATAGAAATAGTTCAGTATGAAGTCTATTTAAGAGTTTGCAAGTTGGAGCTCCCAATTTCATGATGTTTGGAGTATGCTGTGGGTGTGGGTAGGGCAGTGTGTGGAGCTATGATGTTTGATCAGCATAGTTAGTTTTTTTTTTATATTTTATTGAGTGTGCTATTACAGTTGTCCCATTTTTTCCTCCCATTTATGCCCTCTGCTCTGCACCCCAACCCATCATACCCACACCTCTTAGTCCATGTCCATGGGCTGCACACACCAGTTTTTTGGCTTCTTAATTTCCCACACTACTCCCAGCCTCCCCCTGGCCACTTTTTTTTTTGTCAACATTTTCCCACCACCACTTTCCCCAACCCCACCCACCCCCACCCTCAACCCTTCCCCCATTGATCAGCATAGTTTGGAGGGACAATTTTCTCCTTTACCTGTAGTTTCACGTCAAAGCAATACTTCTTTGTGGTCACATTTTGGGGGTGGGGGGAGAGGAATAACTTTGCTCTACCTATCTTGGGTTTTTCATCTAGAACTCTGTAAATCAGACTAAGAAAAAGCAATTTAATGAGAGGAAAATAAACTGAAGTTTATCACATACATAGTGATACCCATGGGAGCATTCAGTGATGAATAACTCAAAGGAGTGGTTAAAACTTGGGCTTAGAAAGCACAGTAACAAAAAAACAACAAATTTTCAGAGAGGTGAGAAGACAGAAGAAAAGGATTATGAGCTTCTAGGGCTTGCAAACAATGGGCAGGCAAATCTGGGAAAACTGTTGGTAGATAAGGGCTAGTTTAAGCAAAAACTGTCATGTAGGTTTCTCTGGTCCCACCTCTAGACTGATAAAGGTCTAAAGTTTTACCCAGCAATTAACTTCTGTCCTTCATGGTAGAGAGGGAAAGTAGGACACCTTTATAGAGTTATGTCCTACTTTTCAGGACATCGAAGAAGTCAGAGAGTTATTCTTGTATTTGCTTCTTCTCAGTTGCTTTCAGCTCAAAATAATTCTTATGTCAAAGTGGCATATTTTGGGGTGGCATATTTTGCTACCTTTTTATGCCTAAAGACTATGAAGAGAGTTGTCAAAGCACGAGCAGCCTCCTCTGTACCGAAGGCAGTATAGTTCCCCCTACATCCAATAGGTCATCGCACATCCTGGACTTGAAGGATTATTCATACTGACATTTTCATACTGAAAGAAGCTGAAATGAGTTCCCCACCTGCCCTAACTGTGAATTTTAATTCAGTCATTGCCAGACTTTTTCTTTTCCCGCTCTTTATTGTCTGCCCACCTCCTCCCTGCCCCTTTCCCAGTGGATAGAAGGTTTGTTAAGCTAGAGCCAAGCATTAATGTCCTGGTTAGCATCAAAGTACAGAGAGACTGTGCTATGAGAGAGGACCAACACAAGTCAGAGAAAGGTCACTTTGTTTTTAGCTGCTCAGCTTGGAAGAAGGGAAAGGACCAAGTCTCTTCAGGGATCACAATAGTGTAGCTTCCCTTCACTACTCATGGGAAGATGACAGGGACAGAAACTATCTGGTGTTGATAATGGAGAAAGAAAAGAAGACTTGAGAGTTGGGACTTTAGGACATTCATACGAAATGACTCCATGAAGTAAAAAACTGACTGAGAGTCAGTTGGCACTGTGTTATCCCAGTACACCAACAATTCTCAACAATATCGGTGATAAAATACTTCTCTACAAAAGATTTATTTTTTAATCTAAATTCCAAATTACTGTTACGCTTGCTATTGAGTTTTTTAAATTGTGATAAAATACACATAACATGACTGTTCCTATCTTAACCATTTTTTTTAAATCATCACCTGAGGATATATTTACTGATTTTAGAGAGAGAGAATGGCAGATGAGGGAGAGAGAGAGAGATCGATTAGCTGCCTCCTGTAAGCATCCCAACTGGGGATCAAACCCACAAACTTTCAGTGAACAGGACGATGCTCCAACCAACTGAGCTACCCAACCAAGGCCATCTTAACCATTTTTAAGTGGACAGTTCAGTTGGGCATTAAGTACATTTAGATTGTTGTACAACCATCTCTACCATCCATCTCCAGAACAGTCTTCATCTTGCAAACCCATTAAACACTAACTCCCCATTCCCTTCTCCCTCCAGCCCCTAGCAAACCCATTCCACTTTCTGTTCCTCTGAGTTTTACTATTCTAACTACCACATGTAAGTGAAATTATACAATATTTGTCCTTTTGTGACTGGTTTATTTACTTAACATGATATCCTCAAGTTTCATCTATGTTGTAGAATGTGTCAGAATTTCCTTCCTTTTCAAGGTTGAATATTATTTTATTGTATGTGTCTGTTGCATTTTGTTTATTCATTCATCAATGGACACTTGGGTTACTTCCACTTTTAACTATTATGAATAATGCTGTTAGGAACATAAGTGTACACTTATTTCTTCAACACTCTGCTTTTAATTCTTTTGGGTATACACTTAGAAGTGAAATTACTGGATAATATGGTACTTTTATTTTCAATTTTTGGAGTAACCACCATACTATTTTCCACAGCAGCCACACAGGTTTTCATTCCCACCAACACTACATTAGAATTTCAGTTTCTCCACATTCTTTCCAACACATTATTTTCTGTTTTTTTAATAGTAGTCATCCTAATGGATATAAGGTAATATATTATTTTGGTTTTGATTTGCATTTTCCTAATGACTAGTGGTACTGAGCAGGTTTTCATGTGTTTATTAGGTATTTTATATCTTCTTCTGAATAAATATCTATTCAAATCCTTTACCCATTATTTAAGATTTTTATTTATTGGTTTTGAGAGAGAGAGAGAGAGAGGAAGGGGGAGAAAGAGAGAGAGGGAGGGAGAGGGAAACATCAGTCTGTTGTTGCACTTATTTTTGCATTGACTGGTTGATTCTTGCATGTGCCCTGACGGGGGGTGTCAGATGCACATCTGGGCCAGTGGGCCATGCTCTAAGCAGCCGAGCTACCCAGCCAGAAACTTCTACCCACTTTTTAATTGATTTATTTGGTTTGGGGTGTTGAGTTGTTGAATTTTAATAACAAATATACATATTTGATGTTAGCGTGTTTTTATTACTTCTCCTTTACTAAACATTGCATTGTACAAAGAAAGTAATCCAGAAAACTCCTAGCTATATGTCAGCCCTCAACACATGCAGACACAACTACTCATATTGTCTTTTGGACAATATGTTTATAATAGCTAAGACATTTCTAGATTACTTTAGGTGCAGTTTAATTCTCCAACCCTTAAAGAATAACATGTTCCTGCATTTAAATAATATATTCTAAAGAAACATTGGTAGCACAATGATTGTTAAAACAAAGGAATCGAACTAGAGTTACTTTTTCTGTCATCCTGTGTTACTAAATTTGGAGTTTTTATTAACGTGTAAAATTTAAAACAGGGATTGGCACAGCATTTTTCTGGGTAAATGCAAAATTTTTTATGCATGAAAAATGTTTATTGAATTTGAATAATATTTTAAACTTTTATTGTATTTTTCCATTACCATTTATCCCCTTATACACCTCTGCCCCCCACAATCACCGTCCTATTGCCCATTTCCATGAGTCCTTTTTCCTTTTTACTCAGTCCCTCCACCCTCTAACCACCCCCCATCAATAGCTGTCAACCAGATCTCTATCTATGAGTCTGTCTCTATTTTGCTTGTTAGTTTAGCTTGTTCATTAGATTCCACATATGATTGAAATCACGTGGAATTTGTCTTTCTCTGACTGGCTTAGTTCACTTAGCATAATGTTCTCTAGGTCCATCCATACTGTTGTGAAGTGTAAAACTTTCTTCTCCTTTATGGCCGACTAGTATCCTATTTCATAAATGTCCCACAGTTGTTTTAAAATTTGTTTTTAACTGTTAAAGAATTAATCAAGAAAATAAAGTATAATATTTTGGATGGTTACCTATTATATTACATGTTTATTATTTTAAATTTTATTTACTATTATTGTTTTTCTTGGCATAATTAAGGATATTCAATAAAATATAATGTTCTTCTCTACATTTTTTTTTCTGGCCTTATTATTATTTGTGTTATTTCAAGCTCATTACTGAAAGTAAGTTTATTATCTAGAGATGTTACAAGTGGCCTTCCACAATAGCTATGTCACCACCTTCCATAGCCGTCACCCTGTCCTTACTGCTTCAGGGTGGCAGTGGTGACTGTGATGTTCCCTGGGCAGAACTGTCCTTGTCACAGAAAAGAAGAATATAATGAAGTCTCAAATGTTCAAAAATCCGCCAATAAATTAACTGTCATGATTAAAATCATTAGTTTGGCATAAAGATGTCTTAAATTAGTTCAAATACAAGGGAACAAGGCAGAAGAAAGAGGGTGAGGACGCAGCTTTAACACAAACGCCCTCTGGGTCACAACGGTGTCTTCCCGAGTGGCTCCCGTTGAATGTCCTTTATGAGGAGGGTTTCTCACTTGAACCATGGGTTAAGCTGCACAGAGTGTGTTCAGTTTTGAGGTGCTTAGTCTGGAAAATTAGCAGGACCTAGCATGCACCGTGTCTCTCAGGCCCACCAGATACGAAGGGGAGGCTGCCAGGACAGCTGCCCCACTGTTCAGAGAGCGCCCTGAACCTGGCCGGAACTTCCCAGTGGAGGCTCTGTGGTAGTTATTGAGCATAGGTTGCCAGCATCAACTTTCCTCATCCTTTCAATTGGCTTTGGGGAGTAGAAGTCGTGTGTTTCCTTAAATCTAGAGCTGCCAGAGGCCCCTTTCCAAACTGGTTGCTTACCCTTTCTGTTCCACAGAAACCCTTTCTGCCAAGGGTCTGAATGGCCCTTGCCTTCCAAAACAAAATGCGCTTTCTGCATTTGGCTTCTCTCAGAACTTATCTAAGGTGGAGGCGATAAAATCCATGCATTATTTTAAAAGAATGGGTAACTTCCGATCATACAAGATTCTCTGGGACCCAATTCATTTTATATGCTTTATTTTATACTGCAGTGTAACAAACAACAAAAAAGTGCACAAATTCCAAGTGAATAGCCTGATGAATTTTCACAGAGAGAACCTACTCTTGTAACCAACACAGATCAAGAAAGAGAATGATATTACATCCTAGTAGATCTCTCAATTTCCCTTCTAGTCACTATTTCCCAGCCAGGGTAACCACTATCCATACTTCTAACATTAAAGGTAAATTTTGCCTGCATTGAATATGGTGCTTTGTTGTGTGTACTCTAATGTATTCAGTTCTTTAAGTATAATATTGTGCATGTGAAAATCATTAGGCCGTATATGTTCATTCATTCTTCTTGCTGTATTCTATTGTAAGAATATAGTGCAATTAATTGATCTATTCTACTATTGATGAGCATTTAAGATGTTTCAGTCTTGGGTTATTACAAATGGTTCACAAATATACATATTTATCTGAATAGTAGGCATCTGGGAATAAAATTGCTAGCTCGTAGGATATGGTATGCTCATCACTTATAGACACTACCAAACTTTGGAAACAACTTTGTTTTCTAAAGTTGTTGTGTCAATTTACACTCTCAGTATAGACATGTGGCTGATGCTTAGTGGCACTGAATTATATTATAGTTTGAATTTTCCTGATAACTAATATAGTTGAGGGACTTCTCATATGCTTATTGAAATTTTGAAAATCCTCTTTAAATGCCTGTTCAAGCCTTTTACTCGTTTTTCTATTAAGTTCTCTGCTTTTTTTTCTTACTGGTTTTTATAGTAAGAGACAAAGGATATGAATGGATCCCTTGTCAGGCGTATTGCAAGTATCTTCGCACATTCCATGGCTTGTCTTCTCATACTCTTAGTTTTATATTTCAATACATGGTTCTTAATTTGAATGTAAACCAACTTAGCAGTTTTTTCTTTATAGTTGCCCTATCCTGTGTCTTGTTTGTTAAAATTTTTTTTTTGCCTTCTCTTAAAATCCAACCTACTATTGACTCCCCAGCCTGAATTGGACACCATGGCTAAGTACCTCATTTGGAAGCTGTCGCTCTCCTCGGCGATCCCTCTGAGCTCAATTTGTCCTCTCTTCTGCCCCTAAAATACCTAACAGCACAGACAATGGTATTCAGTTTCACAGGTTTGACTACTTTACTTTGTAAGGTATATAAAAAATCTCCCAGCATAATACTGAAAGTTCTCTCTTGAACCTTTTACAAATATGATATTTCAAATCAGTTGTATTAGACTAAGAGAGAACTGCCACTCTGGACCTGAGGCTCTGGTGCGCATGCCTATCGCTACTTTTTTCTGAGAAAGAAGAAATTGTTCCTACAATGACGGAAACTGCCAACAGGAAAGTTCTTCATCTCTTTTTTGTTTTACTTTAATGTTCTTCTTAGTAATGAGTTTTGAGATTTTGATACACGATCTACTATACTAAAAGCCAATCAAATTACATTTGTGGTACAAAAAAGAGTACATGGGGTTTGGAATGAGAAAAATTTGTACCAACCTAAATTTTGATATTTTTCTTTTTATTAGCCATTGGAGGAACTACGCTACTTAAGTTTTCTAAGCTTCAGTTTCCTTCCCTGTGAAAGGAAGATGGTATTGATTATCTCACAGAGTCTGGAGGAGGCTTAAATGAGATAATTTGCCTAAAAATATTTACATAATCTAAAACACACACACAATAAAAATTGCCAATGTTATTATTGCAAATGGTTAGGCATTTTAAACACTTAAATTAATTAGGTTGGTAATAACAACTAACACCTATTGAACTATGTATGAGGCACTGTTTTAAACATTTTACAGGTCTTAACTCATCTAAGTCTCTCGACAACCCACAAGGTACTTTCTGTTAATAAACTCATTTCCAGATGAGGAAATAGAGGCACAGAAGGATTCAGTGTCTCACTGTAGGTCACACAGCTAGTGAGAGTAAAGGAATGCTCACTCAAGCAGTTGGCTGCAGAGTTTACCCACTTCAAGGAATTATGTGATGCCCACGGCCTTGAGCTTGATTGACAGAGGAGCCTCCCAGCTCTATGATGAATGCATTAAAAGGAATATGAAGTTTCCTGCCAAATGCTATTTGTTAGACCACTTGACAGACGGGGCATCTATCACAACTTCACAGAAGCATGTTTTAGAAGAAGAAAGGGAATTCATATGCGTTGAATGGTTACATGAATGTACTGTTAGGTACTTTACAACCTCATGAAACAGATATTATTATCCTAGTTATAGATATTAAATGATTTGTCCAGATTCACAGATTTAGGGATTGCATCACAATTCAAACTAATATACTATAAGCAACTCTTTTCCTAAGCCACATTTCTCAGGCCATTTAAAGACTTTCTGTCAGGAGTGGTGTAGGACTCATTTAGGCCTAACAATTCAGAAAAAGAGAAATCAGCAAGCTGTTGTTATCATCACAATTAAATATTATGCGACAGTAATAGTTCTTAATATATCTCTAATGGCAAGAAATTATTTTCTTAAATATAGAATTGAAAATGGTTGTAAAGAGCAAGAAAATACATGGGATTTTCTTCGTAAAGTAATAAAAATTACTAAACTGTGAGAAAATAATGATGATAAGCAAAACTTTCTATACTAATGAATGACCATTTACTCATGATTTCAACCACATCAGTGAAAACCTACAGTTGCCTCTAATTGTTCAATCCATTTCTGGGCTGCTTCAAGTATGAGGCAAGTTAACATCCCTGATGAGTGGTCCTTCTGTGGTAGTCACCATGTCAGTACATATTTAATAATGAGAGAAAGTTCTGGAAACTTAGTAAGTGGCAGCAAATACAATAACCAAAAATGAAATAAAGGTCAGTAATTTATAAACATTTTATCTAGGATTATAAAACCTATCAGAAAAATTAGCAAAAACAGCAATGAATTGTGCCTTTGATTTTAAAGGGTAAAGAACAAAGAAAGCAAATCTATTTTTTAAATTTTACATGCATCCATGTGTATGAGAAATCGAAAGTACATGTCTAAAAACAGCCAAAACTATGTTTGTATGTCTACAAACAAGATGGGTCTGGTATTTTCTCTCCCTTAGCAAGGAAAGAATGTTTACATGTGAAATGTTTATGATTTATATTAAAGGTTTAATATATTTAGGATGTGGAGCTATAAGCGTAAGCTAGCAGTCATTTTACGGGCTTGTAAAATAAAACATTTTATTAACCAACAAAAAATTTATTAAAATATATAATGAGCCTGACTGTGACACTTGCAGGTTAAAGTTCAAGCTAAAAATAAAAGACACTTTACAGGGTTTTTAGTAGAATTCATATCTTCATTCCAAAGATATAGCAAAAGAAAAAAAATCTGTTCTTGATTATCCAGAAATTATATTGTTTCTTCCTACCTCAAAAGAAAAAGGAGAATTTGTGGGAAAGGCTACTAGTCCTAAAACACTCAGATGTGAAAAACAAATAAACCAGTGGCTAGGCTTCACCTTCATCAGTCTTCAGTGGGTATTCTCAGTCTAGGGGTTGGCCCGTGTTGGCCCCAAGTCTTTGATTTTTGTAGACATTCTCTGCTCTGCAGCCACCATCACATCGGGAGTGCCCTCTCCTTCCCTCATCTTCAGTTCAGGGGTGTCACAGAAGAAGGGGCCTGCGATAAGCCAGCTCTGGTGCTTCCTTGCCCGCCTCCACAGCTGCCTCGAGGCAATGCTCTGATTTATCGCCTATACTGCCAGCTGCACAGGAGAGATGACAGGACTCAGTATGGCTCAAATCAGCCACCGAAACTAACACAGGTAGTTTTCTTAACTTTTTTTTATTACCAAAAAGATTTATTCAGGAAAAAGAAAGGATTGCAATTTGGTATGTGCAGAGATGGCAAGCCACATGCATGCAGAGAGCTAACTAGGCAATTAAACAAAAAGGCAACATTTAAGTTAAATGAAATTGCATTCTTGAAATTACCTCATATCTGGACACAAATACACAGAAGAACGACTTGGACTGAATAAGAGAATGTTTTGGAAGTCCTGGGGATGGAGAAATATAGCATTTGGGGAGGAAAGGTGCAAAGGCTCAAATACAACTGAGTGACATGTCTGGAATATAAATTGAGAAGACGGTAAGCAAATACTGGATTAGGGAAGTGTCTCGCCGGGATATAGTTGGGGAAAGTAAGGGAAGCTAGAGTAGTGTTTTGATATTCTAGAATAATGCAATGGGATGAAAAGTAAATACATATGTTAGAAAGATTGGTCCATTTTCTGTTTATTGATTTTTAAAGCCAAGCCATTTCCCCTTAATGGGTTTTATTTTTTTTCTGATGACAAGGTCATGTTTATGGGACTCTCTTTTTATTTATTTTTAATAAGTCTTCAATAAAAATGTTAACTCCTACTACACCTGTAAATGCCCTTAGCAAGCACCACTTGCTCCTTTCCTGCTTCCAGCCCTAGTCCGCAGGGCCTGTGCAGAAAGAGTGAAGGTTGGGACTAATGGAGTCCTACACTGCAATCCTTTTTCCCTTTGTCGTAATGTATTTGGTATTAGCACACATGGACTCTCTCACAGTGTACAAGGCAAAATCACACATGCTACCCATTCGCTCATACACTTAACAATTACTGAAACCATATTTTGTTCCATCACTGCACTAGGCACTACTCGGATAGCATGATCAAATTAGGTATAAGGGGCGATGTTATATTCATTTGCAGTCAATCAAACTGCATTCCAGGCCAGTAACTGTATGAGGCGAGTCTAACGGCAAAAGCATGGGTACAGTGACCAACACCCTCAACTCAGTCCTAATCAAGGGATCCTGAGTTGATGACTTACTTTGTCTGCGCCTCAGTTTTCTCATCTACAACACAGAGACAATGACAATGATCTCATAGAATATCGTGAAGATAAAACCAGACCTAATGTACAAAATACCTCATGCAGTGGTGGCACACAGTATGCACTCCATAAGGGACAGTCATTGTAGTAGGAGAGACGGCCAAGCATTGTCATGTCACGAAAAAAGATTGGGATCCTGCGAATGTACTCGAATCCTTGTTCTTCCCATAGGGAGACAAATGATTAAAATTCTGCTTCTGCATCTCCATAGCTATAAATGATATAATCACATTCCCTACCTTAGAGGAGGATTGACAAAATTAAACGGAAAATAACACCTTTCCTAGTAAATCATGTTCAGAGAAAGACAACCCTGCATTTGTACAGCATGCATTTTTTGATGCCAGGCACCAAACCCTGCCCTAGGCTTAGAGTTCTTGAGAGCAGAGGGACCTTGGTTAATTTCACTGCTACCAACAGCAGCAGTAAGAAAGGGAGAATGAACACTCAGACCTCTGAATCAAACTTCCATTTTCTCTTCTCTAGACATCAGTATGCCGGGGAAGGAGGAAAACCATTATTTGAAACTGTAAACTTTAATCTCATGAGTAACTGAGGGAAAATGCTTTTTTAAATGAGAGAGAAAGAGAGAGAGCTTTTCTTAATTTTTAAAAAAATTTCCGAAGAACATGTATTATTTTTATCATATGATAAAGAAATTAAAAGAGAATATAGATATTTTCTAAAATTGAACTGAAAGCATATACTATAGGACACATGGAATAATATAATTTCTCATTATCCTTTCTACAATGTCACTGGTGTAGGTTTCAATCAAATCAGTTGACTAACCTAACTCTTCAGTCTCTCGGCCAGGCATATGCAGGTTTGAAGATCTTCATCACCAGAACGCAGATGGCTGTTTTAAAGACACTATAGTCCACGTGAGAGGAAGGGGAAAGCTAGACAGGGAACCTAAAATATCACGAAATCGTTTAAGGGGGAAATGGCAAGTCCATTTGGAAAAATTCTGTCATTTCTGGTAGCAAAACAATTTTAAGTCCTATTTCCTGAATAAGAAAATAAATGATTCTTACTGAGTTATGGGATGATAGCCTTGTACACTAATTTATGAGGCTTGTGCTGTAGGTGTTTACTATAAAGTATTTGACTTCTACACGTCAGTTAATGAAGTAACAGTTTGCATAAACAGGAAATGCAGCCTCCTTGCTGTCTATTTTTCTAGGCAAAAACAAGCAGGATCTCTGCATGCCTGTGGCAATGAGAGAATGGGCCAGCCATTCATCTGCAAGCAGCAAGAGAGGACCCATCAATCTGACGGAATATTTCATTTCCATGCCACGAAACGCTCTGCAGTGCCACAGCCACATTTAATGGCCCAGACATAGCACAAAAGGAAACCTGTCATCCTCTTAAAACTGTCAAGCACTGAAGAATGAAGTTGGGACCAGACCATGTGGAATGTGCTTTTAACACACGTCTGGGCTCTTGGACAAGCCAGCGTAGTTCACATGCGCCTCCTCCAGCTTCCAAGCACAAGCTTATTCAGAATGTTTTCAGAAATTGCCCTGAAGTAGTTTCCTATACTTTTTTTTTGAAAGAGAAACATTGTCTAAAACTATCCCAAGCATTTTATTCTACAACAAAAGGAATATTTTTATCTTTAAAGTAACGGATGGGTAAATGATTTAACAATTAAAATGGATTTGGTACTGGCTGGGTAGTTAAGTTGGTTGGAGCGTCGTCCCATACACCAAAAGGTTGCAGGTTTGACCCCTGGTCAGGACACATACAGGAGACAACCAATCGATGTTTCTTTCTCACACTGATGCTTTTTTTCTCACATCAGTGTTCCCCTCTCTCTGTCTCTCTCTCTTTGTCTTCCTTCCTCTAAATCAATAAACATATTCTCAGGTTAGGATTAAAAAAATGTGTTTGATTTGGGTGATTTTTTTTCCTAAAGAAAGTGTACATATTTTTAAAAGTCTGTAACTCTCATCTCTACCGGCTTCGTAGCTGCCACACACAATTACAAGTCCTCCTGACCACCCTCTCCCTACTGAAATTGGCCCCACTTATTTCTTCAAGACCTCAGACAGGTTCTTTCCATGGGCCCACAAACCAACCAGGCAGTATTATTTTTCTTACTGTCTTCCCTTTCCTCTGACCCCACTTGTCTACATAAAGCCACTTGGAAATTGTTACCATCACAGCATGTAATGAAATGTCACTGTCCATGCCAGAGAGGTAGAGTCTGAGAGTCCCTGATATATGCAGGCTTTTTGTGTACAGGGCCAGCTACAAAGCCAGGGGAAGTAATTTCTCCCGTCCTGTAACATGGCTCCTGAGACTCCCAAAGTGTACCCTGAGTAGTTCAGTTAACTCCTATCTTTTACTTCTTGCCCAGAATAGTAACATGTTTCCCATAAAAGTTACTTTCAAACATCTGTAGTCATGATATCTCAAACAAAATCTGCAGAACAGTTGCCACAATATCCCCTCCACATTCTATCACCCTCAACTAAAATTTCTCCCTCCTTCACCAATTACATAAGTTCCCATGTGTGTATCAAGAGATTCAAGTAGATACTGGGTTGGAGAAAGGATGGGGGGAGGATGAGGACATTTATATGGATAGTGTCTTTCTCTCCGCTCAGCCCACTGAAAGTCCCAGATGTGAGATTAAAGAATATTGGTTTTTACCCACACTCAAAGATGAAAGATCCCATTCTTGGAATCATTCATCAAGCGTGACATTTGCCCTCTAGCTGAAACAATACATTGTGGAGTTCAGAGCTGTTGGCCAGAAATTAGTAAATTTGGATTCCTGTCCTAGTTCTGTCCCTTTCTAGCCTGCGGACATGCATGAGGCAAAGCACTTTGTCCTAGTGGAGCTCTATCCACACAGCCTAACAACTGTTCAATTAATATTTTTAGCTCGAATTCCTTTGAACTACCCCCACCCCATCCATAAAGTTGAAATGATAACAGCAATCTCATCTGCCAAATGGCGCTATAAAATTAAAGATATATATGAACATGTTCATGAAATGTCTCCCTTCTCCTTCTGAGTCAGAACACAATCCTAATGAAATCTGATAAACATAGGATCATGCTCCTGTCACTCCTCATCTAGGAAGAGAACCAGGGCCCAGCTGCTCAAATCCTTCCTGGAAAGCACTGATATCTCCTTCAGGGGCTGCTGCATGATCAGAATATATGAGCACCTCCTTATATATAAATACTCTGCTTTCATTCAAGCACCAGCATTCAAGAAGATTTTTTTAATGTGTTTGTTTTTTGTCTTATCTCAAGGATCTACTATTTTTCACTATAAAACGGCTAGTACCACAACACGACAAAGACCACACCTGCCTAATAATGCAACTACAGGACAATGGATCCTCCACCCACCTGGGCTCCCAAATGACTGTGGAGAGCAGAGTCCTGGCCGACCTTCACTGCATATGTAGCAAAAGCAAGAAACATGCCTTCTCTGTGCTCAGTCACTGGAATTTAAGGATTGATTGGCAATCTCAGTGTAATCCAGGTGATTGTAAGAAATTCAGGCTCGTGATAAAAATCCACTTTTGCCGGGGGGAGGTTAAATCATTTTTAACTATTGCATAAGTTAAGAACTTGCTAAGAAACAGTGGCCACAATGTAGGGTCTTGACTCCTCAGACTCCATCCACACCCAGACAACTAACTTGTCGTGTAGCTTGATTAACTCATTAGGCTGCACAGACCTCATTTTCTTCTTTTAATAAATGAGGAAAGAGGACTAGATTAGCCTTAAAGGGCTTTAAGCATTCCATAAATGAGCTTCTGGTTACTTGAAGAAACTACCCACTATCTATAACTTTCTTTTTGTGGGACTATGCTTTCTTGAAAAAGTGTTTTTTAAAAAATACTGAATGACAATTATCTGGAACACAACCAACCTATTTTTAAGCGTAGGATTACATTAAAGTCAAAATCTCATCTACTGTTAGGTGACTTATAAATCCTGTATTTGTGTGGAAGCAGTTTCACCATATGAAGCACGTTGTGCGTGTGTGTGTGTTTTAACCATGCAATAAACAATTCCACAATTTATACCATTAAGGCACAGAAAAAATGCAAGCCAACAGAATCCATAATTAAAATGCATTATTACTGGTAAGCCAACTAACAATGATAATGATTACAGTCAGAATAATAAAGAAGTTGCTCTAAAAAGAAACAGAAATGAAACTAAGTTATTGTCAAAGTAAACTGAACCAAAGCTGTTGGGTAATTCCCCATATGATAGGTAAGTGTCCTTTTCAATCCATGAGGTCCAGCTCCGGTTTCTGATTCTTTTGTTATGGAGCTTTCCGAGGGCTTTAGAAAAGTGGTGTTACAGAACGAGATCACACACAATTGTTTCTGCAAGGGGTGTGGAAGCGCCAAGGTTCTTTGTTTTGATATGAATTAAGTTTTCGTCTCTGGTGTTGGAGTTGAAGTGCTGGCACTTGCTCAGCTTCCCCTCTAACATTTGCCTTGGCTGTAGCATTTAGCTTCAACGGCATCAATTAACATCTCAGACTTCGCCCAGTCCATTTCCTGCTTGTCGCCTAACATTTTACTTGAATCATTTTCAAATTCTCTCTTCTGAACAAACGTGTACTGTATCCCAAGATTGGGCACCGACATAATCAAGTCATATTTGTTCATTCATTTTACCGCTCAGACCTATGTCTGGGAAAATGAAAATGAATGCCTTCACTTTTGAATAGTGGACAATAATGTAAATTTGTGTAATTGATTTTGTCATAGGTGCTAATTACTATCTCTTGGTTGAGTTACCTGAGTCATACCACATATGTATATATGGTATATATATCTCATGTGTGTTAGAATTAAAATGAATAATAAAAATATATTACCCCTTTGGAATTTATACTATATATATATACATATATATTTATTAACTTTCTGATACTAATTTATATTTATAAAAATATGCATAAAGGAAGGAAAATAAATATAAATGCAATAACATTTTGAAAATCACGTATGAGTTTTCTTTTTTGCCTTTCATGACCTTGCACATTGGCCAGCTCAAAGCATGCACATGTCTAGGAGATTAGCGTTTGTTGCAGAAAGAGTTAACAAGAAAGAATGAGGCAATATTCAGCATCTAACATTTACAGAATATTACACCAGTAGAGCCAAGTATTATTAGGAGGAAAAGCTTTTCTAATCCTTTTTTCTCCTTCCTTTGCATATCTGCCACAAAGCTGGAAAACCCACGCTCTGCGTGTTCTTCTATAGTTCAAAAGTTTTCTTTCTGACCAAGGGATGGAAGCCATTAACTTTATACCCTAAGGTAAAAAGGAAGATACGATTTAGGAGGAATGAAAGCAAAGCCTGCTCCCTCCTGGTCTCAAGAGATGGTAAGAAGAAGAGTGAGGAGAGGCAGGCATAAGCCAGTGAGCTGCATCTACCCAACCTCCACCGAGGCCCAGAGAGGGGCGCAGGATTAAAGGACGGAAACAGCAGCGATGGCAGACCCCTCCGGTTCCCATTCTCCCCGAGGGTTTCTGGGGAGACCCTTGATGACAGTAGCCCTATACTGCACAGGAGGTCTTGAGGTTCTACTCTCCCAAACTAGGTTTGGTTTCATTATGAAAGAGAAAACTGTGGCAACTGACTGCGGAGCTTGCCGGGAGGGGTTGCCATAGTAGGACAGTTGTTCTGTGGTGAGGACTGCCTATCCAGTAGCCAAAAGGAAACTGTGCTCGGGCATAGAGGAATCCATGGCACCGGGAGGGAAGAACTGAGGAAGAACTGGAGACACCACTGGCAAACGGCCCCACATTCATCAGCCAAAATTCAGCACTGGGGACCAGCGGGAACCCAGAATCCAGATTCACATATCAGCAAAGCTAGAGAACCCTGGGCCCAAGTGATCCCATGGTCCTCTCTCTGCCTTATGGTCAATTAAACCTCAGATGCCATCTTGAAACGAAGGAACCAGGAGAGTGAGGGCCGACTGGAAAATCGAAGACACAGCAAAGTAACAGAAGTGACTTTTTAAATTACTATGTTATTATTCACTGATAGGGACTGCAATGTCAATTCTTTTTTTCCCCATCGGTGAGAACTCATAAAGGGAATAAGATCACTGTAAACAAAGTGAATTACATCTTTACAAATTCAAGCTGCTATGTTAGTTAGAATTTTCAATGCGCTACACAAACTGAGAAGAAGTGAACCCAAATTAGATTTGGAAGAAAATACTTTTGACTCAAAGTTGAAAAATTTCTATGTTATAAAAGCAATGTAGAAAAAATACTGGCTTTCATAATCGCTCACTTGCACCCACACAGTATGGAGCATTAAATGCAATTTTCCTGCATTTAAAAAATATTTCTATATGGCGTGGCAGATTATATTAATACCCACGAGTTTTAGGTGCCTTTTCTGTAAGAGGTTAATTTATATCACTACATTCCCCTATGGGCCACATGATTTTCTTTGGCTAATAAAAAGCGAGGAGAAGTGGCATCTCTCACTTCCACACAGATCTTTAAAAGGCAGCTAATGGTTCATTGTGATTTGTTTTTCCGTGAAGTCCAGGCTGTGGAAATACATGTGAGGATGAAGCCTCTGTCAGCCTGTGCTTTTAAGTGACTGCAATGGGCAGAGCCCCAAGCTGACCCAAAAGACACGGCAGCATGTGCAAAAAATAAACCTTTTATAAGTCACTGAACTTTTAGGCTGTTGGTTACTGCATTATAAGTTAACATGTATTGGTATATATAACAAGATATATGCTGATATAATATTACACACATATATATAGCATAGAATTATAGTGTTTTTGATGGTTAAGTTTTGCTTATGGTGAATTTAAAGAAATTTTACAGGATGGGTTTAAAAGGTTTCTGTTTCATTCAAATTACTTTAAAATTTAGTCAAGACATGCTCATGTTGCCCTGCCTGGTGTGGCTCAGTTGGTTGGGTGTCATCCTGAAAATGAAAGGTCGCTGCTTTGATTCCCTGACAGGCCACGTGCCTCGGCTGTTGCAGCCCAGTGTCAGGCTGGGGGGCGTGTGAGAGGTAACCCATCGGTGTTTCTTTCACACATTGATGTTTCTCTCTCTCTCTTTCTCCCTCCTTTCCCCTTTCTCTAAAAATAAAAAATAAAGACATGCTCATACAAAGGTTAAAGAAATCAGGTCTAAAAACTTACTGAGAGAGGCAAAACTGTTAATGAATAATATTCATCATTCTATGCAAAATAGCTTTCGAAGAAATTCTGTGTAAAGGGAACAAATGCCATATAAAGGATATCTTTCGTTGCCATACTTTTTATTAAGATTTTTTTATCATGAAAATTTGTAAACATATATAAAAGCATACAGCACAAGCCCAAATATAGCACCATGCAGCTCCAAAACCCTCAACTTGTGGCCAGTCTTATGTCTTTTTTCATATCCATTTCAAACGACTGCAAATTATTTTAAGCAAATCCCAGTCATCATATTATATATATACATATATATATAATTTTATATCAGATGTACTTGTTTTTGCATGTGCCCCTACAGAAAAAAATTCTTCTTTCAAACAAGCAGAAATAGACAATGGCAGTTCCTTAATATTATTAAAAATCTACCCATTATTCTAGTTTCCTTAATTTTCCTTCTGACTTTTATTAGTTTGTTGTTAGTTTGCATTGGTATTCAAACAAAGGTTCATACACTGAATAAAACTAATGATATGCTAATATATCTCATGTCTCTTTCGCTCTACAGGTCCTCCCTGCATTTGTTTTCCTCCTTGTAATTTTTGTTATTATTGTTGAAGAAACAGAACCATGATCCTGATGGTTTCTTGAGATTTTGTGGATTATATCATGCGGTATCATCAAAAATGTTCCTCTGACCCCTTATTTATCACAAGTTGGTATTTAGGTCCATAGTGAGATGAGGCATGGTAACATTCAGGTTTAATTTATGGAAAATACTTTTTCACTGAGTTGTACAGAATTGATGTGTTTCATTTCATAAACTGTTATGCTTATTGATTCTCAAACTATCCCATCTTTGCTCCACAGAAACCTTTCCAAGATGGGCCCTGAACCTTTGTGGCATGACCCTAGTAATCTTAGACGCCTTCCTTGTTTTCGGTAAGTGGCAAGACGCTCAGGGTTATTGTTCATCTCCTGCCGGAGCTGGGCTCTGCCTTTCTCCAAGAAGCCTTGGTTTCTTTCACAGAAGTCAGTATCCTGGGTATACTAACTGGTCATTTTTTTTATGAAAAGAGCTACAAGATGTATTTTTAAGATAAAATACATGAGTTTATGCTCAAATTTAAATTAAAATCAGCTCAACAAGATTTTTACATAACCTCACCTATTGTACACCTCCACACACTCTGAAAATCCCAGTTCTTACTATCAAAGAGCTAGTTAGTGTGTTTGCTCCATTACACACTATGTATACACACAGCCTCAGAATAACCAATATCACCAACAAAAATTTAAGATTTTTGGAGGGAGTAATCTCTTTGTCCTTATGGTGCAGTGTTGGAAACTCACTTGGAATAGCTGTTCTCTGAGCAGCTGTGTTGTCAACTGAATATGCAGTCAAGTTGGTTTGTTTCATTTTGCTTCTGACTTTTAATGATTACTTTTTAAAATTTAATTTTCATTTCTAACTATGCAAAATATTTGCATTGTTTTAGAACAATAACACCAAGTCTGTAAAATAGGACACATTCAAAGAAACATGTCCTGTTTTCTCCCTCCCACTCTGGGTAACTTTAAATTTTTTCAATTTATGCCTATTCCTACATTTTTAAGATAAGATGATATGTGTGTGTAAATATATCAGTGCATATACATTTATTCCCCTCTTTCTTAGATAGATGGCAATATATTATAAACAGATTTCTTTATTTTTATTTTTCTTATAAAAACATGTTTTATAGGTTGATCCAATGTAATACGTAGATATTCTTCATTTTATTTAAGAGATACATAGCACTCCGTCATGTGACTAGGTTATATTTTATTCAATGAGACCTCTCTAGATCAAAAGGCAAATACTTAAATAACTTTGCTAGATATTACCAAATTCTCTTCCATAGATATTGTATAATTTTGTAATCCTACCACTAACATATGAAATTGCCTGTCTCTGCACAATCTACCAAATTATTTTAATCTTTTGGAGTTTTGTAGTCTCATAAATGAGAAAATATATTTTATAAGTTTTAATTTGCATTTTTCCTATTAGATGTTTTTCATATGGCTGAGGGCCATTCCAATCTTATTTTCTCTGAATGGAGCGTTCATATCTGTGACCTGTTTTTTTTTTCCCCCATTATAGCTGTTGGCCTATTTTTCCTGTATTTTTAGAAGTTTTTATATATTAGGGATATTAATATTTTGTGAATAGGTTGCAAATATTTTTCCAGTTGCGTGTGATTTCTTTTTTACTTTGCTTCTGTTTTTATTGGTTTTCTTTTGTTTTGACAAGGAGACAATTGCCACCCCATGCTGACTTTAATGTAATCAAATGTATCTATCCTCTCCCTTACTGCTTCTGAGTTTTCAGTCATAAAGTTTTCCTTCCTATCAAGTTATAGCAATATCCACCTACACTTATGACTAATATTTGCTTGATGGTACATTTTCTATGTAATCTCTGACATATTTCCAATTTATCTGGAATTCAAATAAGGAATAGTTTTTCAGTAATTCCAGTGCTATTTAGTAAAAGTCCATCCACTACCAATATATCTAAGCTGCTGCCTTTGTTACATTGCTAAATATCATTATGCACTTGAAGCTGTCACTAGATTTTTCTGTTTTGTTTCATTGCTCAGTCTCTATATATATTGAAATCAAAATTTAATTGTAGAGGCTGTATATCATCTTTCAATATTTAGTAGGGAACAGCTCAATATCTTGCCCTTCCTCTGTAAGTTCTCCATCGATTCATGTTTATTTTTTTGCAAATGAGCCCTACCCCCCAAAATTTTTATACAAAGTATATTAAGTATATAAATCATTTGCAAGAATAACTGACATTTTTATGCTGTTGAATCTATTCATAGAGATGGCATGGCTTTCCATTTATTCTATTTGAATTTTGTATCTTTCAGGATGTTATACAGTTTTTCTCGCAGAAATTTTTGAATTCACTTCCTAAGTTAAGGTCATGATATATTTTTCTGTTGTGTTGTCAGAGACACGATCTTCTACTCCTTTATGTTTTCTAACTGGTTTGTATTTGAATACATGAACATATGATGCTTTTTGTAACCTCCTACTTTTCAAATACTTTTTACTAAACTGTCTTATTATTTAAGTAACTTTCCTTTTACTATTTGAGGTTTTCCAAATATAAAATCACATTATCTTCAAATACAGACAGTTTTACTTTTTCTTTCCCCATTTTTATGCCTCTAATTGATCTACTTTATCTAATTGCATTGAGTAATTCTTCTAACATAGTATTAAATATAAGGCCATTTCTTCAACTTTAACAAGACAGCCTTTAGCATTTCTGCATTAAGTACAACAAAGGCTTTGGGAGTGAAACACACACACGCACACGCATATTATAAGTTAAGGAAGTATCCACTGATTCCTCCTTCAATTAGCCTTTTTCACATGACTGGGTATTGAATTTTATCAAATGCATTTCTGTGTCTAGGGTGACAATCATGTGATTTTTCTCCCAAATGCCATTACTATATTGGATTATAGATAAATGAATTATCCAATATTGACCTACTCTTATATTTCTGGAATAAAACCTACCGGGTCATGGTTTCTTAGTTTTAATGTACTATTAAATTATATTTGCTGATAATTTATTAAAGATTTTAACATCAATACTAATGAGTGAAATGGGTCTAAATTTTTTTTTTGTTACTATCTTTACCAAGCAGTGCCATATGATGTACAGAAAGAATTTTGAAGTTTCCCATTTTTATAAACTCTGGTTTGAGTGGAATTGAGATGAGATTACTTTATCTTTAACAGTGTGATAGATTTACACTATGAAGCCACAAGGGCAACTTGAGTTAGGGGAGATAGTTAACTTTTTTGTTCTATTGTTATTAGTCTGTGTGCATGATCTGTGTCTACTGAAAGCAATGTTGTTAAGTTGCATTTTTCTTTAAAAAGAATTGTCAATTTAATTTATTTTCCATTCAGTTATTTCACCCAGTGTGAGACTTGTTTTGCCCAGTGGCGTTTCGTAAACATGATAGCAGCTGAGGCTTGAGAAGCCGTCGTGCGTCGGGGTTTCCTCTCTTGCTGTAATTGAAGCACGGCGACTGCCACGTAATGAGCCTGAGCCAGAGGACGAAAGGCCACAGGGCACAGTACCGAGATGCTGCCGCCATCAGCTTACCAACAGTCAGACATGTGAGTGAGTTCATCTTCGATGGTCCAGACTGCAGCAGATCAGAAGCCCAAAAGAGATTAGCCTCGCCAGCCTAAGCCAGAAGGCCATCGGATCAAGACACAGGCAGAGGGATGAGGGAGGTGACTGTTAAGCTGCTAATACAAGACGCAGAACTCAGCACCAAACAGAATTACGAAATTCTGCCAGGCGGGCCCTTTAAATAGCAACTGAAGAGGTGATGCTTAAATTGATACCTGAAGGATGGAAAGAGCTAAGTTTTTGAATGGGGTGAAGGTAGGGTGGGACTTAAAGTGAGGAAGGAAGAAAATAATACTGAGGGTAGAGCTGTCAGACTAGCCAGGAATTATAAAACAACATATGGGGTTTGGATTTTAAGTGCAATAAGAAGCCATTTAAAAGGGTTATTTCCAGGCATGTGACATGATCTGAGTCTCGGGGGTTTTATTTTTGTTTTTGTTTTTTTAAGAAAAGTCAATATAAATTGGCTCCAAAATAAATTGCTAGTTACTTTAACCTATGCTTTCCTTCATTTTTTAACCATTGATTAATTTTAGTATCTATTGTGTATCAAGCAAAACACCTGGAGCCAGTCATTCAGCACATAGGAGCTAGCAATATAGAGAAGGGTGATAAATGGCCTCAGTCTAGTAGGACAACAAAATGCAAATAAATAATGGTAACACTGATTAAGTGAGACTGTAACTATTGACAATACCATGGTTTATGCACTGAAATTATCTTACACTTTTACCATTTTAGTTCGTCACTTGAAATGTGAATATTAACAAGAGTAGAAAAGGGGGGAGAAAGGTACTCCCCAAAATAGATAATAAACAAAGTTCACGGCTTAGACATTGTTATGAAATGTGCAAGCTCAGCACATGTAACTCGTGGTGGAGAGAAAAAAGGAATAGTTGTAACAGCATCTGGGGATTGACTCTCAAGCCGAAATACCAGTGTCCAGTGGGGAAGAAAGGGGTCGACTCAGTTAAGGACAGAGCAGCCAGGCTTCAGCCTTCAAGATGGGGTAATTTTGTTGGTAGCAGTTCAGGCTTCTTTAGGCCTGGGCATACCTGGTGGTGTTAGCAGAGCAGAACCCTGGTGGAGGTCGGGGGAGCACAGTGAGCTTTGTTCAGCGACATCAACCTCAGTCCAGCCCCATTGGACGTAGCGTCCCCAGGTTACAGCCTGATCTGACCACAGTTGACTCAGGAATACAGTGGGGCTCATGAACTAGGCTGCAGTTTGAAAATAGACACTCTGCAGGGTGGAGAAACCAAATATCCAAAGTGTAGGAGTCGGGCAAGAAAAGGAAAAATATAAAGCGGGAGAGATTTTAAAAGTTGGAACTTCCTACTGTAATTGAACTGGTTTTGATGTTCTGGGTCTCCGCTGTGTCTTTGGGGATAACAGAGAGTGGGAAGACTGCAGCTAACTGGAACACACATGCCTGGCTGAAGGCAGCTGCCGAGACTCAGGTCACTTTGTAAGTGCAGAATATAGGTTCAGTGTCACCACCGCTGTTGATTTTTCAAGAGAAGTCAGGAGATAACGAAAAGAAATGTTCCTATTTTTATTTAAAATATTGTGACTTTTGAAAATTTTTATTGCTTTGCCCCTCCTGCAAAAAGTAAATGAACAGATAACACATCTGTATACTGAAATAGATCTTCGAGTCCCCAATCTAAGACTTGTGATCTATGAAAATTTCAGTTGTGCCCTGGCCAGATTGCTAAATGGGTTGGAGCATTATTCCATATACCGAAAGGTTAAGGGTCTGATCCCCAGTCAGGGCTCATACTGGAGACAGCAGATCACTGTTTCTCTCTCCCTTCCTTTCTCTCTAAAATCAATAAAAATATCCTTGGGTGAAGATTAAAAAAATTTTTTTTCAGTGGAACAGGCGAGAAAGGGGTAGAATCTGAGAAGTAATGTTTTCAGTAAGAAAAAATTCTGTTCCTCTAGGGCGCAGACAGCAGCAGAGAGGCAGGGCTTAACGAAAGTTGATGGACAGACAGCAACCATGGGGGCCAATATCAGCTTGTGTTTGGGTGTCATTAGAGGTTGAAAGCAGACCTTTACTATAGAACCCTAAAGAAAAAAAAAAGGCAGGATGTCTTTGACTTCAAGAATCTCTTTTTTCTCTATCCTCTTTTTCTGGCTTTGTAAGCAGGGTTTTCCTCTCTGGCTTCTCTCTAAATACTTCCAGCTCCCCAGTCAAATAAGTGTGCTGTACTCTTCCTATTCCAGGATTTATTGCTTCAAGATTCTTCAAATGAACTATTTTCCTAACCTCAAAAGTACATCTTATGGCAAATAAGCACATAAAAAAGATGTTCAACATCATCAGCACTCAGGGAAATGCCAATTAAACCACAAAGAGAAATTACTACACACTCATCAGTAATGCTGAAATGAAGAATCGTGACAACACCCAATGTTGGCACGGAGGCCGAGGAACTGAATCACTCACATATTTTCGGTGGGAATGTAAAACAGTACAACCACTCTCGAAAACAGTTTGACAGTTTCTTATAAAACTAAACACGTAATTACTATGCAACCCAGTAATTTCACTTGTGGGCATTTCTCCCAGAGAAATGAATACTTATGTTCACAAAGAAACCTGCACACAAATGTTCCCAGAAGCTTTACATAATAGTCAGAAACTAGAAACAACCCAGTTGTCCTTCAGGAGGTGAATAGTTAAACAAATTATGACAAGCAATTAGTAGAGACAAACTATTGACTTTTTAATTTTGTCTTTCTTATTAAGATCTTTAATCCATCTAGATTTCTCCTTTATAAATAGTGTCCTAAAGAGGTTTAGCTTGACTTCTCCTAGTGACTGTTCCCAGAACTACCTACTGCCAAACCCACCACTGCCCCACTGTTTTGAGCGTCCACCTTTCTCATATCTCAAATTCCCCATAGATTCATTTCTAAGCTTCCCGTCACGTTCCCTGGGTCCAGTTGTATGTTCTTGAGCCTGCCCTTGGGGATTTTATTATCACAATTTTATAGTATATATTGCTGGCTGATCTGCAGCATTTTATCTCCTGCTCTTCTTTTTCATAGCTATCTGAGCTGTTCATGCATATTTAATATACCATATACAGTTTAGGATATGTCTGTCAAGTTCTGTAACAAATCCTGCCAGAAGTTTTATTGAAATTGCATTAAATTTGTATATTAACTTTGTGAAAATTTACACAAATACTGCTGAGTTGTCCTACCCATGAACAAGGAGTACATTTTAATATAATGGAATGTTCTCATCCTTTAATAAAGTTTAAATTTTTTTCTGTAAAGTGCTTATTCATCATTTATTAGCTAAAGTCTTAAATGCATATTATTGGTTGGTTTTGTAAGTAATATCTTATTTTCCATTATATTATCCAAGTAGTTTTTGTAGTATAAAAGAATACTATTGATTTGATACATTTCTCTTGAATAGAGTGACTTAACGGATTTTATTAGTTTTGTTATTTTTCTGTTAATTCCATGGCTTTTTTGTGTAGATTATAAATCATAGCAGGTGCTAATTATTGCATTTGATCAAATTTATTGCATTATGACATGTCCAAATCTTACACTTTCTGGTGTGGCTCTCCTGTCATACAGAATCAGTGTTCTCTCAAACACATTAATCAGTCACAGTTATATTTAACATCCTTGTCATACCATAATCCTAATGGAGCTGTCTCTCTAGCTTCTCCACAAGTCTGATGTTGCTTTGTTGGGAGGGGTGCAGTCCGGTGCCAGGCAGGAACTTGTTTGTCCTTGAATCCGCTCTTTGCTCTTTTCCTGCTAAGGAAGCTCTTTATCAGAGGAGAAAGAACCCCTATGGTTGCATATTCTTGTGCCCATATCACGTTGCTCCCACCTGGGTCTAGTCAAAGACACTGGCAGGTAATAGCACACAAGGAAAAGAGAAGGCTGGGATATTTCTTCACTTTCCTCATGACATCAAGAGATTGCTTTTCTCCTTTGCTTCCCACCCAATGGCGCTGTTGTGATTCCTGTTCTACCTGACGGCCTCAGCCTCTAGGCTCTGGAAATACCATGTCCTCCCTGTGACTCCCAGTATAGAGGTAGCTGTGCCATCTCTTCCCTGTGACCCCCGCTGTTGGGTACTCGTGACTTTCTGCTTGCAAATCTCTTTGCTGCCTCATGCTTGCCATTCTATCCATTATCTGTGTAACAAATTACCTGCATTAAATTTCCTTTTCCGTCTAGGTCCTCAGAAAGTTGCATAAAAGTTAGAACCTTTATAGGGTTGATAAATCTTCTTCCATGGTTACTTTTCAGGTGTTTTTAAAATAATAAACAGGCATTACATGTTATCAAATATTTCTTCTGTAACATTTGAAATAATCATATGCATCTTCTCCTTTAGTTTACTAACATAGAAGTTACACTGATACTTTCTCTGCTGTTGAATCATCAAACCACTGGTTACCTACTATTTCAGTTAGAATGATTGGAATCCTACTACCACTGATGACCTAGGTTATGTCTATGATCCTTCCACAAGGCTGCCCAGGACAGCCCAGCAGCCCTTCTTTATCATCCTCTACAGTCAAATGCATCCTCACAAAGGCTCCTCCAAGTATCCTTAGCCTTCACTGTTCCTCACCCCCAGCCCTGCCAGTGAACAGAGGGGAGCAACCTTCCTTTCTCATGTCCCAAATCTCTGTGAGCCACAATCATGAATGTTCCTAAAGTTCACATGCGATCAGTCCTTGTAAATTTTTATAGACATAATTGTGTTTCCCCAAACTATATGTGTCGAGATCCTAACCCCCAGGCAATTCAGAACGTGACTATATTTAGAAACAGAGCCTTTAAAGAGGAAATTAAGTTACAATGAGGTCAATACGGTGAACCCTAATCCCAAATGACTGGTAGTACCCTCCTTATAAGAGAAAAGGGAGACACAGACACACCCAAGAGGGAAGATCATATGAAGACACAGGCAGAAGGTGGTCCATCTCCAAGCTCAGGAGAGTAGTCCCAGAAGAAACCAACCCTGCTAAACCTTGATCTCAGAATTCTAGCCTCCAGAGCCGTGAGAAAAGAAGTTTCTCACACCCAGTTTTAGGCACTCAGCCTTCCGTGTTTTCTTGCTGCAGCTCTAGCAAGCCAGTACGGAAGCAGGTGGAAGGAAAAGTGTGTGTGTGTTGAGGGAAGGTGAACGAGGACATGGTGCTACCCCCAGAGGACAGTTTATGCCTTCAGTTTCTTTCATCCACACACATACATCACGAAATATTTATTGAGGAAAAGTCAATCTACTTAAAAATCATTTTCTATGAGTAAATTATCACTACCGTATGCCTTTTAGGGAAACTGATATGAAAGTAATAGTAACAGCAATTTGAAATAATAGTCATAATCATAGTTGAGAATATCAATAATAATAAAAACTGGTTACTGAGCATGTGTAGTAGTTAAATGCGGTCCTGTTAAGTTTTGCAAGCATCGTTTTAGTTTTCATCTCTTCACACCTGACGAAGTGATTTTCACGAGCCCCATTTAACAGATGGGGAAATGGAGGCTCACAAAGATACTAACACTTGCTCTAGAGTAATGCAGTAAGTGGAAAAAGCAGATTTTTCCTGAAGGTTTAACTCCAAGCTGTATTCTCTTTCCATTACAGCATATATTTATTTTTTAAATGATTCTATTTCAGTAAATTTTTATCAGAAAGAATAAATGCAAATATGATTTCACTTAACAGTACTGATAAAGTTGGAAATGATTTTAAACTTACCCTGAGAGGAAAGTAAACCTATAATCAGTACAAGATAAATCATCTTTATCTTTCACTGAAATAACTGTAATCAAAGCTGTTCTCATATCTCAGTGATGTTGACCTCCTTTCTAATGGCTTGTATTTCAAACTTGAGCTCAGACAAAAAAAAAAAAAAGCAGACAAAATGGGATGTGAACACATCTGCACCAGCCAGAACAACTCTCAGACTACCTAGTTTTAACAGTTTCATACTCCAAAAGGATAATCTCTGTTTTACCCACATTAAAAAGTATATGAAAAAAAGCTTTAGCTCAAAAAAATTTTTAAATACTATTCAGTTTTAAGTGGATGAAAGAATTCTAAATCTCTATGAAACTTAAGATAAGAAGTGGTAATAAACATTCTGTTGGAAAAATTTGAAGCACAATTTAAATGCATTATTCATATTTAAAAGTTTTGGGAAGATTATGTTTTTATCTAGGATTATTTTCATGTATTATTTATGTAAGAGAATTTGTGCAATTTAAGAGAATAATAGGAATCATGTTGTATTAATTTTATCAAGCAGTATTTTGCTTTTACCTTTTATGTTTTATCCAATTTCACCTAATATAAGAGAGAGCTTTGTCTGAGATCTTTATTAAAGTACCCTCCCACTGAGCACTTGCTGTGTAAGTGTAACACCCAGCCCTAGGGAGAAGGGTATAAAAGAAAAGTCTATGTAACTTAATGAATG
Source organism: Mormoops blainvillei (assembly GCA_004026545.1). NCBI lineage: Eukaryota > Metazoa > Chordata > Mammalia > Chiroptera > Mormoopidae > Mormoops > Mormoops blainvillei. Next base: position 100,027 of record PVJD01000285.1, on the reverse strand, counting down.
GGATTTAGAAGGCAGCTGGAATTAAACATTTGGGATAACAATATCTTTCAATTACATCAATAAAGATTTTCTTTGATTAAGGATTAGGTAATGTTTTATAGGTGAGGTCCAGTCTGAGTAGAATTTGTCTCCCACCCCCTGACCCACCCCTCCAAGATTACTGTTGCCTAGTATTTTAATGCTATATTAATGGGTTATTTGTTTTCCAAATAAATGTTATGACTTGAGAATCTAAAATCAAGATGTAATTAAGTCACCAAGTTTTAATTTATTTTTTAAAGATTTTTATTTATTTACTTTTAGAGAGAGGGTAAGGGAGGGAGAAAGAGAAGGAAAGGAACATTGATCAGTTGCCTCTTGCACACCCCCAACCAGAGACATGGTCTGTAATACAAGCATGTGCCCTGACCAGGAATCGAACCAGCAACCCTTTGGTTTGTGGAACGATGCCCAACCCACTGCGCCACACCAGTCATGACCAGTTACAATACTTTTTAAGAAACTATGAAGAGATTTAAAGTTGAGCAAACAGTCTTCTATTTTCTCCCACACACAACTTATCTGAAGGAATTCCCGGTGAGTGGCTGTTTTGGCTAATGCTCTCATTACGGATCGTATTTAATGGTGCACATGACATAAATTCTTTTCTCACTCCCATTGTACAAATGAAAAATTTGAAGCAGTTTCCTGCCTAAATCTTCTTATTCATGACTGAAGGGGTATATTAGTTATCTACTGCTCCATAACAAATTACCTTAAAATTTAATTTAAAACAACTAAAATGTATTATCTCACAATTTCTGAGGGTCAGGGGCACAGGAATGTCATATTGATTGGAAGTGGCTGACTGTGTCCCCACAACATGCAGCTGGGCCCCTCACCCACCTGAGTAAGTGATTCCCCAGAGTGAACAAGCAGAAAGCCCCAGTGCTCTTTGCAGCCTCGTCTCAGAGGGGACATACCTTCACTTTCTGCCACATTCTATTCCCTGGGAGTACGTCATGAGGTACTCAAGGGGCAAGAAAATGGGATCCACCTTTTGAAAGGAGGGTACCTATTAAAGAATTTGTGGGCATATTCAAAACCACTACCCAGAAAATGGGTCTTAACCTATTATTGCTGCTTCGAGGTTTGCATCATTTTAGTAAGGAGCACATATCTGAACTAAACACCTCAATGAATGTACACAGACATACATACCACATGGATCAAACTGAGAAGCATTCCTTGCACAGAAGACTCCAAAAGAATCTACTATTTTCAACTATCACTTTATCCTTTAATGACTACTGTTTTTAACTACTATTATCTTATGTCAATCATCATAAATTAGTTTTGCTGAACCCTAAAATTCACATAAATGAAATCATAAGTTTGTATTTCTTTGGTGCCTGCCTTCTTTCACTGAAAATTATCTGTGAAATTGATCCATGTTATTTCTGTGATTGTTGTTCATTCTTTTTCATTGTTGCATATCGTTCCATTTAAAAAATACACCACAATTTTATATATCCATTCTACTTTTGAAGGATATTTAGGTTCTTTATAAATTCTATGCTATGAATATTCTTTTTCATGGCATCTGGTGGACAAACGCACTCATTTCTGTTTGGTATTTAACTAAGTTTGGAATTGCTGGGATATGATACAGGTTTACGTTCAGCTTTAGTAGATAATGAGAGGTTTCCAAGACAGCTATACTAATTCTCATTCCCACTAGCAGTGAATGGAAATTACAATTGTTTATATCCTGGTTAACAGTTGGTGTTGTCTGTTCCCAAGATTTTAATCTTTCTGATGAGTAAGCATATTTAAATGTGTGGTTCCCTCACCATAAATGACATTGACTACCTTTTCATATACATAAAGGCCATTTGGAGATCTTTTTAAAGTATCTGTGTCATTTGCCCATTTTTTCACCATAATGCCTTCCTCACATTAATTTATAAACCTTCTTTATGTATTTGAAGTATGAGTATGTGGTACCAGTATTACAAGCATCTTTTCCAAGCCTTTTACTTGAATATTCACTCTCAATAATGTCTTTCAATGAACATAAGTTCTTAATTTGAATGAATCCTATTTTTCAGATTTTAGAGCCTATATTCTCATAACCTGTATGACTAGATATATAAAAAATATAGTTTAGAAAAATTAAAGCTAATACCCTTTGCCTTCTAGATAAGTCATCCAAAATATAATTTCCACACTGAGTTCTTCAAAAGAAGGCATTATCATGGTTTTTAGGGAAGAAAGGGCCAATTATTCTTCAGTTCAAACACAAATGTCCAAGGAAAGATGAAGTGAACAGGGTAGAAAATCCCAAGCTATATCTGAGAAAATCTTAGTGCAAAAATGGTTTTAGGAACATAGTTTGACCCCTGTCAGAGATGGGGCAGTAGACCCCACAGGCAGAGCCTGACTGGTGGCTTGGCGGAAATGAAACAGGTAAATAAGGGCCGTGTCAGTCGTGTTTACTTATTCGTCTTGAACTCCTAGCAAAGTCCGTTTTTTCAAAAAAGTGCTAAAAGTGTTTGTTTAATGAATCAATAGAAATAAGCCATTACTCAAAATAGAATGTGCCCTCCCAGCAAAAAGACATCCTTTAACTGGGAAAATGTGTTTTGCTGAGTAAGGTGAGAATTTGAAGGGGAAAGTAATAAGAAGAAATGCATATTAAAACTACTCTTACATAGATCAATGAAACAGAAGAGAAAACCCAAAAATAAACCCTGCATATACAGTCAATTAAAATATGATGGAAGAAGCCATGAATATACAATGGGGAAAAGACAATCTCATCAATAAATGGTTTTGGAAGAACAAGACAGCCAAGTACACATACACAAAAATAAAATTGGACTGTTCTTTCACCATATACAAAAACAACTCAAAATGAATTAAAGATGTGAACATAAGGCCTAAAACCATAAAACCCCTGGGAGAAAGGCAGTAAACTCCTTGACATTGGTTTGGCAATTATTTTTTTTGATTTAACACCAAAAGTAAAGGCAACAAGAGTAAAAGTAAACATGTGAGACTATATTAAACTAAAAAGCTTATGCACAGTAAAGGAAGCCATCATCGAAATGAAAAGTCAATGAAAAGAATGGAAATAAATATTTCTAAATCATATATCTGATAAGGGTTAGTATCCAAAATACATAAAGAACTCACACAACTCAATAGCAAAAACCTGCAACAGTCCAATTTCAGTGGGCAAAGTATCTGAATAGACTTCTTCTAAATAAGACATAGAGATGGGCAACGGGTATATGAAAAGTTGCTCAAGGGCACCGGTCCTCAGAGAAATGCAAATCCAAACCACAACGAGATACTACCTCACACCTGTTAGAATGGTTATCATCAAAAAGACAAGAGATGGCACGTGTTGATGAGGATGTGGAGAAAAGGGGACCATTGTGTGCTCTTGGAAGGAATGTAAATTAGTGCAGCCACTATGTAAAACAGTATACAGTTTCCTCAAAAAATTAAAAATAGAACTACCATATGATCTGGCAATTCCGCTCCTGGGTATTTGGCCAAAGGACATGAAGACAATAATCTGAAGAAATCTGCATTCCTCTCCACCCCATATCCATTGCAGCATTATTTACAGTAGCCAAGATATGGAAATAACTTGTGTCCATTGATGGATGAACAGATAAAGACACTGTGGTATACATACACAGTGGAAGATTATTCAGCCATAAAAAGAAGGAAATTCTACAACAACATTGGTGGATCTGAGGGTAGTATGCTAATTGAACTAAGTCAGACATAGACTCACAGATACAGAGAACAGACTGGTGATTGTTTGCCAGAGATAGGGAGTGAGAGTGGGCAAAAAATGTAATGACTGAATATGGTGACTATGTTTAATAATAATAATGTATTGTCTATTCGAAAGTTACTAAGAGTAGATATTAAAAGTTCTCCTCACAAGAAAAAAAAAAAACTATGAGTATGTGTGGTGATGATGAATGTTAATTGAACTTATTATGGTGATCATTTCACAATATATACATTATATCGTACACCTGAAACTAACATAATTGTCAATTGTATCTCATATGTCAATTGTATCTCAGTCTAACATATGTCAATTGTATCTCAACCCAAAAATAAAATATAATAAATAAAATGAAATAAAACTACTCCATAGACAGAATAGTGGCTTCCCAACAATGTCTATGTCCTAATCCTCAGAACTTAGAATATGTTACTTTACATGGCAAAAGGGACCTTGTTCGTGTGATGAAGTTAGGATCCTGAGATAAGATTGCTGTGGATTATCCACACGGGCACAATGTAATCATAAGAATCCTTTTAAGGGGTAGACAAGCAGATGAAAAGCAAGAATAGATGTGACACAGAAACAAGAGGCTGGAGTGATAAAAAGAGGGCGTCACAAGCCTAGGAATGCACATGGCATCTAGAAGCTGAAAAAAGCAAGAACAGATTCTGCTCTGAGAGACTTCAGAAGGTACCAGCTCTACCAACATCTTGACTTCAGCCCAGGGAGAATGATTTTGGACTTCTCCAGAGCTGTAAGATACGAAGTTTGTGATGCTTTAAGCCACTACCTTTGTGACAATTTGTTACAACAGTAATAGGAAACTAATGCAATCACAGTGAGAGGCCATCCCATGCCAACCAGACTGGCAAACATTAAGTAGTCTGAGAGTGCTCGTATGGCCAAGATTATGAGACAACAGGTTTCTCATACACTAATAATAAAAGTGCAAAAGGTGAAACCACTTTGGGAAACAATTTGCCATTAGCTAATAAAGGGAAAGTCTTTGTATATCCTCCAACCCAACAATTATCTTTCTACACATGTATTCTAGAGAAAATCTTGCACGGGTACACCAGGAATGCACGTGTAATGGATTTTACAGCAGTACTGTTTGGAACGCCAAATTACCGAAAACATCCCCAATACCCTAGGGGAGCCGATAGAAGAGGTAATGTTATAGGGTCGTAGAGTGCTAACCATGCAGCGGGAAAGTGTATGCTCTAGAGTTATGTGACTCATTCTACACACCTGTCCAAAACAGCTGGCTGTGGAAGGACACAGAAGATTCCATTTAGATAATGTTTAGAGTAGACAAAGCTATATAAATAATTAGGAATGAATAACTATGTGGTAAAAACAAAAACAAAAACAAAGCAAGGAAATGGGTAACGCACCTTCGGGAGAGTGGATCTAGTGCAGGTAGGGCAAGGAGGAACTTCCAGGAGGCAGACTGCTGGTGTTGTCCTCCTTCTTAAGCTGGAAAGTGGGTATTCCATTTTATTTAATTATTCTTTATGTATACAATTGTTACATACTATCTTTTGTGTATATGACATATTTTAAAATATAAAAGGGCTCTTCTCTGATATCTTTTGGTTTTTTATAGTGTCCTCAACTAAGTACTTGTATGCCTTTTGTTAGGCTTGTTTTTATATACCTTTGTTTATTGTTTTATTTGGGGGGGGGATTGGTCCTATAAATGGTAGGTTTTTAAAATTGTTTTTGTTGCCGGTTTGTAAGAATGCAACTGACTTTTGTATATTGTTCTTCCATCTGGGGACATTGTTAAACTCTCTTATACCAATAATTTTTCTATAGATTATTCGGGTGTTTTTATATAAATAATCATGTCACCTAATCCCCAATGACAATTTGTTACTTTTCTTCTTATCTTAATAGCTTTATTATTTTTCTCTCATCTTATTCCAGTGAATAAGTTTCAGAACGGTGTCTGATTTACACAGTGATGGGAGTGTTCCTCAGCTTTTTGCTGGTTTTAAAATCTCATTACTGTGATGTCACTGTAGGCTTTTGAAGACATTCTCTATCAAGTTTTTAAAGTTCTCTTCCACTCCTACTTTGTAAAAAGCTTGTAATCTGAATCATTGTTGAATGGGATTAATGCTTTTTCCAGGCCTATTAGGGCAATGATATAATTTTTCTCCTTTAATCACTTAATATATAGTAAATTACACTAATAAATTAGTCAGATTTGGTAATAATCTCTATAGCAGCCAAACTTATATCTCCCTTTCATTCCAAATAATGGTAAATTTTATATAGAGAGTTATATATTGAGGTCTATATAGATATATAATGTGTGTATATAGACTTCTCTATCTCTCTATATAAGACAGGTAAAATCAGTCTCTAAAAGAAACATTAAAAATTGATGGGCTGTATCTTAACATGTTTTTTAATTCTCACTTGAGGATATATTCTTATTGATTTTAGAGAGGGCGAGAGAGAGAGAGGGCGAGAGAGAGAGAGAGAGAAACATTGATGTGAGATAGAAACAGCAATCAGTCGCCTCATGTACACGCCGCACACAGGGATCAAACCCTCAACCTGGGCCCATGCCCTGACCAGGAATCAAGGCTGCAACCTTTCAGTATATGGGATAATGTTCCAACCAAGTGAGTCATCTGGCCAAGGCATCTTTACAGATTTATCTGTGTCCTTCCCAGAGATACAGAATCTAAGATTGTATAAAACCACATCAACTTTATTGCCTAGAAAACTATTTCTATGGCTTTAGAAATCATAGTTTCATTTGAAGAATATTTAGTGGTATCCTTAGAAGTGCCTACTAAGTGCCCAGTTCTTATCCTTCACTTATAAGCAAGGTCTTTCCAGGGCTGCATTAAGTACTTCTCAAAGTCTGGGTTTAAATTTTTGCATTAGCCCTGGCTGGTGTGGCTCAGCGGATTGAGCACTGGCCTGTGAACCAAAGGGTCGCTGGTTCAATTCCCAGTCAGGGCACATGCCTGGGTTGTGGACCAGGTTCCCAGTAGGGGGTACATGAAGGGTAACCACATGTTAGTGTTTCTTTCCTTCTCTTTCTCCCTCCCTTCCCTTCTGTCTAACAATAAATAAACAAAATCTTTTAAAAAATAAAATAAAATTTTGTATTAGATATTTTGACAAGCCAGGAAAAATAAATTTGATTTTGCATACTATCTAACATCAATAAGATATATTTACCCATCTGTTGGCTGCACGTATTACTTGTAGTGATACCAGTTTTCCACTTACTCCTTTCCCAAATGCTTCACAAGGAAGGATGGCTTATGATTCCTTCACCTGGGTTTGTATTATGAGGTTATTAGAAACTGAGAAAGAAGAAAACTAATGGACTTAGAGGGGATAACAACCTCTCATCTTCTCAGATGAGCAAACTCAGCTTTAAAGTGATGGAGCAATTTACCCAAATGCATTAACAGAGGGTAGGAGCAGATCTAGAGTTCTTGTCAGAGCTGAGACTCCCAGTCAAGGACTCTGTCGTGACTGAGGGTTTAGCCACACCTGGATGGGAAGGTCCCAGATAGGCTGCTGTTAGGATATAACCTTCATTACTCCTGACAGTTAGAGGTCAAACATCATAATCTCTTCAGTTGAAATCAAAGTAGAGTATATTGAAAGAAACCTTTATTTTCCAAGCTTTGCCCTAACAAAGTGTCATGAATCTTGGATTGACTAAAAGTCTACTATGTGTTAAAGCATAAATTAAAAGTAGACAGATGGCAGTGAGGTTTTCCTGAGAGGTTTCAAAAGACCATATTCTTCTGAAGAACTAGTTCTTCCCTTGAAGCAAAGCAATAGGTTACTAGACTCTAGAGAGAATAAATAAAATGGTGTGATGTTCATTTTTCATTCTGAGTAAAATATTGATGGAGTACCACTGTCAAAATCTATTTGGCAAACTGCGTAGTATGCCTTAAATTATGACTCTTTATAGTTCCAGACACACACAAAAAGAATATCTTTCAAAATATTCCAGAATAAGTGTGAGAAAAAATATTGAATTCTGGTTTATGCATTGATAATAAAACCATTAATATTGTATTTAAAGAAATTTGTTTGTTACAAAACAAAATCTAGCAAAAGCCAATGAACCTTCTGACTGACCTTGCATATGTATTAAATATTTATTTTTCTTTCCATTTAATTTCAAAAAGATCATTTGTCTCAACAGTTTTACAAACCATTTTTAAGCATTTAAACATTTTACTTCTAGCATTTGCCAGTTGTTTAAGCCCCATAGTAATAGAAGAATAACTCAAACCTAACATGCATTTATTTACTGAATATATAAGGAATACTCTTTCGGAGATTACAATAGATAAAATGTTTTATGTGCAGGGACAATGTTTTTACAGCAGTGGCATAAAAACACTGGAGAAAGCATTTTGTCTTTTTTTTCTTCATGTACAGTGCTCTCTCCAAAGCTAACCTTTAGCTTAAAATGCTCTTATTCCTTACTGAGGACACAGAAAAGGCAGCCAGACATAGCTTTCAACAAGTAATTAAGGGTTCTGTTCTCTTTCAATTTCTTGTACTTTCCTAATTACATGAAAACAAAGCACACAGAAGGAGTTAGGAAGAATCATATCCATCTTAGTTTAATAGAGCATTTGAATTACTTTCGCAAGCTATAATCAGATTCATTTTTTAAAATATTTTTACTTTAGTTTTAGATTTACAAAAAAATTGCTATGATATTATAGGAGTCCATATACCTCACACCCCATTTTCCCCCTAATTAAGATCTTATCTTAGCATGGGACATTTGTTACAATTCATAAACCAGTATTAGCAAACTATTATTAACTAAAATTCATACTTTAGTCAGATTTCCTTAGTGTTTACCTAATGTTCTTTCTCTTATCTAGCATTCGACCCAGGACACCACATTATGTTCGGTCATCCTGTATCCTTAGGCTCCTCCCGGCTGTGACAGTTTCTCAGACTTCCCTTGCTTTTGATGATTTTGATGGTTTTGAGGTGTCTGATTAATGTTCCCCAGTGTGGATTTGTATGATATGCTTCTCATGACTAGACTGGGGTTATATATTTTAGGGAGGAAAGTCACAGAGATAAGGCACCATTTTTATTACATCAGATCAAGGGTGCATGCCATCAACATGATTTATCATGTGATGCTAAACTTGACCATGTGGCCGAGGTAGGCTTTGTCAGGTTTATCACTGTAAAACTACTCTAGTTTTTCCCCTTTCCATTCTGTGCTCTTTAGAAAGAAGTTATAATATGTGTCACTCACATTTCAGGAATAAGGAGTTACACTTTACTTCGTTGAGGGCAAAACACCTACATAAATTATTTTGAATTCTTCTACGTAGGCAATTTGTTTATTCTCCTTTATCTATTTATTTATATGAAATGGACTCATGGATATTTATTTAAAATTTGAGTTATAATCCAATATTATTTATTTTGTTCATGTCGTTTCTGTTTTAAACAATTGGAGCTCTTTCTTTTGATTCTTGTCCCATTGACATACCCCTAATTATTATGAGTGCATGGGTTTCCGGTTTGCTTTTGTTTTTTAGCACCGTCTTCCTGTCTGGCACTCTGAGATGCTCCAGGATCATGTTTATGTCCTGCCTCAGTCCTACAATCAGCCATTTCTCCACGTAGCCCTAATTCCTTGTATTGGAGAATGGTGTCAGAAACCAAGAGCTGTGTGCTAGATCTGCATGCTGCTACATGGGTGTCATTTCTTTTAGGGTCTCAGCTAACAGAACAAGGAAATATATAAATACTGTTATATTAAATTATGTATACTAATCTGTGTCTGTACACGTATCTCCATGTTTTATATATAACCACCTATATCTGTATCTATACTAAGCAGGCCATGGGTTCATACTGATGACTCCAACTCTTACCCATTACACATGGGCCGCTCTAGCCTCCCCTTCTCACACACAGTAACCTCCCACTCAGAGAGAACCATCCGTCATCCACTGATTCAGCTTCTCAGTTCTAGTGCACATGTATAGCAAAATCATAGCTGTTAACCCGTAACCCCATGGGAAACACCTTTATTAACTAGAGCGCAGTGCTTACGTACAGCGCCTTTTGCCTGAGCCTTACAAATCCCACTCATTTCTGAGGTTACTTGGGTTAGTACCTGCCTCCCCTCAACCTCCAACTGGCTCTAGTTTTTTACAGAGAAAGGAAGCAGGAAATATTGAGCTGGTAAACTTTGACACTTCTGTGTTTCCTCTTACAAATGAGAAAACTGAAGCAGCAATGAAGAACTCATCGTGTAGATCACTGTTTTAATATTTTATGTAAAAATTTTTAAATCCTTTAGAACCAAAAATAGACATGTAGGCTCTGGAAGGAAATATTTTCTTATTTTTCAAAGAAACATTTAGAACATAGCAGTTCAGGTTATTGATTTTATTTAAGTTTAACAACCCAGGTGTCACTTCGTGTCCACAGGCCAGCTTCATAAACAAGAGCAGAGCACAGGTAAAAAGATAACAAAGGGTCCTTATGATAGAGGCATTTTGGCAAGACTGCTTTTGGCTTCTCGGGATAAAGAGCATGGCTTGTGTAATTTATCTTTTAAATTTAATACAGTCTCATATTCAAATAAATTCTTTTAACATGCCTTTACTTTTGTAACAGGATTGTGAAATAATAAACCTTAAAACCTCTGTAAGTTATCAAACTTTAAGGAATCAAACTTTTTAAAACACTTCTTTGTAAGTTCAATCCTTAAACTAACCTAAATATTTGAGCACAGTGTTAATTGAAAATGAAGGTTCTTTTTACTGAAAAATAAAGGCAGATAATGGCAGACTAATTCTGCCTCTTTCATTACCCGGCACCTGCCTCAGGCTCTGTAGAATTTACTTCAAATAGTGCTTTCTCCAAATTAATTTTCCTTTCTTCTTAGTCCTATGACATCTAATGACCCAAGAGCCTATTTTGAATGAATAAGTCAGTCATATATGTAGCTGAATGTATTTATCATGATTAGGAAGGACTGACTCATTAAATAGATTAAATTATATAGTGTATGTATTGTCCTAGCGCAAGATAGAATACTGACTGATAGCAACAACAAAATCTATTTTCTAAAAGACCATGTTTTCCTCACTAAAGGTTTTGTGGTCTAGATAAAATCTTGGGGTATTTCATTTAGAATCTAAGTGAAATTATAAAGCTGTTTGGTTTTTTTTTTTGGAAATAAGTTTGGCAATGCTAGAATTGACACTCAAAAAAAACCTTTTTCTTTCTCTCATCTTCAAATTTCACCTACTTTCCTTTTTGTGTATAGAAGGAACAAGAGAAAATTAACCACTTTTCTACCAACCAATCGACTGAACTATTTCACTGAATTGATTGATTTCTGTTGAAATAACAAAGGTGACCTTTGTCCTATGGTGGTGTAACAACTGCTTGAAAAGTGACCAATCTAATCTTTATATAGAGTTACTCTGTCAGATAGTAAATAAATCTACAAATATGCTTCATATGCTCAACTCTAGCTGATGACTGGGTGCTGCTTAGATTCCTGGGTTGAAAAAAATTCCAAAAACTCTGCATAATCAGAGAATGGTGATCTAGTTCACCAGCAATGCCTGTCGCCAGTGAGGAAATAAGAAAGAGTGGCAAATTACTGTGTTTTTTACCTTTTCTAGTTTATAATATTGACTTTGTGGTAGAATTAACTCATGTTTTGGATTCAAAATCTGTGTTACTTTGTCACATGAGAATTTATAATTTTTTGCTTTACACAAAACTGGTGCCATGTTTGTGTTCTAGCCATATCAATTTTTCCTCCTCCTAAGAACCAAAGACCATAAAATATATTACATAAAGCACATAAGATGTAACTTTTTAAAGCAATTCTTTCTACAGCTACATCACTGGATTATAATCCACAAGGGCAGAAATAATGCCTCTTCATTTTATGGACCCCAGGAAGAAAGATTCACTTGATGTGAAGCCTGAGAAAATTTATCTGCTGAGATGGACTCCCCACGGCCAATCAAGATCCCAGATTTTATAAATTTGCTGGCGGGGCACCTCACATACTCTGCATACCAAGAAGAACCTCAGATAGATGGTCCACACTGTACCTACTTGTTTACATGCCTGAATCAGCCACAGCAGGGAAACCCTGGTTTTTGTTTTCTACCAATGGACTGAGACCTGCCACATCCAATCTGAACTACACAAATTGCATCCTTACTTGCATCGATACCAACCAGGCAGAACTATACATGAAACAACCAAACTGGGAACTGCGGGTGGGAAATTCTGCATAAAAGGCGACCTGTGCTCTGCCTCGGCCGAGCGCCATTTAGGTTGCTGCTGGAATCTGTGTCTCCCGGGAGGCAGCTCTTCTTGCTCAAATAAATGCTTTTTATAACGCTCTAAAATTAATTTTTATTTACAATATCTTAACTTTCTCTAACGCTATAACCCAGAATTTAAAGTGGTCAATCCATTGCATAAACCGGAGACTTTCAGTCTCCCTAATAAAGAGGTCCTGACGGTGACCTCCCAGGGCACACATGATCTGGCTCCTGGTCACTTCTCTGTCCTTCCCCTGCTCCCCCTCCCTCACTTCAACCAGCCATTCTGACCTCTGTGCAGAACTTCTTGAGATCAAACCCAGTTCTGCCCATGGGCCTATGAATTTACTCATTCTCCTCTCTGTACCTCCTTGACTGTAGACCTGCACATGGCCCCCCTCTCCCTTACTACTGTTAAGTCTGCTCAAAAGTCACCTCCTCAGGGGGGAACATCCTAAAACAGCGGCTCCATCCATCTCTATCCCCTTCTGCTTTATTTCCTCCAACACTTACAACTATCTCAGGAAATATCATATACTTAGGTACATTTTAACTTCCTACCACTAGAAGGTTAACTCCATAGAACAAGAAATGTATTCGTTTTTTTGTTTGTTTGTTTGTTTACTGCTACTGTCCAAGCACCTAAAACGCTAAATGATGCATGGCAAATCTCAGTAAATGGATTCATTGATGAATAAAACATTAGAAAGAGCTTCTCCTAGAGCTCAAACCCCAAATTACAATCTCTGCTTAGACTCCAAAGGCCTTGCTTCTGGGGGAGAGAGCTAAATCCCCACCATTGTAAAGCTGAATTCAGTGGTTCCACAGAAGCATTTTTTTCTTTCACACACACACAAACAAACAAATATTTGTATACTTAAGATATATAAAACAGGTTAAAAAGTCACATCACTCAGTCAGGGGTGGAGGAGTCCAAAACGCTGCTTCTCTTCCTCCCCAAAGGTGATCTCTAAGGCACTTCTCTACAACCTTCGGGCTCTCGGGATGTTCAGTGGCCTTTCCCAGCTGCTGCCTGCAGACCCTGGGCACCTGTACGTTGTGTTCTGGAAACAACCTGCTCTTAACCACAGCAGCTCGGGTGGTTTACACTCTCTCAGTCTCGAGCCTTGTACCATGCAACTGCTGACCTGAAGCATACTGTTAGATTTTACCGGGAAATTGAAGACAGCAGTTTACTATTACCCATGAAGCACCTCAGGTAAAGAATGTTGAATATCACCCTTTTCTCAAGAGGACATACTGTAACAGTAACTGATACAGTAAAATTGTATCAGTAAGAAATTGTCACGCACCCCACCATTCATTTGACATCGTTTCTGTAAGTGCTGACTCTGACTACTATGTAGCTTGTAGATGGAACAGCATGTTTATATAAGAATCCTTGGAACTAAACTCAGAAGATACAGACCCTGACCTTCAGGCATCTCAGCTCTGGGAGATTCGCTGACCTTTAACCTCAGAGGCAGGATAACGTGAAGCTAGGGTAACGTAAATCCACGATGACTAAACCAGGGCGCCTAAACCGGGGCGACGCACAGCGGACCATCAGATTGGACTGGGCTTGCCTGCACGTAGAGAACTTTACTGTCCCTTGATCTCTCTGTTCGGCTTCCCTCTCCTTCCTTATATAAAAAGCTCTGTCTCCACTGAGAGGTGGAGATGGGCTTTGTGACATGCATCCCCCATTTCCCAGACGGGCAGCATCTGCAAATAAACCACTTCCTTTACACCAACACCTGCCTCGCGAGCACTGGCTTTAGCAGCGGCAGCAGGGTCTGTGTTTGGTAACGATACTAGAGCATGTGTGCCTCTTAATAAGAATGTAAGTATTCCTACTAAGACTTAAATATGTTCTATATTTATTTTTACTTGAGATAGGAATTCTTTATATTTAATAAGGTCTCCAGATACAATTGATAGAGAGCACTTACAGCAGTAGTGTTTAAATATTCATGAAATATTGCCATCTGGTTTGCTACTTTTCCAGCTGAAAATAAACCATTAATAATCCATTGCCACTTTTTCAAATTACCTCAGACAAGGAGTCTGCAAAGTCAGAGTGTGTATGTTCAATTGAGAACTCAAGAAAACCACTGTGACAAAAAATGCCCACCAGTAGAAACTGCAGATCTAAACAGGCTACAATTATAGTGGTTTCAGAAGTTGAACCCTGTGTAAATAAGATAAATACACGGAGTATGTGGGATGGAGGGAGTATAAGTAAGAACGAATGGGAATTAATGTCTTTTCTACCTTAAAATTTTCTAATAGATATAACATCACGCACCTATCACCCAGGCCTTGTAGCTAATTTAAAAATAATACTCCATTTTAATCTCCAATTTTCAGATGGAAATAATGAAGGGCAAGAACTTAAGGGTTTGGTCCAAAGTTCTCCCTCCAAAGTTCTCACCTTCCACTCATGACATAGGAATAGGCAAATCTTTTCATTACATTGCTTAAGCACAGTCTTTTGCTAATAAGAAAGTGACTTTTAATCTTCCACGTGGACAGTCACCTAATAAGGAGCCACTGGAAACCCACCAGGGGCTGGCTCGTCAGATTCTGTCATCCTCACTCTCCTCCTTCTCTCTGTGTTTAGCTCCTTCCAGTGTAGATAGAGACTCCCTGTGACTGTCACTTTGCCAGCTGAGGCGGAGCTGGCTAGCTCTTGCCTTAAGGCAGTAATTTGGATCTGGAATATATTTTGCCATGGAAACAGTGTCACATATGATAGTTAGGTTTTAAGACAAGACCGCAAAGACTACTTAATCCATAATGAACCAAGATGGATCCACTAAATACATAGTTTCAGTGATGTGAGAGCCCATTTTCCATTTTGTATCTTTAGAAAAATGTACCCAGAAACCCCAATGGGATCCTCAGGGATATGTGTTTTCTGAGGAGGTGATACGGAGGGACAGGAAGTCCTAGGGGATGCAGGACTAATATTTCAGGCAAAAGTAACGTACCAATCTCTCTACAACTTCACAAACAAAGGCAGCTAAGGCCGTCAGACTCCAAATGGTTTAATTAAGACACCACAGTGGTCATTCCTGATGGGTAAACAGATCGATGCTGGGGTTCGCCTACCAGACTTTTGTATCTGGGATTCTTTGTTAGGCTGCCTGATTGCATCTTGTAGACAGGCTGAGGCCCGTTGTAAATGAGGCAGGCCCTGCGAGGCTCTGCTTGTCAAGGCACGTGGTGTGCTCTCAGGGGCCCGGGATATTCCAGCTTTCCAAAAGTACTTTTGCATCAGCCTGCTTCCTTCTCTGGCATAACAGTCCCGCCTTGGCCGCCTACATATCCACGGCTATGCAATTGCGCCTTCTGTATGCTGGCCCTCTTCCGTCTCAAAATACCAGAAAGCAATGCGCAGGAAGAGAAACAAAATAGTAAATGTCAGCACTGATGAAATAAATAAATTGCTGTAGAAACCTGCCTTTGCCTCATGTGACACTAAGGAGCAGCTAAAGGGGCAGGGCTGAGGAGGGAAGAGCCGACCTTTCATCTTCACAGCCTGTAGCTGCCACTCATGGTCACACGGGGAGAAGGAAACGCTCAAGGCCCTTGCACGTAAGTCATACTGGGCTTCGCAGGGAGCCAGAAAGGTTTCCTGCTAACCGGTGTAGGAAGAACACTTCTCTTCAGGGGTGAGGATGAAATAGCATGCTGAAGAGGCGCTGGAAGGCAGGGGCATCGCGCTCGGCCAGGGAGAGAGAGCAGGGCCCAGAAAGCGCACAGCTAGTGAAAGACAACATCGCACAAACCCAAGTGGAAAGAATTCTACAAAATAATAGATGAGAAACTCACAGGTTGGAGGAAACTATGGAAAACAAGAAATAATTGCAATGTGAGATCCTGATAGGATCTTAGAACAGAAACAAACAAACAAACAAGAAACAGATTCTCACTTTAAAAATTGGGGAAATTCAAATAAGGTCTATAGTTAATGGTATTGTCCCAAAACTAATTTTCTGGTTTTGGTACTTGGGCTATAGTCATGTAAAATGTTTACATAGAAAAACATAATGTTGCTTTTCCAACTGTTCTGTAAGTCTAAAATGAGTTCAAAATTAAAAATTGTAAAAGGCAGCGGAGAAATAAGTCCAAACATGCAAAAACTTAGAGAATATACTTCTCATGAGCTCTTCTTCAAAAAACATTCGAAGATGGATGCGAGCCAGTGAGTAAACAAGGGGGAATAATGACAAAAGGAGAGTTAGCTCCCTAGTGCCGGATCCTTTAAATATAGGATTGAGATTAACCCAGCCCATAGCTATAGAGCAAAATGAGATTATTTTTTAATTGCAAACTACAATGATGTACAAATATAAATATAAGTATTAAAATCTGAGGATAGTCAGAGGTGAGAAGATATGTAAATATAATGATTATATACTGAAGTAGAGCTTCAAAAGATATTTAAAACTGATAAATCAATTAATACAAGTATAAGTACTTAAAAATACAAAAGGAAACACTTGAAAAACCAAAACTGGGCAAGGGGAAGCAAAGTGGTAAAAAGTGAAAAGGCACAAATATTGTCATTTCTTACAATGGGCTATAAATAGATGTGCCCCCCCCCAAAAGAGGATGAAGTATATTATAAAAGCAATCTAAGGTGGTACCAGTAAAAAAATGTGAAATCAGACTTTCTAAATATAATAATAAAAACAACTAAAATAAGGAAAAAATTTTAAAACACAAAGAGAAATCATAATATAATAAAATATTAGTTGCAGCATTGTTTTATAATAGCAAAAGAGAAATCAGCTGATAGTCTTATGAGAACTCCTTTGTAGGTAACTGTCTTCTTTTCTCCGGCTGCTTTTAAGATTCTCTCCTCATCTTTCATCTTGGGTAATGTAATTATGATGTGTCTTGGGGTGTTCCTCTGTGGGTCCAACTTCTTTGGGACTCTCTGAGCTTCCTGGACTTCCTGGAAGTCTGTTTCCTTTGCCAGATTGGGGAAGTTCTCCTTCATTATTTTTTTCAAATAAGTGTTCAATTTCTTGCTCTCCTTGCTTCCTTTCTGGCACCCCTATCATTCAGATGTTGGAACATTTAAAGCTGTCCCAGAGGTTCCTGAGCCTCTCCTCATTTTTTTGAATTTTTGTTTATTCCTTCTGTTCTGGCTGACTGTTTATTCCTTCCTTCTGTTCCAAATTGTTGATTCAAGTCCCAGTTTCCTTCTCTTCACGGTCGGTTCCCTGTATATTTTTCTCTATTTCACTTTGTGGTGCTACATGTGGGGGAGATGCCTGAGAGGGAACAATGTTGCTTGCTAGGTTCTCACCCTACTTTCATTCACCTCCCCTATTACCCACAAGCAAATTCAGTCCTTCTGTTGCTGATTCCTGGGTTCGTGGACTTATGTATGTTCTAGGATCCTGTGGGCCCCTCCAAATGACTCTCTGGTGAGGCTGGGAGTTTCTCCCACTGCTGCAACACCCAGCTTTTTATAGCCGGAGGTTTTGAGGCTTTAGTCCCCCACATTGGAACCCTGGGTTGCACAGTCTGTCTTGCTTCCCAGTTGTTCCTCCTGGTTTACCTACATGCAAGTGTGGGACAGATCAGTCCACAAGCTGCCATTTTGGCCGCCTGGTCCATCATCTTGCGATACATCCTTTCCACCCTGGCTGCCCGTCTCTGCTCCTCCTGCCAGTCTAGATGAATGTTTCTTCTTTAACTCCTTGGTTGTCAGACTTCTATACAGTTCAATTTTCTCACAGTTCTGGTTGTTTTTTGTTTTTAAATTGGTCATTGTCTTCTTTTGGTTGTGTGAGGAAGCAAAGCATATCTACCTATGCCTCCATCTTGGCCGGAAGTTCCACAATGTTGTTATTAAAAATACTAAAGCAGCAACTCTTTATTGAGATAAAGTGATATCCAAGATGTACTAAGAAGAAAAACAAAGTTCAGTACAGTTTGTGTAGCAAAGGGGAAAAGAAAGAAGAAAATTTTGCTGCATGTGTGTGCATTTATGTTTACATGCTTAATATCTGGGAAGGATACACAGAAAATGAATAGCAGTGGCTTCAGCAGGGTCCAACCTTTTGACATCTCTGGGCCACACATTAAATTCACAAATACTAACAAAACTAATGAGCAAAAAAAAAGTTTTAAGTAAATTTACAACTTTGTCTTGAGCTGCATTCATAGCCATCCTGGGCCGCATGCGGCCCACAGGCCATGGGTTGGATGTCTCTGCAGGAAGGGCATGAGCTGTAGGACATGGATGGAAGGAGACTTTCATCTCACTCTAGATAATGTTTTGTGCCTTATGCATTTGCATTATGTAAATGTTTACTTATTAAAGGTAATAGACCTGAATGTTTCAGGCTTGGGCTTTTCTAGGCTTCCCTAGAGCTTATCTCCAGAGTCAGTGACTATCAGTGTGACAGCCCAGAGCCAGTGACATAGGTACAGATAGAAAGAAGCAAGGCATGGTCTCACCAGCTGGCCCAGGCTTAGTCAAGAGTGAGGCCAGTGTCCCAGGAAGACCAAGGCCTTGGGTTTTCACCCTCTCACTTCCCTCACTACAGGGGTTCTTAACTTGGTTTTATAGATGCTCATGTGATCTGTGGATAGAATTCTATTTCAACATCATTGATTTCCTTTGTAAGCCTATGAATTTTCTTTTACAATTTAAAAGCATATTGAGAAAAAGTCCTTGACATGAAAACCCTGCCAACCCCTGAAAGGTTTCTTTAATAAAGGGCTGTATTTCAGGGTCCTCTGAAATAGAATGCAAATTTTATGATGTATGCATTTTTCTAAGAAGGCCCAGGGCTGTTACTAGACACAAAACAGGGTCTAGAGAGTCAAAAATTTGAGGGCGAAATTTGTTAATTTTAACAGATTTTGGGTGGTTTCTTTAGGTTCCCCCAAATCTTTCTCCCCCTAATTTTTAAAAACACGCATTATTTATTTTAATTCCTTTTAGATTTAGTGAAAGAGTGACTAAATGATTTGCATGCTAACTGACTATGTTTTTTATTTAAATCTCCTAGACACGGAACAGGGCTTAAATTCTCAACTTAATGCTCCAGGTAGCAGTATCTATGTGATATCCCTCCTTTGGGGTTAGAATAAGTCACTTTGGTCAGGCCATTTAACTATTTACCAATCCTTCCACAAATACTATGCCATCTTAGTTTTACAGTAGTCCTGTGCAGTAGCAATTAGTACTCCAGTTTCCAAGGGGTGGAATCCAGGTGTGATTTCAGGCAAAGCCCCAGCCTCAGCTGGTCTCAACAGGTTAGCTCTGAAAGGGGATGGGCCTTTATATCCCGCCCCCACCTGCACCCTGGGTCCCCATCATTGGTCTTTGGCAGTGAGCTGCCTCTGGGCAATGGGAGTAGGGAATGCAGACTCCCAGGCACTTTGGGCTGCCTGGTAGGGGGCAGATTTCACCCAGGAACCAAGAATAGTTCTACAAAGGCAGCCACAGTTACTAATCATTAGAACCAAAATCTAGGGGATGGATGCAAAAATAAGGCCAAAGGGATTCCAAGAGATTGGGTAGAATATTGACAGACAGTATGTGCTACAAATAAACTACCTGATTTTCCCAGGCAAATCTGAAATGAATATGTCTTCAAACATAAAATATCACAATCCCAATGAGTTTTCTATTGTCTAGAAACCACACTTCTCCAGAACATTCCTGATATCTGTGCCATGGTATATACCTAAGACTTAATTGCCATTCACTTTGTGCAGATTCTATTATTACAAAGCTACCAGTGTCACCTAATAAATCCCAAAACAACATACCCTGCTAACCTGATTGTTAAAAAAAAAAAAAGATACATTGTCAGGTCACTGAGATGACTATAGCTTCTCTCAACAAAACATAGGCTGGGACAGAAGAAGAAGGGACTGATGACTGCTGAAAGGATGACTTGAATAGAATATCTAAAGTAAGATGAATTCACAGGAAATGAAGTTTCATTAGCTCAGCTGCCTCCATATGGAACTATTTGTTGGGTCAAGAGCTTTCCAGAAAACCATATGAAACCCTGGGAAATGTCTGTTTTGGATGCAAAAAATCTCAAGGGATTTTATGGATTCAGATCTTTGTTATGGAAAAAGGAACTTTGAGTTTAGCCTGGGAAGTTTGCTTTCTGGGAGACATGCCAAACTCAAAGTTGACGTGATTTGCAATAACCTAGTTAATCAACCATAAAAATCAAGGCTTTATTGTTTTTTAAAGATAATAACACTGTAATTTTGAATACTTAGACTTATTGTGAGAAAATCAAGTACATTAGCTAGGATATATGTTAGTTTGGAAGACGACTAAATATAAAAATTTTAGGCAAGAGCTTACCTTTTACTTAAATATCCAATACATGGGTGTTTTTAGATATCAATTTCCCATATTTTTAAAACATAAAATGACTTCAGAGACATTTCATGACTTAAACTTAGCTTTAGTAATTACAGAATCATATTTTAAATAAAAAAATTTACTTTCACTGACGAAAGTCAAAATTGACTCATAACTTATGTGTAGGGCAAAGCTGAGTTTTTATGTAAACAAATCATAGTTTCGAAACTAAAACACAGGCAGACTCATCTTACTAACATGACTTTGCATGAGCCTGTTATTTCCCTTAAGTAACCCGAACTTCTACCTAATTTTTTGAAATGCAAACTATCTGGGACCCCAAGCTGGAATGCTACAAAGGGCCTAAGAAAGCAGCTTTGAGAGTCTAGCAGGAAAAAGAGGGTGAAATTGCAGAAAGAAGCAGATCAGAAACCATGCCCCAAGACAAATAGTGAAGAAAGCAACACTGAGCGGCTTTCCACGCTTAGGTCCCCCTCCCTTTCGAAACGCCAGTGCTTTCAAGCTGCCCAGGATCCCACAGTGGGTCTCAACCAGATATGCCCAGAAGAATAACCTGACTAAAAAATAAATACTAGCTCCTGAAACTTCAGGTTCCCAAAGTGTATTCTTTGCATCCCCAGGGACCCCGGAGACATTATCAAAGGGACACCAGAACAAAACTATTTTCGTATTAATATTAAGGTGTTATTTGCCTTTTCACTCTTATTTTCTCTGAAGTGTATAGCAGAGTTTTCCAGAAGCTACAAAATTTGTGATATAATAACAGATTGAATGCATCTTAAAAATAGCTAGACTAGCAACTAAATACAAATAATGCATACAATTTCCCAAACAGGTGTTGATTTAAAAAATAAAAGTTAAAAATAAAATCTCAATCCACAAAAGGCAAATAAAGGAGGGTGAGACAGCAGGGAAAAGAAGAAACAAAAATATTTCAAAAAACAAAGTTGATATGGGTCTTCTAGATTCTTTGCAATTCCATTTAAATGTAATGATGAGGTTGTTAGTTTCTATAAAATAATAATGATAACAATAATAAAACCTGCTGGGTTTCATTAAATTTATAGATTAAATGTTGATGGAAAAGTTGATGTTTTTACAACTTTCAGTTTTTCAATTCATCAGTAGGGTATTTATTTAGCTTTTCTTTAATTTTCATTATCAATGTGTTTGTAGTTTTCAACATGCAGATCTTACCCTAAGTATTCCATTTTTGTGTTGTTATTATAAATGTTGTTTTTTTGAATTTAAATTTCTAATCATTCACTAACATTATAAAGAAATACAATTGATTATTTTTTACATTGACTTTGTGTCCTATAACCTTGCTAAACTCATTAGGTCTAGTAGGATTTTTCTGTAGGTTATCAAGGATTTTTACATAAATGATCATTTTATTTCAGAATAAACAAAGCTTTATTTTTTAAAAAAATAGATTAAATCATTGAGTTAAAAGGACAAAAATTAATCGAAGTGCTTTTTGCAAAACTTCATGTTTTTTATAAGTAAGAGCAAGTCAGAGTTGTCAAACTCCAGCCCAAAGGCCCTGACCAGCCCCCAGCCTATTTATATATGTCCTTGGACTGAGAATGGTTTTTACAGTTTCAGATGATATGCTATAACAGAGAACACATTTGACCTGCAAAGGCTAAGATATTTAATCTATTTACAGAAATAATTTGCTAACCCCTGCTTTAAAATATAAAGTCATGAGATCCAAAGTAGAGATAGGATGAAGACAGATTTACTGGAGGCAGCTTTAGAACAGAGTCTAGTTTCCCCCCACTCTCCAGACATTATGGATATGTGCATGCCTTGTCAAATTTATTGACCTCCTTATGGTATAGCCAATAAGTGAACTGCAGCAACTTACACAACTTCCAGGTCAGGTCTTTTTATAGAATACACATGCACCTTGGCTGAGTGGCTCAGTTGGTTGGAACACGGTTCCCTGCACCAATATGTTGCAGGTTCAATTCTTGGGCAGGGGACATACCAGTTGGGGTTCATTCAAGAAACAACCTATTGATGTTTCTCTCTCTCTGTCTGTCTGTCTCTCTCTCTGTCTGTCTGTCCCTCTTCCTCTCTCTCTAGAATCAGTAAAAATATATCCTTCAGTGAGGATTTAAAAATATTAGAGTACATTTGCCTTCCACTCTACTTTCTTTCCTTCCTATAGAAAAATGGAGAAGGGAGCCAGGGATAGAGTGAAACGTCTTTGACTATGCAGATGAGGTCTTCGCCTGAAGGTTAGATAAACAATGAGATAGAAGCCTGAGTCCTTAGAAAACTTATGGAAACACTGGTGTCTGATACTCCCTGTACTGTCCATCTCCAAATCCTTAAAGATTAGGTAGAAATAGACTTGTTTTTTACTGAAGCCATTGTTCAGTGGAGGTCTTTGTTACTTTAATTTAGCCTGTATCCTAACTAATATATCAAACAAATGCCAGCTCAAATAAAACCTTGTAGCTATAATAATATTAGACAAAATAAACTTTAGAGCAAGGAGGGATCAGAAGGTCATAATGAAAAACGGCTTGTTTTATGGGAAGATATAATAATTCTAAACTTGTTTAGACCTCAAGTCTATACTTATGTATCTTCACAGGACTACAAGAAATTAATAAGTCCACCATTCCAGTGAAATATTTAACACTCCTCTCACAATATTCAATAAGTAAAGTAGAAAAATATTAACAATAAAAAATTTAAAAATAAAAAACTAATATGTTTTGTCTAGTGGGTATATAGAGGATATTACATTCAACAATTCAATAACTTTTATTCTTTCAAAGCAGGAGTAGAATGACTTTGAAAACTGATGACATGCATTTTTCAACTACAAAGTGAGTAAATTAGAAGTCAGTAAAAAGTAAAGCAAGAGAAAAATCATATTCACAAATATTATAAAATTCTAAACAATATAGAGATCAAAGAAAAAAGAATAATGCAAATTATAAAGTACCTATAAATGGGCAGTAACTAAAATACTATGCAACAAAATATGCGAAATATAGCGAAAACATTGCATGGTGACAAATGCATAACCATGTTAAAGACTGTTTCCATGAAAGTTAAAATCATGATCCCCATAGAGATATAAAACTAAACACGTGTTAAAGATTTTATTCTATTCATTAATCAACGAGAGAATCAAGCAGATGCTATAACTATTTAAAAGAGAATCCATAGAATAGACATACTAGTAGACCAGGAGTATAGAAAAGAATGTACAAATAGAAGCAAAACTGGTTTTTCCACAGAAGAGGAAAATCAGTTGAATCTCTAACAGGCAAGACAGAATCTGCATGTCCGTAGACAAGAATAATTTCGTGAGGTTCTCAGTTACTTGAAGTGCTATAAAATACCTCAAAAACAATGACAAGAGTAGAATCAGATAACTCACAAGGGTGTGTTACATGTAGACAATGCACAGTTTTCCATGGAAGCACAAATATTTGCTTAACAGTAGCTCCTATTATGATCAAAAATACTATCACAGAAGGACTGCTCACGATCACAAAGTAAGGTGCCATCATTAGCTTTCACTTGATCATTTACAGAGGCACAGCAAGTATTATTTTACCATATTTACCTGTTTTAGGTTTTTTGTTGCAGTGAACTAAACATATAACTTACGAAATATGCGAGGGAATAAAGCATAGTGAAATAAACCCAAAGAATAAAAGATACAACGCATAAAGATAAGTACAAAAAGTCATGAATTAAAAATCAAAGAATTCCTGTACCCGCTCTAGCAGAGAACTGGAAGACCCTTGCTCCATCCTTATGGCAAAATCAAGCACACTCACTTCGAATTCATGACTTTTTGAACCCAATGGAGAAGCACGTTTGCACAGCAATAACTGGTCCCAAAATCTAAGGAGAAATGGCACATAGAAGGAGAGAGAAGATGGGAACACTTAGCTGGGTGTGGTAGATATAACCAGACACCAGTTAAAGTCTTAAGTTAGAAGGGTTGAAAAACTGGTGGCAGCCCAGTATGTATTAGGAAGACAGTGTAAAACCCCTGGGGGCTGCAGAAATTGAGATTGCACCTGCTTCCAGTCTCTTTCTCTATAAACCCCATTGGTTGTTCACAGAAAAGGTCAGAAAGAGCCCTAAGAAGCATCTGCTGTGGTGCAGACATGCAGAGGAGCAGAAATGCAGAAGAGGCAAGAAACTACTGCTGCCCTTAAGGTACCTTTTAAAACTCAAAGCAGCTACAGGGAGGGAACAGAAGGAAACCTAAGCCTAGTGAGGAACACAATGAAAAAATAAAACGTAGTCACTCTAGTTAAGCTGCTAAATTACTAAAATCAAGTAGGCATGAGAAAATAACTCTATTTTTGTTCTAACCAGCCTGGGGACTTAAACTTTTTGAAATTTGCAGTCATGAGTCAATGCCTGGATATACACCAAACCCCCAGATAACCCTCTGATTACCCCCTGAAGGGTTCATACATCCAGGCCACTTGACACCCATTATCCAGACCACTGGACAAGACCAGGCTTTGTGACCCCAGTCCTCTAGACCACCTGGTATCCATCATCCAGACTACCATCCTGGATCAATCCTAGGGCTAAGAATGCAATTTTTACTATAAGATTATTCTCAAGAATGCACTTTTTACTATAGGAACAGTTAACTTTTCTTTCTTCTTTGGAACACTTCTGGGTTTTTGCCTAGTTGGGTTTTTGCAACTTTGAAAGTTATAAACTCTAAAATTTTTATTTCCAGTCAAAGCTTCCAAATTCTTTTTGAGTCAGTTTGACCATAGCGAAGGAGCAAGATTATACTAACCTCACAACTATAGAGTCAAAGGAGGGGAAGAAGTTCTCACCTCCAAGATCCAGAGAAAGAATGTGTGCCTCAATCGAAAGATGAATAAAACAACAAAGACATCACTCTAGTTCCAAGGTAACAACTTTAAACAATAGATAATAGCAGAATACTGATGGGAAAGATCAGGAAAAGAGTAAGAACATTGAAAGCAACCTTCTTTGAGGAACAGTGCAAAGGCAAGATATAAAACTCAGAATTCAACAGACAGAACTCTCCCACAAAAAGTATCCCTAAAGAATAACTATATACTGATAGTTACCATGGCCACAGCAAAGTTCAAACCCAGGCGATCTCATACTGGGCCATTAAACAAACCTGAACAAATTTTTAAAAATATAAATCACACGAAATATGTTCTCAGATCATAATGGAACTAAACTGAATATCAGTAATAGGGTTTATGGAAAAATCCCCAAATGTTTGAATATGAATAACTTAGTTCTAAATAGTTCATGAGTGAAAAAGGAAGTCTCGAAAAAATTAAGAAAAATTTAAATTAAAATAAAACATCAAAATTTGTGGTATGCAGGTAAAGCAATGCTTAAAAGAATACTTACAGCATTTAAATGCTTATATTAGAAAAGAAAAATTGATGACAAATCCATAATTCATGCTTTGACTAATCAATAATCTACTTTCACCTTAGGAAATTAGAAAAAGAAAAAACTAAGCTAAACCCAAAGCATGTAGAAGGCAGTAAATAAAGATAAATACACAAACAAATGAAATAAAAGACAAAAATCAGTAGAGAAAATTTATGAAACCAAAGTTAGTACTTTGAAAACATTAAAAATACTGATAAATCTCTAACCACATTGACCAAGAGAAAAAGACACATAGATGATACAAATAAACAATATCAGGAAGAGAGGATATCAGTACAAACCCCCAAGATATTAAAGAAAGAATACAGAACTACAGCAAAACACTATTTGCATAAAATTCACATCTTTGATGAAGTGGATCAACCCTTGAAAAACACAAATTACCAAAATAAATAGATAAATTCAATAGTACTGTATTTATTGAAGTAATTAAATTCCTGCTTTAAGAACTTCCATGAAGAAAATTCCTCTCCCAGATGATTTAACTGCTGAGTTACAATAAACATTTAAGAAAGAAAGACACAATCTGTATAATCTCTTCCAAAAAACAGAAGAGAAAGAATTTATATTTGTCTACATATGAATATCATTTACTATTTCTTATTGTCAACTTATTTTATGAGGCCAGCATTTACCCTATACTGAAAACTAGAAAAAGATATTGTGAGAAAAGAGAAATACAAACCAGTATTCTTAATGAATATAGATGCACAGAATATCCTTGACAAAATATTAGCCAATCATACTCATCAATATAAAAATAGGAAAATACATAAAAATAGGAAAATACATCATGACCAAGTGAAGTTCTTGCTAGGAATGCAAAGATAGATTAGCATCCAAAAATCCATCAATGTATTTCCTTGAATCTATAACTATTTCAAAAGGCAGAGTTAAGATAAATTTAAAATTAGATAAAAATAAACAAAAAAGCCATGAAAGGTAATGAAAAATATTTGACAAAATTCAAAAGAATTTCATAATAAAAACACTCAGAAAACTAGGAATTGAAGGGAACTTTCTGAGTCTGATAAAGAACATCTACCCATAAAAAACACCATCATACTAGTCAGAGAAAAACTGAATGCTTTCCCATAAATTCTAGAACAACACAAAGATAAATTCTCTGACCACTGTTGTTCAGCATCCTACTGAAGATCTAGCCATTGCAATAGTGCAAGAAAACAAAAAGTTGTACAGATCAGAAAATAATAAAATATCTCTATTCATAAACAGCATTATTGTCCATATAAAAAAATCTACAAAAGAGTTCCCAGGGCTAATAAGTGAGTTTAGGATAAGTCTACATACAAATATCAATTAATCTTTGATATTCTCCTGGTTGAACCAGAAAAGTAAAATTAGTAGAAGATAAATAGATGAAGGAAGGTGTGGGGAAGGGAGAGAGGGAGGTGGAACAGAACTATTTATCACAAAGTATTGGCTTATGCAATTGTGGGGCTGGTTGGCAAGTCCAAAATCCATAGATCTAGCTGTCAATACAGGCAGGTCACTGGCAATGCTGGAGCTCACAGGCATTGGCCAGTGCTGTTACCCACACGCAGCCAGGAAAGGAGGAGCATGACTGGATGGAACTGTACAGATAACCCTACCAAAGCTGTGCCCACAAGCAGAATTTCTCCTTTCCTTGGGGGAAGGCTCAGCCCTGGCTTTAAGGTCTTCCAGTTTATTAAATCAGATCCACCCAGGCTATCCATGAAATTATCCCTTACTTAAAGTTACTAAATAGGGAGGGGCTTTAATTTCACCTGCAAAACACCTTCACGACAGCACTGAGATCAGTGTTTGGTTAAATGAATGATGATTGTAGCCTACGCAAGTTGATACAAGAAAAAGCCTAACAGATATTAATGCTTTTCAATTTGATCTATAAATTTAATATAATTTCAATCAAAATCCTGCATGCTCTTCTGTAGATTTTGAAAAACTGATTTGAAAATGTTTATAGAAAAGCAAATGAACTAGAATACATTAAAAAAAAATTGAAAAAAAAAGGAATGGAAGAGTTCCAATATGAATATTCAAGATACATTAATTAAGGCAGTATGGTACTAATGAAATAATAGATATATATATATGCCAGTGAAACAGGATAAGAGACCAGAAATAAACCCTCACAAATACAGTCAAATGTTTTTTTTACCAAGATTAAAAGGCAATTTGGTAAAGAAAGAATTATCATTTTGACAAATTATTATAGAATATTTGAACTCCTATATGCCATAAAACCTCAAAATGTGTCTCATACTTTATTAAAAAAAGATTTAAAAAGGATCATAGACATAAATGTAAAATATAAAATTATAAATTTTCAAAAGAAATTACAGGAGAAAACCTGTATGATTTGGGGTGATACCAAAGGTTTTAAGATTGATGCTGAAAACACAATTGATAAAAGAAAAAAATGATAATTTGGACTTCATTAAAATTAAAACTTTTGTTCTGCAAAAAAACACTGTTAAAAGGATAAAAACACAAACCATAGCCTAGGAGAAAATATTGTCAAACACATTTCTGACAAAAGGTTTATATCCAGAATATATAAACAATTAATAAAATTTAATAACAAAACAAATGAGCAAAAAAGTGGAAGGGGAAAGACCTGAGAATATACTTCATCAAAGAAGATATATAGAGAGGAAATAAACATATAAAAAGATGGTAAACATCATTAATTTTTAGAAAAACGTTAATCAAAACAAAAATAAGTTACTGCTACCTACCTAAAGAAGATCTAAAATTTTAAAAACTGGGAATACCAAGTGTTCACAGGTGAAGCAATTGGAACTCTTGTTACTGGACAGCAACTGGCCCAAAGCAGGTCTGCCTCGGGTTGGCCTGTAGTGTGTGGGTTCTGGACTTCACACAGGAAAGATTTCACAACACAGGTCCAAGTGATTTTGAGCGTATGTTTATTAAAGGTGAAGACAGTGGAACAAAGGAAGGGCTTAGGGTAGAATAAGTAGGAGAGGAGAGACTAGCCAACGCTGCTTTGGCTGTCTAGAAATGTTATAGGAAAGAAATAACCCACACTGGGCTACATGAATTTACTGAGAAGTAAAAGTCACAGTGACAGAACTGAGCCAAGGTGGGGATGCTTTTAGCCACTGGAAAGTCAGAGGAAAAAGAGACCTTAGAAAGAGAGGTTTAGGAGTAAGCCTGGGATAAGCTTCCATTCCTGCTGCCCCTCTGGTTGCAAGTCTCGTGGGGACCCTTAGAGTTTAGGAGAAAGAAAGTAAAAAGTTCATGCATGAAAAAGGGCGTGGGCATGCTCCAGAAAGAGGTCACGCTGGGTCCTTTGTATTGAGGCTTTTATCTCTCTTCTGCCCACAGGAACCCTAGAGGAAGTCTCTGAGGAGGGTCTTAACATAAGTTTTCCAGGTATGTCTTTCAATATGAGATTCATCAAAATGAGTGTATAGAGGGGTCAGGGTCATTCTCTGGTCAGTTTCATCTTTAAATAATGTCATTGAAGAGTTACTAGGACCAGGGTGGGTCTGCCCTGGCACAGTCTGGCAAGTCATTTGCTTCTAAGTGTCCTTGGTTAGGGACGGTAAAACCTTGTGATTCACTAGCTGCCTGTCAGTTGCTCAAATTGTTTGATCTTGTTTCATTATTTTGTCTCAGTTTCTCTCATTCCACTTGCCAAGGAATTTTCCTTGCTTCTTATTATCCTACCTCACTCTCATACACTGCTGGTGGTAATGTAAGACAGCACAACCATTTTAGAAAGCGGTATGGCACTTTCCTATAAAGTTATGATCCACACAAAAACTTACACATGAATACTTATAGCACCTTTATTCATAGTAAAAATTGGAAACAACTAGATGTAATTCAGCTGGTGACTAGAAAAACAAACTGAAGTATTGTACGTCCACATGGTGGAATACTATACAGTGATAAAAAGGAATGGACTTTCAATAACATGATATTCTGAAAAAAGAAAAACTATAGGAAGGAAAGCAAGTAAATGATGCCAGGAGGCACAGGGTGGGCAGAAGCATTGTCTGTAAAGGAATAGTACAGGGGATAGAATTCTTCTACATGGAACTGCGGTGGTGGACACATGACTATACGTTTGCCAAACCTACAGATGTATATGTCAAACGATAGCCAAATACGATTGCATGTTAATACATAATTCAACAAGGGTATGGGTAAAGAAGGAATGGCCTTAACAAATGGCTCTAACAGTTTTGCAAATAAATCATACAATCACACTGAAGGGGATGGGGAAGAAAGGAGCTAGACTAAATCACTTTGAAAAGGGCTGTTGGATACTGTACCTAAACAGAATTGTATACAAACACTGTAGTCTAGTTGGGGCATTTTATAGAGCATGGATTAGGATTTCTGAAACTTCTTTATTTGTATACTAAGGTTGAACAAATAAGTAAATACACAGTGGATAAGAAGAATTATATTTCTCATTGTTAGAGAAAGAAGACACAAACAAGAAAAGGGAAAGGCTAGGCTGAACCTGGTGGGACTAGCTTGGAGTCTGACATATCAACATGGAGTCAGGGTTTATATTCAGAGAGAGAGAGAATGATTCAAAAATAAATGTAGCTGTGCCACATGTGCATGAGTTAGTATGCATGCACGCACTGTCGAGCTCTGTCCATTGGGAAGGCTGAGGCAGACACGGCCGGGCAGCAGAGCGCATGCTTGCCCAGGTCTTGACTTCAGATACCACATTTTCCAATTCAAGAAACCAGGGATTCTTGAGAGAACTGGTTGATTCCAGGAATGAGGCTAGAAAAGTACAAGGTGGGCCAGGAGGATCTTGTGCTTACAAAAAGTAAGAAAAAGCTGGAAAACAAAGAAAGGGCAGGGTGAAGGAGGGGTGGAAGGAAGGAAGGGCAGGAGAGATGAAGGGAGGGAGGGAAAGAAGACAGAAAGGATAGAGGTAGAGCAAAGAGCACAGGAGCCAACCTAAAAAAGTTTCCAATGGCCAACATTAGAAAAACTTGAGCAACGGATATAAAATAAAACTTTTGGATTATAGACCAAAGGATGGAATATATATTCATGAGTTTATATTGACATAAAGAAATATTTGGTATGCAATCCAGAAGTATTATTTATTTGTTGCTCAAGTTGTTCTGTGTTTGCAATTCTTTTAGAAGTCTAAATTTATCTCAAAATTGTTAAAAAATCAAAACACCATATGAAGATGCAACAAAGCTAAAAGTAATTGTTGGAAAAGAGTAGTGAAACAAACAGAACTTTCTGTAAGGTAAACACACAAGACATTAAAAAAAACACAGTTTCTTAACCCCAACATCTTCCTCAAACACCAATTCCAGTTCAGAAGGTTTGGAATGTACCCTTAACTCAGATACCTGTAGATTTTCAAAAATCTGCAAGTGTCTCTGGGAGCCACTAAGACAGTTTTATTTTGAGCCCTTTGCTGTACTTTATCACAGTATTCCTAATAATATTTTAGATTACCTCTTTCTTTACTTCTCTTTGGCCCCTGCCATCAAAGCCCTGTTAGATGAGCAGCCACACTGAACTCAGACTGTCTGTGACTTCTAGGTTATTCTCTTCCAAAAACACAGTGACAAACAGCCATCAAGGTCTTTGGGCAAGCCAGAAAGGTGACCTGATCTCTGAGACCATAGGATCGTGCAAAAAGCCCATGATAGCAGCCTCCTATTCCGGTACTGGCAAAATTTATGAAATCAGAAGACAAAAGGCATCTAAGCTTTAATCAGTCTTTTATGAAGCATAGATTCTAGAATCCAGATCCTGAGATGAAATGGACCATGCACGGTCCGGAAACCTTACTATACTCATTTTCCCTTCTCCTCATAATAATCCCAATAGAAAGAATACTTTCACTCAGTGAGTTTAGGTAAGCTCCTCCCAGTCACACAGCTAAGTGGCAAAAATAGGGTTGAAGCAAGATTTTTCTCACATTTAAGCCCATGATGATCCTATTATACTCTCTGTCAGCTAATACAATACTTCATTTCACAGTTTACAGTCGGCGGGGGGGAGATGATTTTTACTTGTTTTTCTAGCTCCAAAGCTTGCTTCGTATTTTTTGTTTCTTCATGATGAGTCTTTATCTTTAAAACTAAATAATGAGCCCCATCCTCCCATAAAATTGTCTTTTCACAGAAGGAATTTTCATAAATCCTGTCTTGATTGATTCATCCTAAGGGCATCGGTCA
The DNA here is from genome assembly GCA_004026545.1 of Mormoops blainvillei. NCBI lineage: Eukaryota > Metazoa > Chordata > Mammalia > Chiroptera > Mormoopidae > Mormoops > Mormoops blainvillei. The sequence continues at coordinate 67,846 of PVJD01000285.1, read as the reverse complement.
TGACGAGCGTCTTCCCACATCTGTATAGAGCCAGGCCTGCTCACTGTTACTGTGCATCAGCCTTGGAAGCAACCCTTGCCTTTCAAAGTGGTAGTGCATCTTGACTTCATTTGGCATGGCAAGGCATTCAAGTCTGAGCCCTATTGGTGCGTTATGTCCCCAATGGCATTTTTTGTTTAAATCATGTTGAATTAGATTTAATCTGAGATCTTCTCCAGCTGGCTTATTTTTTTACAGCATGTATTGAACTGAATCTCCCTTCTGACTTCTTTTGGTCCTACTCAGATGAGAATAGCTCACATAATCAGTTCTATATCATTCCTGGGTTTGAATAAACCCTCCAAAGTCTGTGTGACTTAGCATAGTAGTAAATGCCTCAAATCCTGGTTAAGAGAGAGAGAGAGAGAGAGAGAGAGAGAGAGAGAGAGAGAATTGAAAATGCTGCCAGCACTAAAAGAAAAGAAGGGACAAGTAGGCAGATATTCTTGGTGGTTAATTGCAAATTAAGTCTGTCTGACAAGAACCCTTCCTAATACATATTTTCTCTGTTAGGATCTTAACACAAGGTTATGCAATCTCTTGACAGTAACTAGCCACAAATATTGCCGTTGCCTTTATATATATATGATTCGAAAACTGGTGTATGGAGGTGACGTTCCAGAGTAGCACTCCACCTGGATGTTTACTCATTATCCCGCGCTCATTCTAAACCAAATTGACCAGCTCCCTTCCTCCTACTTTGCCTCAAGCCATTTCTCTTTTATGCCTTACTTCTCCCTGGCAATGATCTCCCCCTTCCCATACTGAACTTGGAGTCATCTCTAATTTTGTATCCCCTTTAAGAGGAAGGATAGTGTCAAGAGAGTGGGTTTTGGAGGCAGATGAACCCTGTTCAAATCCTGACTCCACCTCTTCTTGGTTATGCACCATTGGCCACATTATTTTAACCAGTTTTAGCCTCAGTTTACTTACCTGCAATGTAGGGATTATAAAGTCATCCTTGCAGCATTATTGTGAAGATAAAATGAGATAAACTACACAGAACATCAGAGAGAGGGTCTGATTCATATGAAGAGTTCAAAGTACTTAAGTTCCAATTGATAAAACCAGAGAAGAGGAGTTCTTGAAAAATTTGTCCGCTTTTTTTTTTTTTACGCTAGCCATGGAATTAATAAGTCAATTTGACATTGTACCAACAAGCTGCCACAAAACAGTGCCTCCTATTTCAAAGGCAGTATTCAATGGAGATGGCCACTAAGAAGAAAACACCTTGGTTTATAGCTGCTACATTAAAGTCGACCAAGCTGTGAGAAGAAAGGATAACATTATCCAAAGCACGCTTATCAACTTAGGATGCGTAGGGGTATCTGATCGGTTGCAAGGGGCTGGCTGGTGGGCAGAGAAAGGCTCCAGAAGTGCAGTCCTTTCCTTGGTTCTCAGGGGAATGCAATGTCCACTTCCATAATATTTTTAATTTCACATTGACTAAAGGCTATGTATTAGTTACCTACCATATGAGTTTTTAAAGTTTAGTATTATTTGATATTCATGAATAAAATGAATGCATTTATTTGTTTAATGATGACTCTGATTCAGTGTTCTACTAAAAGATACTACCCAAACTTAGCAAACTGTAAACTTCATACGGTACACACACTCATGCAATTAACATGCCTACAGTTTTCAAGAAAGTTACTTTGAATTAGGACCAGTATTCATTTTTTGCCAGATACTTATGTAAAGAATATTTCTTTTACATAATACTTCCCACATAGCAGACATTATTACTGTTATTTAATACCCCATAACCATTCACTTGCCAAGTCCCAGATAGTCTTCTTCCAAAAAGTTTCCCTCTCTCCATTTCTACCTCACCCAGCTTAACCAGGTTGGCGTCACCTGACAGCCACATAGTTCCCTACTTTCCAGCTAACTTTAGTCTCCCTGACCTTTCTGCTAGTTCACCCTATAGCTAAATGGAACTTTGATAAATACTACTTGATAAAAGTATCAATTGCCCCCAACTTCTTACAGTATATAAATCTGAACACATTTAGATATCTGATCTTTAAGACCACCCTCCATAATCAGTCCTTCCTAACTAGCCATTCTTAATTCCCACAGTTTGCCAAAAGAAATTCTCTAATCCCATCAAGCCAAACTCTTCACAGATTCACAAGGGCTGCTGGGAATTCAGGAGTGAGTTCTGAGTAGAGAAGAGAAAGATCCTTAATAATAGATAGAGGGAGATCCCAATCTTGCCAGTCATCAAGATCCACATTAACTTCCTCTTCTCTCAGTCTCTCCAAACCACTCTCCTCGACTACATTAATTTCCCCTCTCCCAAACCCCAGAGCATTTAAATTTAAATGCTGTGCTACTCAATTCAACATTTAATTACTCTTGTCTCATAAAGTTCTTTAACCACTTCATATATATATTTTTTTTCCTCCAATAGATCATTTTACCAAGAAAAGAAACTATGTATTATTCATCTCCTACAATTTAAAATAGTGACAGGGCCCTGGCTGGTGAGGCTCCATGGATTGAATGCCAGCCCGTGAACCAAAGGATCACTGGTTCAATTCCCAGTCAGGGCACATGTGGGAGTTGTGGGCCAGGTCCCCAGCTGGGGGTATGTGAGAAGCAACCACACATTGATGTTTCTCTCCCTTTCTCCATCCCTTCCCCTCTCTCTAAAAATAAATAAATAAAATCCTTTTTTAAAAAAATAAGTAAATAAAGTAGTGGTGGGCATGCAATAAAATAAGTTATCACATAGCATACAGTGATTACCATCAGGCAAAGTGCCAGGCATTTTTAGTTGAATTATTTAATTTAATACATACAACAGTCCTAGATGGTAGATCTTTTTATTTCCTGCTATAAAGATGAGTATTCTGGGACCAGAAAACAAAGTTACTTGCCCAAGATCAGAGAACTAGTAAGTAACAAAACAAGTTGATTTCAGGAGTGTCTGATCCCTGAGTCTTGACTACAGCAGGTATTCCACACAACGTTAATTGTTGATAGACCTTTAATACCATCCTGCGCAAATGCAACTTCAATAACTTCCACACCACTGAATGCAGAATAGAGTCTCAAGTCTCAACAAATACTTGTTAGTTGATTAACTATAGGTAAACGTCATGTAATTAGCCCGATAAGTTTAGTGTTTTAATGGATAATAGAGCACATAACTACATTTTCTAAGACCACTGAGAATGTTTTCAGCTAATTTCCAAAACTTGGAGTAGTACTACATACTTTCCACTTGAGGAAATAAACGAAGACTACCCAAATGAGAATAAATTAAGGCTCTTTATTCAGAGATTGTTATAGCAAGGGAATCCACTGTCACTTGCACTTGGCAGAGACTCAAGTCAGGCAGGAGAGTGGGAAAGCTTTATGGTGGGAAAAGGGAAGGCTTTAGGAATGCCTAGGAGAGCTAGAGTGGGAGTAACTAGAGCAAAATATCTTATATGATTGTTTTGAGGAACTTATTCGTCATTCTCCGGTTGGCCCTGAACTGAAAGTGGGCATGGGAGCAGAAAAAATTGGTAGGCTCGCAGTCACTGACCAAGTCTTGGCTTCAATGGGCCAATTGCTACAGAGGTTGTGGGTCACAGTTCTATAGTCCTGTATGGGTCTGGCCATCGTCTGTTGGTATATTTGTCTCTCACTCTTACTATAAGCCAGGTTTGACCCTAATTTACACTTCGCAGGTATTTGGAAATCTGCTTCTATATTTTATAATAAAGAAATCTAATAATTTATTTCCAAAGATTTAAATTTAGTGGATTAATAAATTGCTCTCTCTAGGAAATGCAATTTTCTTCAACGAAGTCTCCTTATTTCTTAAAATATAAGCTTCTCCACCCCATTCCCCACTGTAAAAAAGCATGAAGAGGCAATTAAAACAAACGATAACTACAAATATCACTTTCCTACATAAAACACTCAGTGAAATTCTAGCGCTAGTAAAGAATGTTATTTCAGCAAACACAATTATAAATAAGGATGTTGGCCTGATTTCAGTATATACTACAGTGAACCCTCGCCCTTAACCACACTCAATACTGTCTTGAATATCTGAAGGTTTTGACATTTGTAGGGTTGTTGGGTTCTTTTCCCCACTTTTACAAAGTGCAGCCTAGTTTGTTTCAGACAGCACCCAAAATATAAAAGGCAAAAACCCTCTAAGGTAATGAATGCATGTGGCGGGGGGCAGATATCATATGGAATTCTCTGTACCTTCCTCTCATTTTTGCTGTGAGTCTAAAATTCCTATAAAGAAAATTAAGTCAAAAAACAAACAAACAAACAAACAACCTATAAGACATAATGCTTTTTTTCCTGGTAGCAACTCTATAATGAACTCATTTTAATTTTTGTCAACTAGCTTTGTTAAATCCAGGGATTTAGGGATGTTAATCTCTGAAATGCTTAACTTTTTTGGATTCTCATTTTACTGAATCACAAAGCCAACTTCTCCTCCTTATTATTAAATGCACTACAATCATCTTTATGCTGTCCACATCAAGTTGGCAATTATAATGGGCTTTTTTTCCAAAGCTTTAATACTAGGTCCAAGAGAATAAAATACTGCATTATTTAGAACAGTGCTGTTATCTTTTACTTGGAAACAAGAGAAAAGTCAACTTATTCTAATCAAGAAAATAAGCAATTTTTTCAGGAAAAAGGCAAAAATTAGGATCCTCTTTAAAAAAATGAGGATTCTTATAAAAGAGAATTACCACACAACACTGTATAAACCAGAGAAAGTGGAAGCTGACCTGGTTTTCCAGAAGTTCTGACCATACCACAATCCTGAGTAAGCACATCAAAATCTCAAGCCCAGGAAGCAAGTAGAGAAAGGAAGATGCAAAATATTGGAAGGAGGGTTCAAATGTATGTGGGGCTGATGGGAAGGGGGGCACCAATGATTAAGGTTTCCTGGAGGAGGCCGATCTTTAACCAATTCATGAATCGGCCAATGCATTTATAATAATAATATACATTGTATTTAAAATGCATTTTACACATCATAGATGGGCATGAGAACTCCTCTGACCACTTCTAGTTAACTTGACTTTAACTTCCGCACTGTGAGTTCTCCCACTATCACAATAAGAGTCTAATTCAGTTGCCGAATAGCGTAAAGGGAGATATGCTGAGAATTCAGCACTACATCAGCCTATCTGCCAGGCAGAATATTGAGCCCTAGAAAATACTCTCTCCCTGAAGTGCCTCCAAACAATTTTTTCCTTTTTCCTTTCTTCTGCTGTCATAAAAATATGTAAATAAGAAATTCCTCTATGTGTGGTGGAAGGAAAGAGTAAATGAAGTAACATTCACACCCACACACATACACATCTTTACTTTTGCACGAGTGTTCACTTTTTAACCCACTTGCATGGTGAGTGGTATGGTTCAGGTATAATTTGAAATTTTATCTCGATCTGCATTTTCTAGTTTTTATTATCAACTAAGTCATATGCATTTAGGGTCCGCCCTAGAAGAGAAGAAAGATTTGTTTGAGGTTCCAGGCAACTCTTTCTAGGCAAGGAGGAAGGCTTTCTGAACCCAGCCCCATTGCAATCATTTCTTTCCTCTTCTCCTCCCCACACTATACTGCGAACTTCAGCGTAGGGGCTGAATTCTCCACAAGGAAACACGAGGAAGAGTAGGGGACTAAGATTCTTGCGCTGTGTACCCACCCACACGCATCACTTCCTTCTCCTTGGCAAAGTCAAACCTTCAACTTTAAAGCATTTAGAATTTGGCTTCATGGAAGCCACAGCTGATTTGCTTCTAATTTGGCAGCTGCTTTATTTGCCTTACCTCTGGAACCAGCAAAGCAGCTCTAACAATTTCCCTGGTGTGTTTGGCTGTGAGCATGGTGCGGTTAGTACGTGATCTTCAAAGAGCACTGAGTCTGACATTTCCAGTTTACAAGCATTTGGGGAACAAGATAAGCAGCCCTGACAAGTGCATTTGAGCTGGGTTTTGATGATGAACTAGACTAGAATGAGCCTGCCTCTCGGCTAGGACATGCGGCCCCGCTGTTCAAGGCTGATTGTGAATAACTAATAACGAGCGACCACACTGAAGTCATGCCCTGATAACAAGACTGTCTGCAAAAGCAAATGCAACTTTTAAAAAAAAATAGAGATAAACGGTATCTCTTTGAATGTTGGGTCTGGAATTTAGAAGACAGTTTACATTTTTCCAATCAGAGTGATTCATTTTTATTTGTATTAGTGGCAAGGGGAAAAAAAAGGTACCCTTTGGGAAAAAAAGCAAATGATTAAGGTAAAGATATTTTAAGTATAAACAAATGATTTCAAGAGCAACCATAAATATATAACCACTTTCTCTTTAACTTCAATATCAAAATACCGATGTTCATGAAATGCATGTTAAAGAATGGAAAGGAAAGATGAAAGAAAAGGAAGGAGGAAAGGAGGGAGGGAGGGAGGGAGGAAAGGAAGGAGGGAGGGAGGAAATTAAGGAGGGAGGGAGGAAAAGAAAGAGGGAGGGTAGAAAGGAGAAAGAGCAAAAAGAAAGAAGGGAGGGAGGGGGGGAGGGATGAAATAGCTTTTGTACTTTTTCAGGTTTACCTGCCAGTTTTGCTCTTCCCAAGACTATCACTGTACATGAAAAGTATAAAATAAAAAGCCATATGAATTGAAATACTCTCATTATTTCCACAGCAACCCAGATTAGGAGAGAAAGTGTAATAAGAACTCATCCTGGAGCAGAAATCAAATGAGAATTAGAAATCCAGGATCTTTTGATGATAAATTATATTTTTACCAGCCTTAGAAATTAAAAAAGAAAAAACTGAGCCAGTAATTGATTAAAATGTTTTTTTCTAAATCCTCACCCCGGGATATGTTTATTGATGTTTAGAGAGAGGGGAGGAGGGAGGAAGAGAGAGAGACAAACATCTGTGAGAGAGAAACATGGAGCATTTGCCTCCTGTATGCTCTCCAGCAGGGGATCAAACATGAAACGAGGTATGTGCCCTGACCCGGAATCGAGCTGAACCTGCAACCTCTGTGTGTGTGTGTGTGTGTGTGTGTGTGTACAGGACAATGCTCTAACCAACAGAGCTGAAATATCTTTTAGAGATACAGCAATGAATTTAAACTTCCCACACATGCTTTTAATGGCAGTGCTGTTTTTCCCTAATGTTTCCAAAATCTGTAACTTTGAGCCCAGCCCCATGTTGTCCACTTTAGCACATTTTAATGAAGGGAAAATGAAAAACACTTCTTTCTGAACTGCTCACAGTATTTTTTAACACAGCTCCTGAGTGTGTGCTTAGCATCTTGGTGCTAACACTTGATAAAGAAATCACTTTAAAGCTTTGAATTGGGGTCATCAGTATAATAATTTGACAGCATTAGTTTTACTCAGTAATAAAGTTATTCTTTTTTATAGTATCTTAGCATTACAAAGAAACAAGGGCATTCATCTCCAATACAAGTTCTACATCAAGTGCACTTGCATTCAAATATATATTTATAACATGTATTTGTTTAAAAATATTAACATCCATTAGTCTGTCATAGATTTCACCATTATAATTTCATTTATCCTTTTTATTAATATCATATGATTATTGAGGATTAAGGAATTGAAGTATAATTCACTTTGAGACCATCTGTGTCAACACATAGTCAGCTAACGTCAGTTAAATCGGGTTTCTAAAGAGGATAAGGACTTTGAAAAATAAATCAGTCATTAAGACATGTAAGATGCAGTGAGTGAGAGAAAATGCTCGAAACAAACAAACAAAAAACAACTTTGATTAATTGGGAATTAAATAATGACGCAGTCTGTGACACAGTGTAGAGACGAACAAGAGAACTAGAGCAGTGACCTGCCACCCAGATCCATGATGCTGAGCAGGAGGAAGACATGGGAGAGGAAATAACACATTTTGGGCATTTATAACCACATTCCCACACATATGTCCAAGATGGCCTCTATTGCACAGAAGACATGTAATCAAATTTTGCTGTTTGCTTCTTAAAATAGATGCACTATCAGGATTTTGCTCAGAATATAGTAAAGAAAAATATAAATTTGACTGTTGAAGCAGGTGCCAGAAATTATCTAGACTAATAAAATTTGCTGTAAAAACTACTGGAAGTGTTACATCATCTCCCAAAGCTCTAATATTGTCAATGAGTACTAATGTCATAATGAGTCAAAATTGGAATTGGTGGCCCAATTTAGCTTATTGAGAAAGCATGCTTTGTTGTTAATTCCTTGCTCAGAGCGAAGGGAAATCAGAATTTGTGGGCACTCTGCCAAATTCTAAGAAGACAAGAGACCTGTGTTTTGCTAACTGACTGCCCTTCTCACCTGACCCCATTTCCCTCAGAGAATCCCACCTATGTGAATGTCCAGCTAAAATGCGCCTTCTTCTTGGAAAACTTCCCTGAGTTTGTGGCCCACATCCCAGCAGCCTTGTTCATGTAGTACAGAGACCAGCTATTTTTTTAAATCCTCACCTGAGGACATGTTTTCATTAATTTGAGAGACAGAAGGGAGGAAGAGGGGAGAGAGAGAGATGAGAGAGAGAGAGAAATCAGTTGGCAGCCTCTCCGACACAGCCCAACCGGGGACCTGACCCAGGCATGTGCCTGAACTGAGAATTGAACCCTCAACCTTTTGGTAGGGGCAATGCTCCAACCAACCGAGCCACCTGGCCAGGGCAAAGACCAACTGTTTATAAGTGCATTCCCACACCTTTAAGAAATTAAATATAACAGCTAATTGGTACACAGCATTCACCACATTTATTCCCACATTTACCGTGCGCCAGGCGCTGTTCTGGGAACTGTGCATATATTCTCACACATCTTTCCCATAAGACCCCTCAGGCAGGTAGTACTTTGATCACCATTTTTCAAGTGAGGAAACTGAAACACGGTAAACTTAGGTCAGTTGTTCCAGGTCACAGACTTGGCACATACTAAACTACCTCCTATCTGTCACACACTAGACAATCCAATCTATGAATGAGCCTAGATTTTATATTTGATCAACCAATCAAAATTAGACAATGAAAAGTTTACTACAGTCCCTGGACCATTCATTATTCATTCTTGTTGGGTGTGTGTGTGTGTGCACACGTGTGTTTAGGAAATCTAAACCTGTTTAGCCTCATGAAGTGCAAATTAATTTTCAGAGTTTTAAGACAATACCATGTTAATTAAGTTCTGACGTAGTTTCCCACAGCCTGACATAACAGTTTGGGACGGCCTGCCTTACGTGTAGCAAAACGATCCAGTGCTGCGACTAACAGAAAACTCTGTTCACTCCGGTCCCAAGAGAAAAGTTGCTACCTGGTATGGCTACGTATAATGTGATATAAGGGAAAAGAGTAACATCCTTAATTCTTATTATCTTTCCTCATCACTTTTCTTTTAGTATATTGGTTCTTTAGATTTACATGATGGAAAGAATAGTTATATTTTTGTGTATTTTGTATTAGTTTTCTGTTAGTGTTATCACAAATGACCACAAACATAAACACAAATGTTATTTCATAGTTTATATGTCAGAACTCCCAGTGGTCTCACCTGGTTTCTCTGCTGCTGGTTTTGAAAAACAGAAACCAAGGAAAAATCAAGTGTCCTCAAAGTCATTTTTGCCAATTTGGGTCACATGGCTGTGCTTAGCTGATGGTGTTGAATGAATGAAGAAGTGAAATTTGGTGCTGGCAGAAGGAAGTTCACTAATTTGCTCAAAGAAATAAACCAATAATTAAATTTTGTTTTCTCATCCATGGAAGAAGGTTACAATTAGATGTTGTCTAAGATCCCTCCTAGCTTCACATTCTATAACCATGATTTACAAAAATTTTCAATTTGAGTTCTCACTTTTTGTTCCATTCAAGATGTTCATAAATGTTCCAACATAGTAAAGATGTAAATAGAATGCTTCATAAGGAAAATTTAAAAAGCAATTAAAATGATTGTCTTAAGATTTTATTAAAAGCATAAGAGATGCAATTTGCTTTCAATAACAATTACCTGTCCAAAATCTGTGAATTCTCAAGAGATTAGTCAACAGCCCTAAATGGGGAGACAGAAGCTATATGACAAGAAAAAAAGGGTATGGTATTTCTGGTAGTTCACTGAGTGTGGGACTTAGGCAAAACATCTAAATTTTGGGGAATCTACTTTCTTAACCTGTGAAAGACACAAGGCTCTCTAAAGGAAGGGACATTTCATCTAAATAATCAATCTCATTCAAGTGTACAAGGCTATTTTCGATGACTGGAGTCTTGGTTCACACCAAGTTGTTAGGAGTTGCCATGGGCACGAGCTCTTAATATTTACAAAAAAATTTTTGAAAGTTGATGGTTGCCTCTCCATGTTGAATGGCAAGGTGTGCCTATGTCATTAGAGAAAGATAAGCATCAGTCTTTTTCTTTTAATTCATATTTTATTCAATAAATTCTGCAAACTTAAGGTGCATGGCATGTTATTCTGATTCAGTTATATATTGTAATATGATTGCTACTGAAGCAATATTTATCATATTACATCATTATAGTACAATATTCATCATACTTTGCATAATACTTTGCATTAGATCTCTATAGCTTATTTACTACTTGTTACAAATTTCTTCCATTAAACACCATCACTTTTTTAGGTTGCACATAGAAGTGATACAGTAGATACAGTACAGTACTTGTCTTTCTCTGCCAGACTTATCTCACTGAGCATAATGTATTCAAATTCCACCCATGTTGTCACAAATGGCACGTGCAAGCTGATGGTACGTAGCCTCTACATATTGAATGGCATTGTGTGCCAAGATCAAAAGAGAAAGGCAAGCGTCAATCTTTTAAAAATATCCAGCAATTATTCTACTGCGTCAGACTCTGTGTTCACATTTCCTCTCCTCTGACATTTCCACTGCGCAACCAAAGACCATTTCCTTTTGGTCTGTCAACAGTGGAAATTGAAAACAGCTGCTCACCAATCCTTTGGATAATAGGTGCTCTGCGCACACCTTGTTATCAGGTCGTTAAGGTCACCTTCAGTACCTGATCAGGTCACAGGGGAGAATTTTGAATTTGAGAGGGACCTTAGTAATCATCCAGTCCAACTTTTGCCAAAGGAGGAGTGTGGTCTGTAATTTCCACCCTCCAGTCATTCTTTGCCCTCTGCACAAACACTTCCAGGTCTGGGGACTATTGACCCCCAAAGGAACACATTTCTTGCCTAAATCACTTGAATTGTTAGAAATGTTATTTTCATATTTAATTAGAACCTGACTACAGTTTCTACAGGACCTTACTCTGTTATCTAGAGCCAAATACAAGGAATTCATACATTTTCTTTGTAGAAATAGTTTACCTATATGAAGAGATCTCCTGTCCCTTCAAATGGTTATTCTAGTTAGTCATTATTTGAAAATTCATGATAGTGTTTATCTCTGGAGAAAGAGAAGAGGTGTGTTTAGGGAAGGACATGAGGCTAGTTTGGGGAGTGTTTGAGTGTCAGCAATGTTCTATTTTCTGACTTCAGTAGCAATTTCATGATATTAACTTTATAGTTTCATTAACTGTACATATAAGTTGTATCCATTTATCTGAATGTATATTTCATGATTGTACCCATTTAACATTTTAGTCTAAACATGTCCATATATACATTCTGAGTGGGCAATTTACTTTCTAGAAAACTGTCCCAAGCAAATAATTAAGGATGTGCAAAAATTTAGCTCACTATATGTTTAGTGCAATAATGATTATAATAAGCAAAAAAAAAAAAACCCACTTAGAATAAATTAAATATTCAAATTTAGGTTGAACTATTTATGACATATGTATGCATTAATATAAAATATATTCATGATTTTTGCTGAATATAAAAGAATGAAATAAGATACAACTTGTATGATTCTGTTTTTGAAAAAAACTGAAAAAGATTTCAATGAAATATTAAAAACATTTCTCAGAAACTTATTATGGTTTATTTTTATTTCCTTCCTCTTTCTTATTGCTGTGTTTAGACCGTTCTATAACGATATGTGCATTATGCCATTTTTGAAGCAGTATTATCAAAAATAAATGAACCTAGTGGGCATAACACTCTAAACGCGTCAGGGACTGTGAACGCTGCGTCCTACTGAGCCGGCTCCTCGGTGCCGCCCAAACCTTGAACTCACCTTGAAGGAGCAACGCTGGAAAAAGAAATGGGGGTCATCAAGTTAAATACGAGAGCCACGAAACTCACCCATGTCTTTTCTAATTTAGTTTTTTTAAATCAAAGTTACTCAATAGCATAAAGAGGCAAGCTGTTTTGTCAAAGCCTTCTTAGAAAAAAAGCAACAATATCATGCCCCTCTCCCTTTCCCCATTTCCTGCCTCCCTGAGATGACAGTTTCAACGGACTCTTTTAGTATATGCCTCCCTCTGCTAAGCACATTTAGATTGTTTCATTCTGTAGTTTTTAAGCATTATCTATTGACTTGCTGCTACAAAAGGTGAAGATTTTTATCTTTTTCACTAAATCATCCTTGCCCACACTACACATCCTGTCCTCACAACTTAACAAATCACACTTTTGGTTATAAATATTTAGTGTATACATCATCATGACAGTGACTGCAGAAATCACAGCTGGGTCACATAGTATCCTGTCCATGGTCCCTGAAAACTTTTTTTTGTTTTTCCTGGGTTTTCAATGTTCTGATCCCTCCTGCTGTATTAAGTTCAAACTCTTCCCCTCCTCTCGAACCTCCTCTCGAATCATCCAATACATTCTCTATTTATCACGTTAACAGTTTGTTAAGACATATTTTGCCATTTCTGCCTGACCCAAATCAGACCTGGGTGCTCGCTCAGGACCTCTTTTATTGTCCTGGTCATTCCTTTCTCATGACAAGGTTTCCATATTTTATGTGTTCCAATTTATTTTCTGGGGGTGGAGGAAGTAGGCATATACCTTTTAAAATTTTAATCTTGGGGGTACAGTTTGCCCATTTCCCACCCTTTTAAAGTAATTTGGAAGCTCAGTCATGTGGTCGGAATGACACTGTGCTAGGTCCGGTGCTGTGCTAGATCAAAGTCATGTGTATCCCTCACAGCTTTCTGTTATCTGCACATCTGATAATCATGTTCTTTGTCTTCATTTAAGTCATGAGCTGGCAAACTGCAGCCCCTGGGCCAAAGCTGGCCTGCTCCCTGTTTTTGTAAATAGTTTCACTGGAGCAAAACCTCGCTCAATTTGTCTGCATATTGCCCATGGCTGCTTTAGCCGTATAGTGGCAGAGTTGAGTAGTCGCCACAGAGACCATATGATCCGAAGCTTAAAATGTTTACCCTTTGGCCCTCTAAAGACAAAATTTGCCAACCCCAGCTTTAAGTTATTGATAAAACATATTAAATGTGACAAGACTAAATCTAATCCCATTGGGGACGCATCAAATCTCCCTGAAGGCTGAGGCTGACTGACGTTGATTCGTTAGCCAGTACAATTAGACGGTTAGAGTAAATCTATTAAACTATATGATTTTTAGGCTGCATGTATCAAGTACATAAGTTAAAAACTTATAAAAATTAATGCTGACTTTGAATTGAATGAGTTTTCTTAAAAGATAAGAAATCCCTTATCACTTCCTGTTTAAACAGTGATAACATTTAAACACAAAAGAATCACCATAGGAGATGGTTATATACAGGAGTCCAGAATCCTATACATGGAATTCTATGAAACATGGAATCCTAATGGATTCTAAGAATTCCTAAAATGGGTTCTAAAAAACATTAAACCTGTGGAAGGAGAAAAAATATATTAATGCTACAAGTTTGTGAAATGATGTTCTTGGAGGTTTACAGTATGTTAGTACATGAAAGATTTTGAGAATGCTTACCCCCCAAAACTTTCATCAACTCTGTTTATGCAAATGTTACCCACTGGGAATTATTTCTTTCAGTTCGTGTAACTCTGCGATTCCATCTTATCTGCATTTACATTACAGGAAACATTGTCAAATGTTTTGCTGACATCATTGGTACTAACCAAATGATTAATGATATTTTTCATGGTTTTCAGAAACTCTATCAACTTTATGATTCTCTATTAGAGCATTGTTTTACCTGGAAGCTAGCCCAAAAGAAGCTGACAGTTGACCAGACAGAGACAGAGCACTAAGATAAATGGTGTTTATCATTTACTCCCTCACTATCCCTTATTCTGAGCCCAACACGAAGGAATGAGAAGAGAAAAGCAGTAACAGTTTAGCTGAGGACAAATGGCATCCCTTGTAACTGCTAGAAGCAACCAGAATGCTCTGCACTCAGCAAGCAAGAAGCAGATAGCAGGACAGCCCCTCAGCTGGTTTATGGCGGCGCTTGCCTGTCCAGCCGTGGTCCATACTGACCACGGTTTTCGTGCTCTATTTGGTATAGATCCGTGGAGGTCCACTGACAGGTTACCGTTCTGTTATCGCGCCCCCTCTCTCCCACGCAGTCCTCTCCGCTCTGCCAGCATTTTGATCTCCCTTTGCTCTACCTCTCAGGGGTGATTCTAGTTATTAGAAAAAATAATTTATTTGAGCACTTTTTCCTCAGCTTATATAGTAATGATAAAATATTATAAACCTAACACTTCTGCTCACTACAACTGGGCACACACTAAGTAAGAGCTATCCTTACAAGTTATTACGTTTCACAAAAATAATGAAATGGGAAGGAGTCCAATGAATTAGGATCTTCCCTCCTTCCATTGATTTCAGTGATTTACTTCATGATACATTATCTCACTCAAAAATCAAACTGCATTATCATTCCCATTTTTCAGGTAAATATACCAAAGTCCAGAATGATTAAATAACTTGCTAAATGTCTCAGAATTGAGCCAGGATTCAACACTTAGACATTTTATTAGCAAATCCGTGCTCATTCTAACAAGCTCTGCTGCCTGTCAAATATTCTTCATTTTTCTCATTCTGCAATTTTATCAGCCAGTAAGTCTATTAAAAAAAAACCAATTACAAGTAAAATTACCTGTGGCTCACATTATATTCTAGTGGACAGTGCTGATTTACAGGCTCAGTGAAATCTCAATCAAAATCCCAGTAGGCTTTATTTATCATAGAAATTGAAAAGCTAATTCTAAAATGTATATAGAAGAGCAAAAGGTCTGGAAAGGGTAAAACAAAGGTGAAAAGAATGAAGTTGTAAGACATACACTCCCTGATTTTAAGAGGTCGTATAAAGCTACAATAACCAAGACAGTGCGGTATTAGAAGGCTAGACATGCAGATTAGGGAGAAAAAACAGAGAACAGAAGTAGTGCTACAGTTCTATGGGCAATAGATTTTCAACAAGTACCAAGATAATTCTGTGATGAAGTAAAAGTATTTTCAATAAATGATGCTGGGACAATTGTGTAACTATAAGCAAAAAAATAATAATAATAATAATAAAATAAAATAAAATAAAAATGAATCTTAACCTTTATCTTACACCAAATATAAACATTAATTTGAATGAATTATAGACTAAAATTTAAACTATTAAACTTTCAGAAGAAAAACATTATAAGATATATTTATGAAGTTAATGTAGGAAAAGATTGTAGATTAAACACAAAAAGCATAAATCATGAAATAAAAGATTGATACATTGGACTTTTCTCAAAATAAAAAAGCCTACTTTTTAAAACATATTGTTAAGAAAATGAAAAGGCAAACCACAGACTACAAGAACATAGCCACAACACATTAACCTCACAAAAAAAATCTATATCCAGAATATATTTAAAATTCTGATAATTTAAAAATAAGAGAACAAACAAAAAAAGTTAATAAAAAGTGGGCAAAGATTTGAATAGTTTCATCACAAAAGAAAATATAATGGGCCCTGGCCAGGTAGTTCAGTTGGTTGGATAGTCATCCAATATGCTAAGGTTGCAGGTTCAATCCCCAGTCAGGGCACATACAAGAATCAATAAATGTATAAATAAGTGGAACAACAAATAGATCTCTCTCTCTCTCTCTCTTTCTCTCTCTCTCTCAAATCAAAAAATACAAAAAAGAAAATGTAATGGTGTGTGAGTACGCTCATTTAAAGATTGTTCAATATAATTCATTAGTTATCAGAATAATCAAAATTAAAGCCACAAATAGATACCGAAGCACTAAAATGGCTAAAATTAAAAATGGACTCTCAAATAAGTGTTGACAAAGATGTGGAGCCACGAGAACTGTTTATACCTTTCTTTTAGGGCTAAAAAATTGTGCTGAGACAGGCTAAGCCTCTTTAAAAATCTCACCTCTGGGAACCTGGAAAGCAAAGAAATCTACTCTGAGCCCGCGTGAAGAACGGATCTCCATATACGCCAGACCCCTGCAGCAGTTCAGGAAGTCATATTCTTTATTAGTGTGGGCTCCCTTGATTCATCGAGCTCTCCCCTTTCATTCTTTCCCTCCATTTTATTTTCCGTAAACCCCTTCTTTTGCATGTTTTGCCTTCTTTCTTGATTTCTAATGGAAAGGGGCAAGAACCCCTTCACAGGTGACAGTACAAATGCTGTGGAAAACAGTTTGGCAGTTCCTTAGAAAGTTTAACATACATTCATCATGACTCAGTAATTTAATTCCTAAATATTTACCCAAAGAAATGAAAATGTGTATTCCCACAAAGATTCGTACTTGAATGTTCAGCAGCTTATTAATAACAGCCCAAAACTATTCAATAACAGTCGGATGGATAAACAAATTGTGGCCTGGAAAGTATCCAGCCATGAAATATGAAAAATAGAGACATTTATTGAAGAAGATACAAGAAACATTGTACATAGGACAATGATGCCTCAGTCTCCTTCAAAGTAGACACCTTAGGACCTCACACAGTTTTCCTAGCATCTCTTCCACTGTTCAAAACACTGCCAAATCCCTTGCTGGAATTGCTATCAGCTGCTTCGTCGTATTTTCCTGAGTCTCATTGATGGTCTGAAATCTCTTTCCTTTCAAAGGTGATTTTAGTTTGGGGAGAAGCCAGATGTCACAGGGTGCCAAATCTGGGCTGTAGGGAGACTGAGTCACCTGGGTGATTTGATGTTTCACCAAAAGACTCTGCATGAGACGTGATGCATGAGCAGGAGTGTCGTCATGATGAAGCTACCAGTCACCAGGTGCCCACAGCTGTAGCTGTTCTCATTGTATTGCATCTCTTGACCAATGAAGAATATTGAGGTATTACTTCTTATTAATTGTTTGGCCTGGAGAAGCATGCTCATGATGGATTAACACTTTCCCAGTCAAAGAACACAGTTAACGTGGCCTTGATTTTGCTGCAACTTTGCCATGACTTCTTCAGGCACGGAGAACGAGGGGACTTCCATTGGGATGACTGGGCCTTCATTTCTGGATCATAGCTATAGACCCATGATTCATCTTCAGTTGTGACCTTCTTGAAGAAATTTGGTTCATCAGTAGCAGTTTGAATCGCGTCATTAACAACTGCAGCACGATGTTCCTTCTGCTCTGGTAGCAGAAGCCATGGAACTAATTTTGCCATGACAAGTTTCATGCCAAGATCCTGCATCAAAATCTCAGACACAGTAGTTTTTGGAATCGCCAGATCAGCTTCTAGTTCTCCCACTGTCAGTGGCTGATCTTTGTTGATTGCAGCCTGCACACGTTCGACATTCTCAGGTGTTCTGCTTGTTGCAGGCCTTCCAGAATATGGATCACTTTCAACATATTCTTGACCATCTTTGAAGCATTTGTGCCATACTTTTATTTCCTCTGCATTCATTGCATCATCCTCAAAAGGCTTCTGAATCACCCAAATAGTTTCTGTGGAGGAGTGTTCAAGCTTAACACAAAGTTTGATGAAGAGTTGTTGTTCTATTTAGTCACTTTGAATAAAACGGCCACACAGTACACATGCTCATTCAATAACATCTACTGCCCCCACTGACTAGTACAATGAAGTCATCATTGTTCATGCATATGCATTCCAGTCCACTCCCATTGGCTGCCAGGTTACATCGATGGTGCACAAACTATTCTTGTTATATTAACAATGGCTGGGCATTTTCCAGACAGACCTCGTGTCTGTGTGTGTGTGTGTGTGTGTGTGTGTGTAACACATAGACACAGACAACAGTGTGGTGATAGAGGTAAAGGGTATAAGTGGAGGTGAGCAAAAAGGGAGAAAATGGGGATAGAAAGAGACTGTTTGGGATGATGGGTGCGTGATGTAGTGTGCAGATGATGTTTTGTTGAGTTGTATACATGAAACTCGTACCCCAATAAATTCAATTAAAATTTTAAAAAGTCCTGTTGGAAAATATAATTGCATAGGAAAAATGGATGCATTACCATATTCCCAGGCAGAGAAAGTAAACTTTTAACACACCAGGATGCCAGCCAGACAAAAAGCAGAAAGCCAGCAAAACGTCCCCAAGTGTCTTACCATCTCACTCCACAGTGCCTCCTCTAATGTTTTTTCTTCATCCATAGTCTTTTAACCATCACATCAACAAATCATCTCAAAGAATTGTTGAAAAAGTACCACTTGCAGAGGATGTAGTGGGGAGACCCTCCCCTGCCTCGCTGCTCTCAGGATCAGATAAGGGGGCATCAGAGAGGGGACAAAGTCCTGGCGGCAGGGGGCTAATGGTATGGACAGTACTGAGAGCCCTGACAAGTTCAAGACTACAGGAACTCTAGTCCAGTGCCTGAGAAGTTTCGCAAACACACTGTAATTGGCCAGTGTAACTATATTGACTCGGTGTCTCCTCCAACATAATCATTCCTTTCTTGACTCCCAATATGTGCTTGTATGTAGAAGGAAGACAAGGATATATAGTAACTCGTACAGAGGTAGGACTCATACAGTTGCATATAGATAGGTTGTTCAATCATTTTCAATCATTTTAGTTCTTACAGAAAAAATACAACTGAATTTCATTCAAATGGAAAATCTGTGGTGTTTGAAATGCTGCAAGCCTAGCAAGGTCACTGTCATATTCAGTATTTGAGAAAAGCATCTGTAAGTGATGAAAGGGGTCTTGAACGGTGGGGAGACAGACCCTTCAGTCCTGTCCCGCATATTCTCCAGAGCAGGTATGCAGAGCTGAACAGAGGAGTCATGGGAGAATTACACAGTGCAGTCAACATGGTATGTCAAATTCTAATCCAAAGGTTTAGAAAAATACAGACTTTGCATTTCCCATTTCACTTAAAAGGAAGGCTTTTTAACATGCCCCGCCTATTATCGATGTAACATGCTACATGTAGGAGTGTTCCTCTCAAACAGTTGCTAACTGGAACTCTGAGTCTTTATTGTGAGAGTTTGTCCCCTTTCAGCTCAGTGTTCTTTTGTTGCAGAAGAGAAAAGTACAGGTTCTCTGATTAAGCATAATCTGTGAGATTACCCTCCGTAATTTCCTAGCAAGGTGTAAGATTGAAGGAGATATCAATTTTTATGAAAACTGTCATTTTCCCTGCAATATATGGTTCTCATAATTAAAATATTTTTGAGCCATGAGAACAGGAAATTCGCTTATTCAAAAAAAATGAGAAATATAGAATTATATAAACTTTAAATTCAAAACACTTTTAATATGTTTTTGCATTCCTAAAAAAATTTCTCAGTATTTCAGAAAAACAGGTTCACAATAACATTGGTGCTCTAGGCATATTAGAATGGCATTGCATAAAAATCAATCAAGATAAAAATGTATGTTTAATTTACCAACTTTTCTATTTTGTTCTGAACCTATGTTTGGGAGGGAAATGTGGGAGGGAAAGTAAAAAGCACATATAGGTGTTCTTCAGCAGGCTTCCCTAAGAACTAAAAATAAAGCTGTTTTTTTGAAATGTTGTACTTCAGGTATTTCTGAAGTCACTGAAGAACATTTGAATGTGTTAATTAAACTAGTGAGATAAATAGGTTTGATGTGTTAACTTAAATTTGTAATTTGCATTTTCATCAAGTTTATGAGTCTTCATTCCGAGTTCACAGTAAGTAACTATTCCAATGACACAGAGAGATCTGATCCGATCACTGGACAGAAGCAGGGACAGGCCTTGCAGGACTGTTCTGTGCTGGTCAGCATGAGTTCTGCCTTCTCTCCCGTAGAAATAGATTAACCAACCTCTGCAGAACCTTCCAGCTATTACCAGGTAGAGCATGGTTAGGAATCAAGTAATTTATGTGCTATAGTCTGAGTGTTTATGTCCCCTCGGAATTCCTATGTTGAAATCCTAACCCCCAATGTGATGATTTAGGAGGCAGGACCTTTGGAGATGGTTTGATCATGAGGGTAGAGCCCTCATGAATAGGATTAATGTTGTCATAGGAAAGACTCCATAGGGATCCCTTGTCACTTCCATCATGTGGGGACACAGCAAAAAGGCACCAGCTGTGAACAGGAGGAGGGATCTCAGCAGAACGCCACCATGTAGGAAACTTGATATAAGACTTAAGCTCCTGGAACTGTGAGAAATTTCTGTTTATAAATCTCCTAGTCTATGGCATTTTTGTCATAGTGCCCCAAATGGACTAAGAAACTGTGAATCCTTTTAAAGTGGTTGAATACAAGTGCACTTTTCTTGGAAAAGGGTTCATGGCTTTCATTAGACCTCTCAGGAGATCTGGCCCCAAGAAGTAAACCGTCTGCTTGTCATAGGCCCTGGCACAGATGATGGACAGATCATAGCCCCAGCACAACAGACTCTCCCAAAACACCTTCTTTGTCATAAATACTTCAACCTGGACCACTTTCCCATCTAGAAACCAGCCCAACATGTCATATCTCAGGAGGAGTAGAGTGACATTTTTTCCGTTCTGGTAGCGTGGAGGTGTTCCTTTACCATGCTAGGCTACAATCCTAGCTTCACTGCTACAGGGATAGACCTGACCTTCTTAGATTTCTACAAACACCATCAATTCCATGGCCTAGCTTTTGGAATTATCCAGTGACCCTGCTCACCAAGAATTTTTGAACTCTGGTTTTGTACAATCCAGTCAATAGCTTTTCCCAGTAGGAACCTGGGTGAATTCTGGTGGTGTTGAATTACCCCTGGAACTGTAAGTGCTGGATAGGGAGTGAACACAGAAAGGAGTTTTGGCTGAACAGGCACCCATCTCGAATTCATAATACCTTCTAGTGAGTCAGAAATGCCTGCTCTACAAGTGTTTGCTACTGTTCACAGATGCAATTTTTAACACAGGGAAGAAAGTTAGCCACTTTACTTATTTTGGAACTATGGAAAATCTCAGACTGGCCCCTTGCTGGACTCCTTTTTCCAAATATCTTCTCAAAACTCTGTCTGTAAAAGCAGTAAATAAGTTATTGGAGAGAGCTTAAACCTGTCCTTTTTTCCTCATAAATTTCTAACTTCTTATTTTCCACCAAGATAGGATTGCTGGAAGAACTCCTACTATAATGTTTTGCACTTCTTTGCATGCAATACAAACTCAAAAATGAAGAACGTTTGTTTATAGACCTAGTAATTCCACTGCTGGGATTATACCCTAAGAATCCAGAAACACCATTTCAAAAGAACCTATGCACCCCAATGTTCACAGCAGCACAATTTATAATAGCCAAGTGTTGGAAGCAACCTTGGTGCCCACCAGTAAATAAGAGGATTGAAAAATTATGGCACATTTACACAATGGAATACTATGCAGCAGAAAGAAAGAAGGAGCTCCTACCTTTCATGACGGCATATATGGAACTGAAGAGCATTATGCTAAGTAAAATAATCCAGGCAGTAAAAGACAAATACCATATGACTTCACCTATAAGTGGAGACTAATCAACAGAACAAACAAGCAAGTTAAATGTAACTGGAGACATTAAAGTGAAGAACAAACTGACAGTGAAGAGAGGGGAGGAGGGAGGGGAAGATGGGGGGAAACAGGGGAGGGGTGGTCAAGGAACATATATGGGGGACTCATGGACAAAGTCAAGGGAGTACTGAGTCAAGGGGAGGGGGAGGGGTCATGGGTGGGAGGAAATGGACAAAACTGTACTTGAACAACAATAACAATTTTTTTAAAGGAGTTGTTTATAGAAATTTAAAAACAAAGGAAAATAAAGCCAAAAAAATCCTACTTTCCTAGATCTCCATTCAATGAAGTCCAGCCCTTAGTGACTCTCTTTGATCTCTCACTTAAATTGTACTTAATTCTGGAAAAAATAATAAAAAATGTTTCATTCCATTTAATTTAAATGTTAGAAAAAATGAGCAGGGCACATAGGTTTAAAATGACTCAAGTTGTTCTCCCAGATTTTCTGAATCTCTCTTTCCTCTTACTTCCTTACTTAAAGTGAAATTATAATTTTGAGTTAGATCTTAGTTTCTAAGGGCATATGTTATCTTTTCCCTCTACTTGTTCTTTAGCCCCTCCTCTGAAGAACTTCACCCCTAGGCTAAATTATTTAGTTGCTAAATTATTCTGTCATTATAAATTTTCCTCAGTGGCTAGGAGTCTCTTTCTTATATATACTCTAGAGTTGCTCACTGAACTCCCTCCAGACTAGGTCAAGAGAGAAGGACACTGGGTTTTTCCTACCTCATGATCAACGAAGCGTCGTTCCCATCCACTCTCCAGAAAACAAACCTGATTCTTAAGCCCACAGTGATGGAGAGGCAAGGAACTTTCAGTTAAATGTGAGAGAGGCAACTAAATCTTGTCACCAAGCAGAGCTGGTAGCTACTGTGGAAGTTTCTCCTCACTCAGAATCAGCCCCCTCCACATACACGTCCCTGGCCATGCCCCCACTCCAACTCAAACTCTTAATTTAAGATTGGGAGGTTCTGAGGGAATATCATCTACCCTAAATCCTCAGGAATGCATCTAGTAATAACTTTCTCACCCCAAGGAAGCAAATCAGGCACAGTTGAACTTGGAAAGTTTTCAAATCAGGAATCTCTTACTCCAAGCTGAAGCCTGCAAAATCTCATTGAATCAAACTCATAAATTTTCACTTACAGAAGTGACAAATTCTCTTGTCTCAAATCATGCCATATGAAAAAAATAATTTGGATTTCTTAATTATATAGAATAGATAATAACAATTTGCTACAAAGTTTATGTTAGTTTGCTTCATTATGCTAATAATTGCTATTCATTAGAAATATCAGTAGGTTAAACAACTATTCCTCTCTTGTTTTCATTTCAAAGGTTTAGTAAAAAAAAATCAGTTGTGAGATCTAGAGTTACACTCAAATAACACAAAAAAAAATATTTTCAAAGTATATCTTAATACAATTGTTGATACACTGTACTTAACTAAGAAGAATCCACTTATGAAAATATTTTTAGTGGTCTGTGAAACATCATTAAATTTAGAAGAATCCTCTTGTGTGAAATTGAAGTATTATATTACAGTGCTTAATTTCATTTATATGATTGTTATTATGCTGATAGTCAAATCAATATTTTTTACTTAAAGAAGAAAGAAGCCCCTGAATTATCATACATTCGTAATATTTAATCTCTGTTTTCACATCTGAATGCCATTTCCAAACCTACTTAAAGTAGATAATTACAAAGCAAGTTAGCCATGAGGCTTCCTCTTACAAACTGTGTGTGTTGTAGTGAGGTTCAATTTTAAATTCCTTTCCAGAGTTACTTCTCACAAGTCTTGAATTTGATGCATATAAGATGATGCAAATTTAAAAATGGATGCCAACAAGACAGCTTGACCGATATCTAGCCAAATAACATTTCCAGCCTAAAGAGTTCCTTATAAAGTCTGATAAAATCTTGAAATTGAAATATATGTCCTAAATCTGATCTATAACAGGGATATGTAAACATGCCCTGAAGATGTCTTGAACTGACAAACCCTTCCCAGGAAACCTTGGGTATCTCAGTATGATTCTGGAGCATCTGTGGTTCCCTGAACTATAGTCAAAGTTCAGTTTGGAAAGGGTCCTTTAAGGAACATGTATAAAAGACCCATGGACAAAGCCAAAGAGGGGTAGGATTGAGGGTGGGAGGTGGGGGTGGGTGGGGCAGGTGAAAATGGTGGCCGGAAAATGGAGACTATACTGGAACAATACAAATAAATAAATTTAAATTTTTAAATAAACAAATAAAAACACTCCGTTTCTGAATTGTCTCTAGGAAACAGGGGAAAGATGAATGACCTCTAAGTGGGCTGCTTGACCTCCAATACGGGGCTCACCATATTCAGAATTCAGACACAGTTGTAGAAAGTCTTCCAAATAGCTTATTATTACAACTCCACCGTCATGAAGATTTAAAATTGATAGGTTAAATCAAAGGATAATGATACAAGCATCATTCGTATATATCAATTCTCATTTACAAAGAAACAAAAAGTATCCAATTTTGTGGGTCATCGTTCCCTGATATCCATTCTTTAATGGTATACTCAGTGCTTCCTTAATATTTGATAAAGTTACTACAATGGCAAGTAACTTTATGGCAAGATTGTGTAGGCACTTAAGTATGCCATGTAAATCTGTCAAAGCTTCTCCAGTTAATAAGCTTTAAGGGTAGCACAATAGTGAACTTTGTACTGTTCAATTATGTCAGCATCAAGGACGTGGTATTGAAAGGACTCATACTTTAAAATCATAGACCTTGAGAACTTTGTGGTCAAAATCATATCAGCGCCTATAAGAGCAGAATAAACAAGCTGTGCTCTGGGATAAATCAGAATGCTGGGCATGGTAACACAGTGTTATTTTAGCCTGGGAGCAATGGAATTCTTTTTTTTTTTTTCTTTTTCTAATAGAGCCAGTCGTGATCTTCCCACTTCTGTTAGAACTAGTCAAAACTCTGTTCATTTACCCAATATGATATACAAGTAAATGATCAACTCATACATTGGTGAGACCATGTTTCCAAATGCAGTTTTTTCTTACCCAGCAAGTATAATAAATTTAGTTTTGTCTTTTATTTGTTTTTGTGTTCTTACTAATGCTTGTTCCATGAAATGCATTTGTCTGGTCAGACTTCTATGTGCTTGTATTCACCATGTAACAAACAGTTTGGAGCATGAAGAAATCTTAAAGATATATGTTGCTCTTAAGCTAGTAGTCTCTTAAACCTCTCTCTGAATTTTTGCTCAAATATCATAAAGGTTAATAGTTATGGGGGTTTTGTTACAACTAAATGAATAAAAAATAAAGAAATACTTTGAAAATTAAAAATGCTTAAAAATGTTAACTATTATTATAGTATATCAATGCAGCTACTATTTTTTCTTAAATTCCACCATAGCAAAAGAAATATAATGCAGAAGTAATAGATATTGAGAAAACACTTATGAATTTAAAAATGCTTCCTTGTCACTTTAGAAGTAGGTGCTATTTTTTGAGACCCTGAAATTCATGAAATTAAAAAAAAAGACATAGCAAAAAAACATAACTTTTGTAAACTATCAATTTAAAAAAATGTTTCACTGTCTGCATTACCTACCACATCATACTCAATGTTGGAGCGGATAAATAAATATGCATAAAAACCATCACCTAATCTCAAATAACATACATTTATTTAAGCAGATAAGATCAATGCATACCAAATAATTAAAGAATGATGTAATACTAAATGATCCAGACTAAAATGCAATGTGAGTTCAAGTAAACTTTGTAAATGAAATATTAGCATTCCTTGGCAACAAGAATTTCTTTTAAAACAGGAGAACTGCAGTAAGAAAGAAATCCACCAGATTAAAAGAAATAAGTTCTAAATCCGACTGAAGGTGTTAAGAGCAAAAGTGATCTTGAAATTCATTTACATGATACAGGAAACTACACTCTCATTTTTCATTTTATAATTATTTTGTCTCTAAAAATCTTTACTGTACCTAATATTTACTGTATCTAACATTCGCTGTATCTATCTTTGAGGAAGAAAATCTTATTGATTTGATGAATAAAATTCTAATTAAATAAGTAAAAAACAAAGGTTAACAGTATGATGTAACCATCTTCTAGTGGATTAGTTTCAATAGCATTTAAGTGCCTCATAACTTAAAAATCATAGTTTGTGAAACAAACTATTAATGACATGGCTTCTTATCACTTAAAGCAGTAAACATTCTTAGGTTACAAGTTAGAAGAAAATAGATTTCATTTAATTAATATAATTAGAAAGTTTTACAAGCACACATATTTCTCAAACATACACAGAAAATTGAGAAATGTTGGCTCTCGGCATCAGATAAGCTACAGAGCGTGTCTCTAACAAAAGGAGAGCCAAACTTTAAAAACTTTAGAAGTATACTTAGAAACTTTAAATTATGCTCTTAACTAATTAATTTAAATAATGTATGATAAGGAGAATTAGAATATATCTAGAGATGAAAGAAAATACATGTATCAAAATTTGCAGGATATAGCTTACATAGTACTTAAAGAGAAATTTATAGCCTTAAATTCTTACCTTAAGAAAGAAGAAAGGTTGAAATTTAATAAGCTAATTGTCAAAGTTGAGACATTAGAGAAAAACAAAAAGAATTGTACTAAAGAAAATGAAAGTAATGAGATGATAAAATAAAAGCAGTAATTGGTGCCCACTTCACCAGCACAACTACTGAAATCAGAACAATACTGAGAAGATTAGCATGGCCCCTGTGCAGGAATGACGTGCAAATGCATGTAGCATTCCATATTTTTGAGCTGCAGGACAAGATGAAATATAATAATATCCATATAATAAAGATATTATATCACCTTCTCCAGAATGAGAAGAGGAGGAGCAAGGGTGGAAAACCTGTTTGAAAAAGTAATGACAGAAAACTCCTGAACTTAATGGAAGAAAAAGTCATGCAACTCCAGGAAGCACAGGGGTTCCCAATCAAGATGAATCCAAAGAGGCTCACTCCAAGACACAAAATAATTAAAATGGTAAAATTCAAAGACAAAGAGAAAACCTTAAAGGCAGCAAGAGAGAAACAGAAACTAGTATAGAAGGGAGTTCCAATAGGGCTAGTAGCTGACTTCTCAACAGAAACACTACAAGCCAGAAAGGAATGGCAAGAAATATTCCAAGTTATGAACAGCAAAGTCCTGCAACCAAGACTATTCTATCCAGCAAGGCTCTCATTTAAAATGAAGGTTAAATAAGAAGTTTCCTAGACAAAAGAAGGCTAAAAGAATATACCTCCACCAAAACAACATTGCAAGACATGCTTAAGAAGATGAAGAAAAAGAATGAGAGAGAGGAACACAGGTACAAAGGGGGGAAATGGCAATGATTAAGTACCTATTAATAATAACCTCAAATGTAAATGGATAAGTGTTCCAATCAAAAGGCATAGAGTAGCTGAATGGATAAGAAAACACAACCTGCATATAGGCTACCTACAAGAGACCCACCTCAGAACAAAAGAAAAACACAGATTGAAAGTGAAGGGTTGGAAAAAAATATTCCAAGCAAATGGACAGGAAAAAAAGCCAAGGTAGCAATACTCATATCAGACAAAATAGATTTCAAAACAAAGGCCATAAAAAGAGACACAGATGGACACTTCATAATACTCAAAGGTAGAATCCATCAAGATATAAACATTGCAAACATATATGCACTCAACATAGGAGCACCCAAATATATAAGGAAAGTCTTGAGGGACTTCAAGAAATATATAGACAACAACACATATATAGTAGGGGATTTTAACACCCCACTGTCAACAATGGATAGATCTTCCAAACAAAGAATCAGCAAGGATACTGTGGCACGGAACAATACTCTAGAAGTCTAGATCAAATGGAATTAACAAATATATACAGAACTTTTCACCCCAAAGAAGTAAAATATACATTCTTTTCAAATGCACATGGAATATTTTCAAAGATAGACCACATGATAGGACACAAAACAAAACTCAACAAATTCAAGGAAATTGAAATCATAGCAAGCATTTTCTCTGACCACAAGGGCTTGAAACTAGAAACCAACCTTAAGGAAAATACTCAAAAACAGTCAAATTCATGGAGACTGAATAACATATTATTAAATAATGAATGGGTAAACAAAGAGATCAAGGAAGAAATCAAAAAGTTTCTGGAAACAAATGAAAATGAACACACAACAGTCCAAAACCTATGAGACACAGTGAAGACAGCCCTGAGAAGGAATTTCATAGCAATACAGGCCTACCTAAAAAAGATAGAAACATTTCAAATAAAAAACCTAACCTTATATCTATAAGAACTGGAGGAACAACAACAAACAAAACCCAGAACAAGTAGAAGGAAGGAAATAATCAAGATCAGAGCAGAATTAAATGACATAGAGACTGAAAGAACAATTCAAAGGATCAATAAATCCAGGAGCTGGTTCTTTGAAAAGATAAACAAAATTGACAAGCCTTTAACCAGACCCATCAAGAATAAAGACAGTAGACACAAATAAATAAAATCAGAAATGAAAGAAGAGAAATTACAACCAATACCACAGAAATACTAAGGATTGTAAGAAATTACCACAAACAACTATATGCCAAGAAATTTGAAAACTTTG
Source organism: Mormoops blainvillei (assembly GCA_004026545.1). Lineage (NCBI taxonomy): Eukaryota > Metazoa > Chordata > Mammalia > Chiroptera > Mormoopidae > Mormoops > Mormoops blainvillei. The sequence continues at coordinate 39,327 of PVJD01000285.1, read as the reverse complement.
GTGAAATGGACAAATTTCTAGAAACATATAATCTTCCAAAACTGAATCAAGAAGAAGCAGAAAGCCTCACTAGACTGATAACAGCTAGTGACATTGATCAAAAACTCCCTGCACACAAAAGCCCAGGACTGAAAGGATTAATAGGAGACTTTCAGAAAACACTTAGGGAGGAGCTGACCCCTATCATTCTCAAACCATTCCAAAATCCAAGAAGATGGAAGACTCCCAAATTCTTTTTATGAAGCCAGCATCATCCTAATTCCAAAATGAGGGAAGGACACAACAAAGAAAGAAAGACACAACAAAGAAAGAAAACCACAGGCCAATATCCCCGATGAACATAGATGTTAAAAATCCTCAAAAAAATATAGGCAAACCAGATCCAGCAATACATTAAAAACATCATACACCATGATTGAGTGGGATTCAACTCAGGGATGCAAGGACTGTAAAATATTCCAAATCAATAAATGCAATATATCACATAAACAAAATGAAAGACTAAAATTACTGATCACATCAATATGCAGAAAATGTATTTGATAAGGTACAGCACCCATATATGATAAAAACACTTAGCAAAATGTGAGTAGGGGGAGCATACTTCAACATAATAAAAGTCATATAGGAGAAACATACAGCCAACATCATAGTCAATGGGCAAAAAATAAAAGTTTTCTCCCTAAGATCAGGAACAAGACAAGGATGTCCACTTTCACCACTTCTATTCAACATAGTATTGGAAGTCTTCATCATAGCCATCAGACAAGAAAAAGAAATAAAAGGCATCCAAATTGGAAAGGAGGAAGTAAAACTATCATTGTTTGCAGATGATATGATAGTGTACATAGAAAACCCTATAGACTCCACCAAAAAACTACTCAACATACTAAGTGAATTTGGCAAAACAGCAGGATATGGAGTCAATATTCAGAAATTGAAGGCATTTTTGTACACCAACAATAAAATATCAGAAATCAGGAAACATCCCAGTTGCTGTAGGAACAAGAAAAATAAAGTATCCAGGAATAAACCTAACCAAGGAGGTAAAAGACCTGCGCTCAGAGAACTACAGAACACTGAACACTGAAGAAAGAAATTAAGGAAGACACAAATAAAAGGAAGCATATACCGTGTTCATGGATTGGAAGAATTAGCATCATCAAAATGTCCATACTACCCAAAGCAATGTTTAGATTCAATACAACCCCTATTAAAATATCAATGACATATTTTACAGATATAGAACAAACATTTCAAAAATTTATATAGAACCATAAACAACCCCAAATAGCTGCAGCAATTTTGAGAAAGAAGAACGAAGTAGGAGGGATCACAATACCTGACATCAAACTGTATTACAAGGCCACCGTAATCAAAACAGCCTGGTACTGGCCTAAGGAGAGGCACATAGATCAATGGAACAGAATAGAGCCCAGAAATAACCCCATGTCCCTGGGGTCAATTAATATTTGACAAAGGGGGCAGAAGCATAAAATGAAGTAAAAATAGCCTCTTTAATAAATGGCGCTGGGAGATCTGGAGAAGTACCTGCAAAACAGTGAAACTCAACCGCCCACTTACACCCATACACCAGAATAAAATCGAGATGGATAAAAGACTTTAATGTAAGTTGTGACACCATAGAAGTCCTAGAGGGGAACATAGGCAGGAAAATTTCAGATACCCCATGCAGCAATGTTTGCACTGCTATGTCACCTAGGGCAAGGGCCATAAGGGAAAGAATAAACAAATGCGACTACATCAAAGGATTGAGGGTGGGAGGTGGGGATGTGGTGGGGCTGGGGAAAGGGGTGGCAGGAAAATGTTGACAAAAGAAAAATAGACGGGGGAGGCTAAGAAATGTATAGGAAATTAAGAAGCCAAAGAACTGATAAGTACAGCCCATGGACATGAACTAAGAAGTGTGGGGATGATGGGATGGGGTACAGGGCAGAGGGGATAACGGGAAGAAGAAAATGAGACAACTATAATAGTATAATCAATAAAGTATACAAAAAAAAATCTGTTTCCCATATTCACAACTATAAACCTACTTTTGCTCCACCCTGTGTAAAGTCTATGTAATGACATATGTATGGTATAATAAGCTACCATTTACTGAAAATAAAATAAAATAAAATAAAAAGCTCCTGTGTGGCTGAAATAAACATCAGTAAAATGAAAAGGGAACCAAGCATGTGGGAATATATATTTCCTCACGATAACTTGGACAAGGGTTTGATCTCAAAATATATAAAGAACTCACATGACTCCACACCAAGAAGACAAACGATCCAATTAAAATATGGGCAAAGGACATGAACAGACACTTCTCCAAGGAGGACATACGCAGGGCCCAGGGACATATGAAAGGATGTTCAGCATCACCAGCCACCAGAGAGATGTAAATTAAAGCCACAGTGAAATACCACTTCACATAGGTTAGAATGGCCATTCTAAACAAATCAACAAACAGCGAGGTTGTGGAGAAAAGGGAACCCTGGTGCACTGTTGGTGGGAATGCAGACTGGTGCAGCCACTGTAGAAAGCAGTGCGGAATTTCCTCAGAAAACTAAAAATGGAACTGCCTTTTGACCCAGCAATTCCACTGCTAAGATTATGCCCTAAGAATCTTGAAACACCAATTCAAAAGAACCTATATACCCCTATGTTCATAGCAGCACAATTTACAATAGTCAAGTGCTGGAAAGAGCTTATGTGCCCATAAGCAGATGGGTGAATCAAAAAACTGTGGTACATTTACACAATGGAATACTACCCAGAAGAAAGAAAGAATGAATTCCTACTTTTCATGACAGCATGGATGGAACTGGAGAGCATTATGCTCAGAAATAAGCCAGGCAGTGAAAGACAAATACCATATGATCTCACCTATAAGTGGAACCTAGTCAACCAAACAAGAGAGCAAAATTGAACCAGAGACACTGAAATAAAGAACAAACTGACAGTGACCAGAGGGGAGGGTAAAGGGGGATAAGGGGAAAAAGAAGGGGAAAGACCAAGTCAAGGAACATGTATGTATAAAGGACCTATGGACATGGACAACAGGGTGAGGACTGACTGGGAGACTGGGAGTTGGGCAGGGCAGGGGAAAGCAACAGGAAAAAATTGGACAACTGTAATTGAACAACAATAAAAAAAAAAAGAAATAAAAGCAGTAATAGAAGAAGAGAGCAATGATATCATAACGAAGATAAACATAGCCAAAAATTCATTTTTGAGAAGACTATAATAAAATAGATAAAAATTTCTGCTGAAACTGATCAAGAGAAAAAGAGTTGGTGCACACATACAAACATGTGAACAATTAGAAAAATGGAAATCTAGCAAAGATGCATCAGAGGTCAAAGAGATATAAGAGAATTATATGGATGGTTTTATACCTATTAAACTTAAAACGCAGATTAAATAAATACATTGTGGAAAGATTATAAACAAAATTGCCTAAAAGAGAAATACACAACCTAAACAGCCCTATAATATTTAAAGAAATTGAAATAGCACTTAACAATTTTTCCTCAAAGAAAATATCAAACCTGGCTGTTTTGTGGACTATTTTAGTTTTATACTAAATTGTCCAGACAGGAGAAAAAAAAAAGGAGCATACTGAAGCTCATTTCACAACACTGAAATTACCTGGATCCTAAAATTATGGAAGAACGGCAAATAGATGTGAAATTATAAGCCAACTCATTCACGTACATAGACTCAAAAATATCTGTTGGCTAAATTAATCCAAACAATATCTATATGAAAGTATAATTGATCATATCCAAGGGCTATATGTCAGGAATTCAAAGTTGGTTTAACATTAGAAAATCTATTTAAAGAGTTCAGTGTACTAATAGATTGAGAGTAAAAATAAATAATCTCGACAGGTTCAGAAAAAATATTTGATAAAATTGAAAGCCTGCTTATGATTTTAAAAAGTTACACTGTTATCAAATTAGAAAGAGATGAAAATATACACAAACAATTTACAAAAAATATACTTAATGATCAAGTGTTAGCATTCGGGAACAAGACAGCGATGTATGATACCATCATTTCTAATAAATATTGCTCCAGAGACCATAAAATTCAGATTCTCATACATCGTGCCAGAGACTTCCAAAAATATCACCACTTCAAAGCCACAGTCTCGGCCAGTATGTGTCACCTCATGCAGGGATGATAGCTCACACACACCAGCCTTTTCTTAGAGTGATTATCCACAGCACAGCCTCCCAGATCATAATTGAAGTTCGTATTTAACAGAGAGCATTAGTCCCCCCAAAAAAAATCTCTGTGGATCTAAACTGATCCCAGTCCTTACAGAATCAAGGAAGGCCTGAAACACGTCATGATTCCTCTACGGAATTTGGGAGGTTGCCTGCAGTCACTGAGGGTTGTAGGAGCTCATAAAACCCCCATGTTGGGACAAACCGTGAAGTCCAGAGGACCCCAAGTGAGGAAATTCTTTATTCACTATGCTTATCTGAGAAATTCTTCATTAGCACCCTTTCTCAGTCTCTCCGCATAACTGAAATTTCCCATTTCTGATTCCTGAAGAAGGGTAATCCCGTTGCTTTGTAACAAGTTACCACAATTTTGGTGGATACAACAGAAATTAATTCTCACAGTTTTGGAGCCCAAAAGTCCAAAGTCAGTTTCGCTGGGACAAAATCAAAATGTTGGGAGGGGCTCGCTCCCTTCAGAGCTTCAGGGGAAAATTCTTCCCTGCTTCTCCCAGCGTCAGGTTGCTGCCACTGTTATTTGACTTTTGTTGTATCACTCTGACCTTAGCCTTCATGGCCACATTGCCTCCTCCTTTTCTGAGTGTGTCCTCTCCCTCCGTCTCACTCTTAGAAAGATATTTGTGATTGGCTTTAGGGCCTACTTGGATAATCTATGATCATCTCCCCATGTCAGCTTCCCTAAACTAATCACATCTGCAAAGACTCTCTTTCCTTATAAGGTAATAATATGTACAGGTTCCAGGATTAAGACCTAGTATCTCTGGGTCGCCATTACTTAGCCCACCATTCAAGATGACACAGCGTCATGAAGAGCAACTGGGGACTCTGACCAGGAGCAGCCTCCATGCCCACCCCCCCCGCAGGGCTCCACTGGGCTTTACCTGGGATGGCTGCCCTCAAACATGTGGTAACACTAGGTTCTGTCCCTGCAGGCCAAGCAGTAAAAATGTCTGTGACTACCGTCATGGGAAAAGGCAGTGACAGGTTTGCAGTTGCGGATAGAATATATAAAAGATAACTTATTTTAATTTAATAACACATCAGCATGCGCAAAATTAAGAGCATGTGCCCACTGACTAGCACAGAATTTGACGTCTCCTAGGAGGCCACTGAGTGGGTGTCGAGCTGAGCCGATGACTACATAAAGATATTTTTTCAAAGGAGATTGTCTTTGGAGAAAATGTTCCTGGCTTACTTTATCACAGTAAAAATTGTAGAAAACTTACCAGAATAGTTATATTTAAGCAAGGCTTTTTTTAGTTAAAAAGGACAAATCTCCTTTAAAAAAGAGGATTGGGGTGGATTACTGTAAGAATATACACGGTGTGCACCGGTTGGACTTGAAGTAATCCCTCTTCACCACTTTTCGCCCCTCATAGATTTATTTGCCTTTGCCCCCTTTAGGCTCACTGTGCTTTACCCCAAATATACCCACTTTTTCATTGAATGGGACCCAAACATACCCATGATGACTACCCCATATAATTAGCGTCTGAGAAACTTTTGTCAACTTTCTTCAGAATGGCTTACTTCATAAGTCAGAATGTCTGATGGTTCCTGTTTATCTTTTTCTACCCAGAGGTTATGGATTGGTTGATCATGGGGTCTTTGTCAAGTCAAGGGTAGAGTGAAAAAAGAATTAACGCAGGGTCATGTGATTAAAACACACCTGGAGTCTAAGGGGTTGTGTGAGTGGATCTCCCCCCAGAAGTGTATGAGGGTTATCAGGCATCTTAATCTATAGCAACAACAATCTTCTATTGGAAATCTGGATCATTAAAATTCAAATAACGTGCCCTGGTCAGTGTGACTCAGTTGGTTGGAGCATTGTCCCATAACCAAGGGGTTGTGGGTTTAATTCCCACGGGGGCACATGCCTGGGTTGCAGGTTCGATCTCCAGTCCAGGCCGGTACCGGAGGCAACAATTGGTGCTGCTCTCTCGCATCTGTGTTTCTCTCCCTTCCTCTCTAAAAACCAGTGAAAAAATGTTCTCAGATGAGGACAAAAAAAAAAAATTCAAAGAACTCCTCATTAACTCCTCATAAAGCTGACTTAAATGTAAAGACTGTAAGTTTTAAAAAGCAGAATATACCATCTGGTTGTTATAGTATAAGCATTTACTGAGGAATAGATTTTTAAAATATAATTATGCTTAAAATCTAATGTCACATTCACAATATATCACTATTCTCTCTTCATCTTTACTCTTTTCAAACCTTCAATAAAGCTACTAAAATTTCTCTCACCTTTAGTCTTACCTTCCAACTTTTTTCTCTCCTCCCCCTTCTCACTGACGTCCTCGGCTAGATGGATAGCAGGACACTAGGGGTCTTAGCATCCAAAGACGGGGCACATTCCTTCCCCTGCCCATCTATTTCTGAGCTAGCTTAGTCTCAAAAAGAGACCAGAGGCCTTGTTTTCTGCTTAGTGGGAGGACTATTCTTAAATACTGAAGAAACGAGAAAGGAGAGAAATTAGCATAGAGTTAAAAATCCCAAACCGGACCAGTACCAAAGAAGTAGTTCCTGAAAAATGTGACGTCATTTGCAGTGAAGATATACTTGGAGTGGATACTAGCTTTCCTTCACTCAGCATTTCACATTCAACCCCGCTGTGAGCTGCGAACTCAGCAAGGAACTGACTTGGGCAGGACAGTCCCTGGTGTTGAAATGCACTCCCTAGAAATGGAAATAGACATTTTGCAACATAATATCCATGCAGAAAAAGAAGTTCGTACATAGTACAGTGGCAGCTTGAAGGTTCTAGAAACACAATCTTGGGTACTGAGAAAATGTTTCACCACACTGAAACCATGTTTGGTGTGTGAAGAATATAGAAAACGTTCTCCAGGCAGAGAGGAGAGAAAGGGAGCAATTATGATAAAGAGATGCGCAAAAGTGCCCATGTGCATAAATATACTGTGTCTGGTGGTATGGAACACAGCGCCTGGGGTTTTTAGGATGTATGACAAGAGAAGGGGTAAAAATGAGACAGAAAGTATAGATTGAGGCCAGAGGTGAATGACCTGGACAATCAGCAAGAGAATTTTCTAGTAACTGGAAGATACAAAAAGCTTTGAGATAGAAGAGCAAGGTGATCAGGTCTGGGTTCAGCAAGGAGAGGGCAGGGAGTACTGGTGGATTGTTATGGGGAAGGATGGGCTGGCGGGAAGTCATTTGGGGGGCCTTTGTAACAATCCAAGTGAGAACCGCAGAGGCCTGGAACAAGAGGGATTTGAAAGACACTTCGATGGTAGAATCAACCAGATTTTTCACACTGCATGAGAGGAGAAACATGACATCTTTTTAACCAGGGCTTGCCAGCTTGACTGAAATGTGTGGATGATGCTATTAATTGAACTCAGAGGAGAAAGAACACAATTGGAATAGGTTTAGAGAATTTAGACCGAGAAAAGGGGCTGGGCGAGTTTCAGGGAATGAATAGTACTAATGGGGAATTGGGTACCATTAAAATCAGGCAAGACAACTATGTGAGTATAGCAAAAGCTATTGAATTATACAATTTAAGTGGGTGAATTGTACACTACGTGAATGATATGCCAATAAACCAGTTTAAAAAAAAGTGAGGCCAGGGAGGAAGAACCCACAAAAATGACAGAGCAAAGGCAACAGGAGAATTTCAAGGAGGAAAAGGTAAATATTCTTTAAGTTTCCCACCCTTTTTCAAATTCTATTATTTATTATTCTTATTTTATTATTCTTTATTCTATTTCCAATCTCAAATTCCTATTTAACTCCCACTAAAAGGGCCTGCAACTCGCTTTTAATGGGACCCAAATTCCACTGACTCTCTGGTTCAGTAGTAAAATCACATATTCACATTTCTCATGGAAAAAACTGGTGGCTGGAGAGAAATCAGCATTTTTATTTGATTGAGCATATGCAAAATGTCACAAGAATTTATTGCACTGTAATAAAGTGAAATGTTTTATTTGGTTAATTTTTGTAAATGACTTTTGAACAGCCATATCAGGGAAAGTTAAGAGGGAAGCTTTTAATCTGATATGCTATAACCGTGTATAAATACTAAAAGATTTGCTGAAAAAATTTTATATTACATAAATTCATCATAATCCTGAATGTTTTTATACCGGTAATAAAGTATTGGTATGTTTCTTGTTCTGTGAAGGACTAATATATGATTTCAAAATCATGCTAGAAGATGATAACAGTAAGTTTTCTATAAAAAATAATATTATTGCCAAAGAAGCACTACACTCTTTTTTGAAAAGAAAGAAAGAAAAAGCAGAAAAGGCCAATTTAGAACAATCCTGTTAAAATGCAGGCCAGAGCCTTATGGTGCTGCTCTCTGCTCAAAGCCCTCCCAAGCCTCCTGGCTCCTTCAGAATGAAAAACACGGTCCTTGCATGACTTATACGGCCCCATACCCCTGGGCTGTCCCTTCCCTACCTGCCTGACCTGCCTCCCTGTTCTCTGCCCCCATGTCACATGCTCCTGCAATGCTGGCTCTCAGTGGTCCACAAACATGTCACTCTTGACATAAGGCAATGGCTCCCGCTCTGCTCTGCGGCCAGCAAGCCCTGAGGCTGCACAGCCACGTGGCCGGCTCCCTCACCTCCTCTGAGTGCGTCTTCATGGCCTCATCCCGGACCTCCAGGTCCTCCTCCACTGCTCCACATCTTCCCAGAGCGCCTGTCCCTTCAAACGCCATGGTACTTTCTATCTGGTTTCTTGTCTCTTCACCACGCTTAAATGTTGGCCCCACAGAGGCAGGGGTGTTTGTTTTTGTTTACTCCTGTGTCACCAGCACTCAGGAGTGTGCCGGCCACATCATAAGGGGCCAAGAAGCATTTGTGAATGAAGGAAAGAATCTATTCCTTTGGGTTTGGACAATACATATTTATGCAATTATTACTGTAGAAGTCAATACACTAGACAACTGAAAAAGATTTTCCTCATTGTCCTATATTAAGAAGTGTAATATATTTCTAATTAGGACTGCACCTCTTTGAAGTGCTGAGGATCCAGGAGGAATCTTAAGTAATTAAATAATATGTACCCTACAAAGGAAATAAGTATATACAAAACATGTTTTTAGTCCAGACTATGGTTTACTGCTATTAACATCTGCATATGTATCAAATATCCATGGAAAACTAACTCAGTGAGTAATGCTGAAAATTCTGTGTATTTTTCTATATAAAAATAATTTTAGTTAAAAATAATCTTAGTGAAGTCCTTTGAATTATTTTGCTTGTGTATATACATACTTTCTTTAAATATATTTTTATTTTTTCCGCTTGTACTTTTTGTGATGCTCAATTATCAATTCTGCGTACAAAGGAAAAAATTATCTTTTTTGTTTTTTGTATCATTCTCACAAGTTTTACCGAAGAGATTTTAAAAAGGCTGTAATATAAGTTGCTGAGTGTTTGGAAGCCCATCGGGACAAGACAGAGGAATACTGTATAGTGACACTGTTGGCATAGTCCCCAGACACTATCAGCCTGACTTCCTCAGTCATTTTGTTCAGGACTAACTCTTCATAGAATTCTGCTCTGGTTAAACAAATGAGTAAATAAGTAATTGAAAATCCTTGGCATTTATACTACTTGAAAAAGTACATTTCTCAAGAGATATTGAAAAATAAACACAACTGCTCACATTTTAATGAGATTTATTTCAGAGTGTAAAAGAACATCTGGTTCATTTAGGGACATATATCATAACCTTAAGAATGTGGAGTGGCTAAAGCCCAAGAGAATAAAATTCAATGGAAAGTATATTCAGCATTATTGAAAATGTATTTTATTGCAAAACAGTAAAGATTTATGACTGAGTCATGAGGATTAGCAGTACAGTTCTTTCACTTTCTTTAATAAGTACATTATATTCATAATAGACTCATGAAACATCAGCAAGGCACAGTATACTTTTTGTTACATAATAAATAATGACTAGAACTATTATTAAATCAATTAAAATTTATATTCAAAATTCCCTAGTAAATTTACCTATAATTATTTTAGAGGTCTGTGAAGGTTTCCATCTTGCTGACCTGAATTTAATTACTACTTAATGTGCTTTATGCACATATGTTCAAAATTTTTTAAAGTTTTATAGAGATTATGATAATCAATATGTCATATTCTCCTAGTCCAGTTGAAAGGTGTATGAAAATGAAGAGAAATAACAGAGTAGAAGTTCGCTGTACATTCTTTCACATCCTGAATTTAACGGAGTATAAATATTTGTTCACTTACAAATCCATTCTTCAAGAGTAATTTCTCTGAGCATAAATAAAAGGGATTCATAATGTTACAAAGATCAAGCTAGCCAGCAAGCTGTGGGATATTTAACTAGTTCGTTATAGGAAGCAGAGTTTCTGACAGAACTTAATGGAAGAGTATTTCGGGATTTATAACAAATATTCTGACTTCAAATTTTATGATATCATTCCCTTCCGCATGAGTGTTAAGAATATGGGTGGAATTCTAGTGTAATTCTCAGAGCCCTGTGGTTAATGTGAGGTTGGAAGCCAGTTTTTCAGAGCCAGACTTCTCTGTACATTCTTCCCAGCTGAGCTCTGTAAACACCATCTATAGGCTCTTTTGACCTTAAATAGGTCCATTTGCTCCTTTTAGGTAAGTAATAAGACATTTACAGAAGTATGGTGTAACTCTTAGGCAAGGTTCCCCCAACAATGCTAAATTCAAATACGAATATTTTCTTACAGGAAGGGTCAAATTATAAAGCCTGGAACTTCCAGAAAGAAAAATGTTATACCCCCCAAATATAAATATCCCAAGAGCAAGGTATTTCTTCCATGGTTTCCTCCCAAACTCTTAGCCTCTGACCATAACTTCCCTTCCCAGTCAGCATCTGTCATGGAAAGTCAGTAACTAGGAAAAAAATATCTGAGAAGCCAACACGGAGGAATCCTCTGAGTCTAGTTAGGGTGTGCTTTCAGTAGTCTTTTCATTGTTCAGATGTGTTCTTTTCATTTCAGAGTGTCCTCAAATGTTATTCTTCCTCCTCAGTCTGTTCTACGATCTCTTGGAAGCAGGACCGACTTTATAGAGTTAGTTGACCTTGTTAGCAGCCCCATCAGGGGATGGTGGGCTGACTATCTGTCCAGAAACATCTCTCCTTCATCCCCTTAAGACAACTGATGTTTCACCATCAAAGAAGTCTTCACAACTTTGGGTTTCCATAACAGAGAAATACCAATGGAAGGCTAATTGATTCCAGACTTACAAGTCTGGTTGGACACGGGGAATGATTTTTATGTTAGGAGACCAAGTTTCCAGGTTTCCCATTGTAGCAAGGAAGAGTACAAGCACCATCTAGTTCACCTTTTATAAAATTACCATTAATATCCTGAGGCAATCCCCATAAAATATGTAAAAAATGCATTTACATCTATACTGTAAATGAGCAAGGACAGAAAATGATGTGCTGAGGGTCTAGGGCAAATTTTTCCTGATTTCTGCATTAATAGGGCTCAACTGAGAAAAAAATAATGAGTCACCCCGTACTCAAGCGAGTAAGATGGTTGGGAAGATGGAAATAAAAAACATTCTGATTTCTGTAACTTACTCATTTTAAATTTTCATTCCTACCACCCACCAGGGTCTAAAACTGCTGGTAAATAATATAGCCCCCACCCTAAAAGGTGAAGAAACTTTATGAAAAAAAAAACACAGTACATGTAAGATGGGAGAGAAAAGTCCTCAAAGAAATGCATAGTAAAGGATCTTTTAGTGCCCAACCTGGACCAAAAGGAACTACTTTCTAAGCAAAGAAAAGGCAGCAGGAAAAAGAGACTAATACAAATCTCACCTTTCTTCTCAGTCTAAAAGAATGGACCTGTATAAATATTACATCACTCAAGACTCTGTCCATTGGAAATGACAGGAAAGTTTATCAGCTCAGGTATCTGCACTGCAGATCAGGCAGAGGTGAAGCTGGCTTCCAGGGTGCTACATCCAAGTGTGTCTCTTTCTTCCCTCCTTCCCTCCTCCTTCCTTTTCTCTCTCCCTTCATCTTTCCTTTCTTCATGTCAACTTTATGCTAAGTGCAGTAGAGGAACAAAACTTTTAGCAGCCCTGTGCTCACATCCCAAAAGCTCTAAATGTAGAAAGAAAATGTGGCAGAGAAGCCAGCTCCATTTTAATCTTGACAGTGAGAGGCTTGTCTTGGGTTACATGCCCATCTCCGTGGCAGGGAGAGAGGAACATGATCAGTGTGGTCCATATCATATATCCCTGTTGCCATGGCTGGAGTAAAAAGAAGGCGGAAATGTTTTCGAAGAAAGGGTGGAAAAATAAAATGTATTTTCTACAAATGCCTGTCAAGTTTCCAAACTTTCACTAAACTGGCATCTTTCTTTTCAGGTATAGATTTGTTTTGGTACAACTTTGATATACATAATTGTACATTTTAATATGTGAAGTTTAGTGTGCTTCAATTTACCACCTGGATAGCAACCTACCTCAACAGATGTTAGTCAGGGAAGCAAGTTTTGGTCAGACAGAGGTTGATATATTAGGAGAAAAGTCATGAAAGAGTTAACTTCACTTAGATTAACCTGTAGACTCACTGAGGGCACCCTAAATGTTATAAGGTTTACTAACAGTTTAACAGAAAGGCTAAGGCTTAATTAGTTAAACTTTCTTCCATACCTATGCCACCCTTGACTTTGACAATTGCCAGATCTGTCTTTTTAAGGAGACGCCTGGAATGAGTTCCAGAGCCCAGCTCGAACCAGCTCGGGCTGGACGAAGTGGCCTGGAGGACTCTCTACTGACCTCCTCACGAACTTTCTCACTACTCCCTCAGTATAGAACTAAAATGTCCACCTGGGGGTGGGTGGCGAGATTCTTCCACTATTTTTGAACATGAGACATATATATGTATAGGCATGTTTGCTAACTGCACAGGCACAGGCATGTCCCCACCTATACATGTGATGATGAAGCTCACCTTGATTCTTCTGCATGATTTCCCTGAATAAAGATGAATCCAATCCTTTGTTCAGGGATGTGCTGCTCTGAGAGCAGTCCCGAGTGTGTTCCTTGCTTTCCGTCTTGCAATAAAGTTCCTCCTTATAACATCTTCGAGCTGTCTTTTGGCTGGCAACTACTGAGTAATTGGACCCAGTTCAGTCTGGTAACAATTGTCACACTGCATTTGCTGTGAAGTGGGTTCCTTGATCAGAAGCAATGATGTATGGAATACCATGTTGGTGAATAAGACATTCCGTAAGTCCAGGGATGGTGGTTTTGACAGTAGCATTGCAAGGAGGGCCGTCAAATCCACATCCAGAGTAATAGTCTATTGATGTGAAGACAAAACACTACCCCTTCCATGTTAAAAGTAGCCCAAAGTAATCAATCTGCTACCAGGCAACGGGCTTATCACTTTGGAGAATCGTGCCATAGCTGGTACACAGTGTTCGTCTCTGTGGCAGGTTGGACACTGAGTAGTGGCTGTAGTTAGGCTGGCCTTGGTGGATGGAAGTCCATGTTGCCGATCCCAAGCATAACCTCCATCCCAACCAGCATGGCCATTATGTTTGTGAACCCATTAGGCGGTGACCAGAGTGGCTAAGGAATAAAACAGACTGGTAGCCACAGAATGAGTCATCCTCCCCACTTGATTATTAAAATCCTGCTCTGCCGAGATCACCATTTTGTAAGTGTTCACTTGGAACACGAACAGATTCGCATTCTCTGCCCATTCCGTCAGGTCTATGTGCTCCCTCCTTCCCGTGGTGGCTGCATTCGCGTTTCCTTGGGAGTGGGGGCCTCCTTACCTTATGTGCACTGGGCGTGTCACTCAGCTCGCCCTTGTCCTGGCCAGCTTCATATCTCTGAGACCGTGTTACTAAAAGACCAAGAAAATTCTAGTTTAGAACTTCTACTATTTGACTCTGTAAAAATTGAGGAGAAAGTTAAGCATGTCAGAAGACTGAAGAGGAATAACTACTGACTAGTCCTGCCCAGAAACCATTCATTTAGGAATCCTTTTACTTAATGTCTATTTTGGGTCAGGTCGGGCAGTTTGGACTTCATGCTGAGAAGTGATTAAAACCGTTGGAAAAAGAATGACGACCTTTGATTTACAATACGTGTGGAAGTTTCTTCTCACTGCAGTATGGACCACGGAACAAAAGGAGAAGGGACTGGAAACAAGAGGACATGTAGTCTTCCTAAATGAGCATAAACAAAGTGGAAGTCACTAGACATCAGTAAAGCTTTTACAAGAAAAGAACTAGTGGTCAGTTCTTCTCCAGCCAGCCTAGCTAGGAGTTGGCAAAGGGGTATTAAGGGAGTGAGACTAAAAGAAAAGTTTCAAAAATGAGATGATGAAGAGAAAAATATGTAGATAATGATGAGATGAGAAAAAGGGAAAGGTACATTCTAGGTAAAGGGTGAACAGGCTGATAGATATCTAGTTTAAGAATGACCAGAGCATGTATGATGGCTGGAAACACCAGGTGGTTAATATAGCCCTGGACAAGATAATCGGAAGAAAGTTCAGCCCTTAGGGAGGAAATGACTCTTTTCATCAAACCCTGGGAAATTCTAATCCTGTAGTCGGGCTCACATATAAACAGGTATGCTCTGCTTTTTGAAAGTTTGCTTTTCTGAAAGACCTACATTAGCTGGTACCTGTGTTCACCAACTGAAAGAAGAAATCCGACGATGATTTTCACTTTTTCAAAATAAAGACAAAATGGGAAAAGGGCGTAGTGTTTCTTTTGGGGGGAGCAAAAGAGGCAGCACTCACCTACAGCTGCTAGAGCGGTCACCAAGCTCCTTCCCTGGGAACCACGCTCAGCCTCTCAGCGTCAAGCTGCCAGAGCTTTGAACTGTGGCTCTGAGCATCTGTGCTTTATCTCGGTTTAGTCAATGCATCTGTTAGCAAGATGTGTGGTAAGGTAATTGCTTCTTTGCTTTATCCCATTTCAGCTTACCAAAGGTTTGAAAGGTTTCAAAGGAAAGCTCTAGTTTCGGATAACAAGGGAAACCTGTATTTGGGTACCAACTGGTCCACAGTTCCTAGTTATTGTCCTAAGACAATTAATTCATTTAAGTATCTCAGGCCCAAGTTCCTCTTATGCACAATACTTTGAAGGTTGTTTAGCGGACTGTGAAACCTAATTCCGTGCTCTCATGCATTAGTAGTTCACAAACGCAGTTATTATTATTATAATTATTAATAATGGCAACTTTAAAAATTGTAGTGATATAAATTTGTGACTCTCTTCCCCAAAACTGGTAATGAATGAATATTACCCTGAAATGGAATTTTGAATAGATTCTATTTTGGGTTTCCTTTCCTTTGGTCTTCTTTAAAATATTAGCAATAGCTTCTTTGTAAAATAAAATGCATTTTTATTAAATTAAGAAATGATACCCAGTTGGGAGCAAAAGTATGTTTCATAGCAAATGAAAATTCAAAAGGAAAGCAAAATAGTGACAGATGAGACCATTACGCACAATTAGCAAATTTAAAAGGAAAAAAAGAGACAATGAATAAATTTACATTAACTTTCTTTCTGTTCCTCAAACAGGCTGAGTTAAGAAATTCTTGCATTATGGCCTTTGCACTAGTTTCTTCCTTGCCAGAAATGTCCCATTCATTTTGCTGGCTCCATTGTGTCCTTCAGACCTCAGCCCAAGAATCACCTTTTTCTATCAGCTTCCTTGAGCATCCGATCTAGCACCATCCTCCTAACCAGCAGAAAGTTATCATATTACTTTATACTGAAGCCTTCATAGCACTTATCAAAGCCTAACAAGTTTTCATTTTGTGAAGTTCCTTTGGAATATGTCAGGTGCTTCCCTTTGCCTAATATCTATTTCTCTGAAAAGATTCTTTGATGGCATTCACAAATCCAAGACCCAACATATACTATTATCTGGTCTCATCTCATCTAGACTCTCCCAGATTCAGAGTATGCTCAGAGTATGCTCTGATCCCATATGCAGCTTCCCTCCTTCTTTTCAGGAAGTCACCATCACCACGGTAGAAAAAGGGCTATTGGTAAAAGTGGGGAAAATAAATAGGGAGGCCATTATCTGTTCTCTGAATGGGGCAGACTCTTGTTTTCTGTTTTGTTTGGCAGGAAGTGAGGGAGAAATTGCTGGATTCCAGCCTTAATTCTTGCCAGTAGCTTTGTCCCATTTCATCTGACCAAATTGCTTCACCGTTGCAGTTGCAATTCTTAATTCAGCTCCACTGCTTTTTAGAAAATACTTTATGGGAAATTGTCTCAGAAAATTGTCTAATTTGGCAATAGATTGAAAGTTTTGGTCGTTTCATTCTATTACCAGCATCCTTTGTGCTGTTTTAGAGAAAGGTTAACAGTAGTCAATTAAGGGCTACTATCTAGACATTTAATCACTTCAATCTCCCTACTCATACCACTCAGACTTCTTTTACATGAACTGCTGACTAATTTAAGGGTAGGTTGTTTTTTTAAACACATGGATATAACTTTATACTTATGCTTATTAAGCTTCACCTTGTAGCATTGATTTATTGTTCCAAATTGGTGAAATCTCTTTACAATCTGTTTCTGTCACTTATTTCCCCTTCATTATATGTAACTTTGCACTTCCTGAGATGGAATAGGTTATGCTCATGGTTAGAAATTTAGCAGTGTTACTTAACTCTTTTTTTTGTATATTTTAAGTACAATTTTAATTGAAATATAATTGACTTGCAGACATATATTTACATATATTTAATTAAAATGTAACAAAAATTTACATGCTTATATATTTCATTAAAGTGTAGCTTACTATACAAATCTTGAATGTAAGTTTTCTGAATTAGCACAAAGTGAACCCTATGTAGACGCCATGTTTATAGAAAGGTAAAATTACTACCACCCCCTAAACCCCTCCTAAGCCCATCCCTTGCTTCCCAAACACTACCACCCTACTCCCCCAAAGCAGACTTAGTTATCTTCTAAAGCCATAGATTAGTTTTGCCTTTTATTAAATTATATATAAGTAGAATCTTACGGCCCCGTTCTTTTGTATCTGGCGTCTTTTATTTAATTATGTGTTTGTCAGTTTCACTCTTGTACTTGCATATATCAAAGGCTAATTTGTTTTCATGCTTTATAGTATTCCACTGCATGAATATACTACAGTCGATTTTCCCATTCTCCTGTGGAGGGACACTGGTTTTTGCAGTGTTTGGCTCTTGTAAATTGCACTACTATTCTTGTGCATGTCCTTTAGTTCTGGTATGCATGCGTTTCTTTTGGGCATATATCTAGAAGTGGAATTGCTGGGTCTTGAGTATGAGTATGGTCAGCTTTGGTAGACCATGACAAAGTGCTTGTATAAACTTACATTCCCACCAGCTATGTATTAGAGTTCTAGTTATTGCAAAACCTGTAAGGTTTTGTTTTTTTTTAATTTTACCCAGTCTGATAGTTGTGTAGTGGTAACTTATGATGGTTTTAATTTAGTTTTTCCTGATTACTAATGAGTATGAACACATTTTTTAATATGCTTAATGCTTAGTGTTCATTTGAATATCATCCTCTTTTGTGAATCCTATTCAAGTGTTTTGCCCACTTTTCTTTAGTGTCTATGAACTCTTTACATATTTTACATTGGAGCCTTTTTTCTGTCATATGTATTGCAAATTCTTCCCCTTTGTGGTTTTCCTTTTAACAAACTGAATTTCCTAATTTAATGTAGTCCATTTTTTTAATCTTTTACTTTATGGTATAATTACTGTAACTTTTTAAACAAGCATTGGTGTAACACGATAATAAAATTCTGCCGATTTTGCTCTTATTTTTCAAGGTAATTGAATAAAATTGTTGAAACATTATTCGTTTTGTTTATGCATTTTTTATCCAGTAGTTTATAAGTTACCATTGACCTTAAACAAATAAACAGCAAGATATTTCTACTTCAGGATGGGTCTACTCAGAACAAGAAAGAATTTCAATTTGAAACATGCAGTCTAGTAGCAAACCACGTGCCATGTCCAACAAAGGGAACAAAAAGAAACATGAGTGACATGGGCATGACAGTTTTCTCCTCTAGCCCCCCGGACTCCATTTTAGATGCAGTTTGTTCCTATTCATTTTCACAGTCCCAAAGGAAGGATCAACACTTTTTAGTAAGAAAATGATAAACAAATTTTGAAATTTTTACTTCTTTTTTGAAAAACAATCTCATTTCATCTGTTCTCTTCTGTTAACTAGATCGAAATCTTTTCTGACCCCCAAATGGGATCCACAGCATTTCTGTTATACTTTGGCCTATAATCAATTATATCAGTCATCTGAGAGAGTTTTAATTCACTTAGTCGACATATAACACTGTTTTAACATTAGAGAATCATATGGCCCTCTGCTTTTAATAGATGGTCTTAATTTCCCAGAACTAATTGTTTTCTAACTTAGTCTTATAGGGCTACAAGACTCAAAAGAATTTTGAAGTATTCTGTTTCTTAAATCCATGAAGTTCTCCCTCATAGCAAAATAGAATCTCTCCTATTTCTAATTGATGGCATTCTTTTATACCTAGTCTTTTACAGAAATGCAGAATGGCTGATCAGTCTGCTGTCTGACCCACCCCCCAAACTCTCATGAAGTTTAAGAGTTTTATCCCTTCTCAGTTCTCCCATGACCTATTTCCAACTCCCTTAAAAATCATTTTTGCTGTATTGAAAATGTCTTCCTCCAAATTTCGACTTTCTTTTATAAAAACATTACCTGTAACTCTTGCTTATTGTTGGTTGAGTAAATAACTGCCAAGTTCTCACTTTGCTTTGTGAATTCTGAGTCTATGCACAAACATCATCTTCAGCATATGAATGTTTTAGATTCTTTGATCAATTACTTTGTTCGTAAATAATTGGAAGGCTTTGCTTGTCATTTGGTGAAGCATCGAAGATACTTCTCATTATTGCTGCCATCCAAGTAACCTTATAAATACTTGGAAATTCTCTTATAGAAAATATTTTTCTTAGATTCTCTCTTAAGAGTTCTGAAGCTTTTCTTATCACTGCAGAGGAAAGAAATTCAAGTAAATGAAAAGGAACAGAAGCTGGAAACTTGCAGGCATATTTGTGGCTGGAAGTGATTTCACTACTTGTACATTATGCGGTTGACCTCAACGTGTGGAAAAATACAGTAAGTCCTTCATCATACAGGGTGTAGTTATAGTATCATGTAACTTAGATGGTTTATTTTTATTGCAAATATTTTATGATAAATATACAATATGCTGAAATCTTTTCTGATTAATGTCTATCTGTATAAAGAGTTTTTTATTTCTAAAAGCTTTTTTTAAGAACTCGGATTTCTACCTCTCTTTACTTCTACTAAAAAAGTTCCAACCCCACAAATCTGGAAAAATATCTTTAAGTTTATTGAAGTCATTTATTCATGGGAGTATATGGAATAAGTCAGACCTGCCCATCAGGAAAGGCAAAAAGGAAGATTTCTGAGTTACTACTATATCAGATTTGCTTATGACAAAAAATTTACAACTTTTCTACTCCAGATAACATAATTCTCTACTCTTATTAATGGTGGGTTACATTAATATGTACCGTACATAAAGAGTTTATGACCCATAAATTGTATTTTTCAAAGTAAAAATCTTTTTAATAAATAATCCTCAGAAATCATTAAACTATTTGATTCAGATTCTGATGCTTTCCATGGCCTCATTGATTTCATTAATAAGAAAAAGAAACACTCTTGTTGTATTTAATTTTAAGGACTAAGAGGGTTGTAAAAATCAATTGCTTTATTTTTCTTTGGAATCTTGAAAATTCATAGGGACTCATTATTTTGCTACACTAATCTGAATATAAAATTGAGATGATTTCAAAAATAAACTAAAATTTATATCCAGTTTCCAAACATTTTATATAAAAATTTGTTGCATATTAAGTCATATAATTATGCTTTTTATTACTCTATACTTCAATTAATCCTGTCTTTATTTAAAAGCGTTATTTTAGCTCTTTCTTGTGGCACCTCAGAAGGGGCCTGGGTCTTCAGGATGAAGCTGAACATGTCTTTTCCGGCCACTGGCTGCCAGAAACTCATCGAAGTGGGTGGTGAATGCAAACATCATACCTTTTATGGGAAGTGTATGGCCACAGAAGTTGCCGCTGATGCTCTCTCTGGGTGAAGAATGGAAGGGTCATGTGGTTCAAATCTGCAGTAGGAATGACGAACAGGGTTTCCCCATAAGGCAGGGTGTCTTGCCCCATGGCCACGTCTGCCTGCTGCTGAGCAAGAGGCATCGCTGCTACAGACTGAGGGGGACTAGAGAGGCAGAGCGCAAATCTGTGGGAGTTGGGTTGTGGGTGCCAATCTCAGTGTTCTCAACTTGGTCATTGTAAAAAAAAAAAAGGGAGAAAAATATTCCTGGTCTCACTGATGCTACTGTACCTCATTGCATGGGGCCCAAAATGCTTAGCAGAATCTGCAAACTTTCAATCAATCTCTTTTAAGATGTCCACCAATATGTTGTAAGAAAGCCCCTAAACAAAGGTAAGAAACCTACTACCAAAGCACCCAATATTCAGCTTCTTGTTACTCCATGTGTCCTGCAACACAAATGTTGGTGTATTGCTCTGAAGAAACAACATACTATGAAAAATAAGGAAGAGGCTGCAGAGTATGCTGAACTTTTGGCTAAGAGAATGAAGGAAACCAAAGAAAAATGCCAGGAACAGACTGCCAAGGGACATAGGCTGTCCTCTCTGAGAGCTTCAACCTCTGAGCCTGGGTCCAGTCAAAAATGAGATTTCCTGCCATGACCAGTGTGGCTCAGTGACTTGGGTGTTACTCTGCAAACTGAAAGGTAACTGGTTCAATTCTCGGTCAGGGCACATGCCTAGGTTATGGGCCAGGTCCCCAGTTGGGCTTGTGCAACCAATCTTACATTGATGTTTCTCTCCTCTTTCTCCCTTCCTTCTTCTCTCTCTAAAAATAAATAAATCACTTTAAAAAATGAGATTTTGTAAGAGTAACAAATATATAAGAACAAATATCCAAAAAAAGAAAAAGGAATAGTCTTATATTATCATTTAATCATGTCTGTCAACAATATTCAACAATAATGTTTTATATTAAAATTCGATATAAAAGACCAGAGATTCTCTTACAAGCAGCTAGAATCTTTGAAACACTGTTTAGAAGCAATCATCCATCAGGGTAAAAGTAGCTTTACATTTGTGAGTATGCAAAACAGTTTATTCTTGTATTATTATTTATTAATTATTGTATTATTTTCTATATGAACAACTAAAGTATATATGCTTTCTAACTTAAATTGCCTTTTTGAATTTGAGGTACAGGAAAACAAACATACTATCTGTTTCATCAACATATTACTGAGTTAAATGCAGGTTACCGAGTATGTTGTATATATATGATGACCTTTTTATATTTATAAAGCTACTTGGAAAATACAACATATCAGATGGGCTGTAGACAGGAGGGAAAAAATGTGATTGGGTGCATATGCACTTCAATTAGGTTAATTTACTTAAAGGAAAAATATAAAGTATGAATATATACAGTGTATATAACCATCTAGATGAAGTCACAGATCGCCCAAATCATGCAGGAAAGCATCTCTCAGGATTTTAAAAGGACAATAGCTCTTCTAATTATGCTTTGTTATATTTTGGGATCATATCTTCATTCTGAAAGAAATAAAATTATGATTTAAGATATTGTTGAAGAAATTTTTTAATCAAGTGAGTATTCTTGGATCCCTTGTTAAATATTAGTTGACCATATATTCATGTTTTTATTTCTGGGATCTCAATTCTGCTTCATGATCTGTATCTGCTTTTATGCCAGTACCATACTATTTGGATTACTTTAGCTCTGTAATATAATTTGAAATCAGAAAGCATGATATCTCCAGCTTTGTTCTTCTTTCTCAGGATTGCTTTGGCTATCCAGGGGTTTTTGTGGTTCCAAATGAATCAGGTTACTCACTGAGGAAAACACAGTCTCTTCAATAAACAGTGCTTGGAATATTATATATTTACACACACACATGCACACACACACACGCACGAGATACCCATTCACAAAAATTAACTCAAAATCAACCAAAGACTTAAATGTAAGACCTGAAACCATTAACTCCTAGAAGAACAGATACGGAAAAGCTCCTTGACATTGGTCTTGGCAATAATTTTTGGATACGTCATCTAAAACATGAGGAACAAAATCAAAATAAACAAGTGAGACGATATCAGACTAAAATCTTCCACAGCGGAGGAAATGATTAACAAAATAAAAATGCAACCTATGGAATGGAAAAAAATATTTTCAAACCACATATATGATAAGGGGTTGATATCCAGAATAGATAAGAAATCATACAACTCAACAACAACAACAAAAACCCCACAAATAATCCAATTAAAACATGGGCAAAAGATCTGAATAGACATTTTCCCAAAGAAGATATTCAAATGGACAACAGGTACATGAAAACATGCTCAATGTCACTGACCATGAGGGGAATGCAAATCAAAACCACAATGAGTTTTCACTTTCCATCGATTAGAATGACTATCATCAAATGGGCAAGAAATGAGTGCTAGAGAGGCTGTGGAAAAAAGGGAACCCATGTGCACTGCTGGTGAGGATATAAGTTGGTGTAGCCACTATGAAAAACAGTATGGTGGTTCCTCAAGAAATGAAATATAGAATTAGGATATGGTCCGGCAATTTCACTTCTTGGTATTTATTCAAAGAAAAAGAAAACACTAACTCAAAAAGGCATCTGCGCCCCATGTTCATTGCAGCATTATTTACAATAGCCAAGACATGGGAACAACCTAAGTGTCCATCAGCTGATAACTGGACAAAGGAAATGTGACTATACACACACACATGCACATACACAATGGAATATTACTCAGACATAAATGAAGAAAATCCTGCCATTTGTGACAACATGAATTAACCTTGAGGGTATTATATTAAATGAAATAAGTCAGACAGAGAAAGACAAATACTGCACGATCTCACTTATATGTGGAATCTAAAAAAAGCAAAAACTACTCATAGTAACAGAGAACAGATTGGGGTGGGCAGGTGAAGGAGGTCAAATGTCAAAATTCCATTTATAAGATATTTTCTGGGGATATAATGTATAGCATGGTAACGGTAGTTATCAATATTGTATATTTAAAAGGTGCTAAGAGAGGATCTTAAGAGTTCTCATCACAAGAAAAAAATTGTATGTGAGGTGATGGATGTTAACTAAATTTAGTGGGATAATCATTTTATAATATGTACATGTATCAAATTATGTTATACCCCTTAAATTTATACAGTGTTATATATCAATCATATTCCAATAAAATCAGGGGGAAAAATATGAGCATAGCCATATGCTTCTGGGGGAGAAAGCAGAGAAAACTGTCAGGTTTACCCAAAGAACATCTTTGTCTCCAGGTTTCCAGTATTCCGAAAGGCCAGTTTTCCTGTTTCCCCCACCCCTCCACAGCCCTGCCTGAGTGACTGCCATCTTGTTTGGTAAATAAATGAACTGTCGTCATAGCTCTATTTTCTCAAATATAACATTCGCATTTTTTATTTATTTATTTATTTATTTATTTATTTATTTAATTTATTTATTTTTCCTCACCCCAGGACATGCTTATTGATTTTTGAGACAGTAGAGGGGAAGAAGAGACAGAGGGAGAGAAATATTGACACAAGAGAGAAATATTTATCGGTTGCCTCTCACAGGTGCCCCACCGGGGCCGGAACCCATGAGCTAGGTAGATGCCCTGACTGGGAATGGAACCGGCAGCCTTTCAGTTCTTGGAACTCCGCTCTAACCAAGTGAGCCACACTGGTCAGGGGAAATATTTGCATTTAGAGAAAAACAAAACCTTATTCATAGGAGGTTGACAAGAATATTTTTGCTATTCATGTTCTTAAATATGTAACTTGATGAATTTTTTCTAATCCAAAGAAAAGTTAGATCTTCCTGTAACCTCCATTTTCATTCTCTCCTGGACTCTGCTATATTTTTCCAGGAGGGAAAGGTGATTTGGTGGTACTGGCAGCTGCTCTGAGATAGGGGCTTCTCCAGGATGACAGCACTTCCTGGCACTCAGGACCGGGGCGTCCAGGAAATGCTGCAGTGTGGAGACATTATACCAGTTCTTAGGGGAGGGAGGTCAACGAGCATAAAGTGACATCATAAGTGCGCCACTAGCAGAGCTTGTTATCTCAGTGAGCATCTGATGAGATTTTGTCAGCTGCTCTGATTTTCCTAAGTAGTGTGGGAAATTTAAAAAGAGGTGAGCTACATCCCTTTTTCTCACAGCTTTGTAGTGTCGAGGGACGTTAATTAGGAGCCACCCAAGTACCATTAATTGAGCAGGACAATTGATTAGCACACAGAGAGGTTTGTGTTCTGAGAAACCTGTGATCTAATCAAATGTAACATAGAAAGACCTTCTAAGAACAGCTTAATTAAGATGTTTGCTAAGTGTTTGGGAACCCAGCCAATCCAAAATTCATAAGAGATTATCATGCTTTATGATTATGAGAAAACTGTACTAGTATTTAAATTTTCTACTTACTGCTTTGCATAAAACTCCCAACTAACAATTAACTAGGAAGTAGAGGCCGTCAGAGGAAGACCTGCCTTTGCAAAAAGGCCATAATTATACATGACATTTTTACAGCCCATGCTGATTGTGTGAGCATCATACTTCTGTTCCACCAGAAATGCCAAAATGACAACATATGCTGATTTTTTTTTCCCTGAAGGATTTCAGCGTACTATGATCTAACCTTCCTGTATGTTCTCCAGCAAAACTTGGATGAAGCTTTTTGAACTGCGTAGAATGGTGAGCTGGGCAGTAGAGACACTCTGCCTCACCCTGTTCAGTCTTTTCCTAACCTCCCTCCCTCAGTTCCTCTAACTCACCTGTCTTCTGTGAAAACTGGCTGGGACTTTGCAACTGCCCATGTTCAAAAAGGATGTCTAGACCTGGGTGGCTCAGTTGGTTGGAGTGTCTCCTGGTGCACCAAAAGGTTGTGATTGATCCCTGGTCAGGGCCCATACCTAGGGTACAGGTTCAATCCCCAGTTGGGGCACATATGGGAGGCAACTGATCAATGTTTCTCCCTCACACAGATGTCTCTCTCTCTCTCTCTCTCTCCCCTTCTCTCTCCCTAAAAAAATCAATAAATATATCCTCAGATGAGGATTTAAAAAAATAAAAATAAAATAAAAGGGTATCTACTTAAAAGTCTTGGCTGTTAGCGGTTAAACTAAATAGCTGAAAAGTAAGGCTATGTGTAATTTGTGAGTAAATAAAACAAGTGACAGTCACTAAACTACTGTTCAAAAGGCTGATCTTTGTTTTACCAATGTTGTAAATGACAGACAGT
Organism: Mormoops blainvillei; assembly: GCA_004026545.1. NCBI lineage: Eukaryota > Metazoa > Chordata > Mammalia > Chiroptera > Mormoopidae > Mormoops > Mormoops blainvillei. Next base: position 13,632 of record PVJD01000285.1, on the reverse strand, counting down.
CAAAGGAGAGGTAATAAAGAATACAGTTGACTGGCTGTATGATTAAACAAAGAACTGGGAATTATTGTACTAAGTGCAGGTAAGATTTGAATGACTAGGTGCATGAGTGAAAACATTCAAAATGAGAGATATGGTGACAGATGAGTGAGCGAAGAATGGGTGAGGGAGCTAAAATTACATTTCTACCAAAAGCACTCTGACATTTTGTTAAAATTTCCAATAATTTTCAGGTTCTTTCTTTCTTTTTTACTGTTGCACAATTAGAGTTGTCCCCATTTCCCCCCATTACTCTCCCTCATTCAATCCTCCCCCCAGGTTGTATTTGTCCTTGGGTCCCTCTGGTTACTGCCAGTTTGTTCTTTATTTCAATGTCTCTGGTTACCTTTTGCTTGCTTGTGTGTTTGGTTGATTAGGTTCCACTAAGAGGTGGGATCATATGGTATTTGCCCTTTACCACCTGGTGCATTTCACTTAGTGTAATGCTCTCCAGTTCCATCCATGCTGTCACAAAGGGTAGGAGCTCCTTCTTTCTTTCTGCTGCATAGTATTCCATTGTATAAATGTATCACAGCTTTTTGATCCACTCATTTACTGATGGAAACCTAGGTTGCTTCCAGCACTTGGCTATTGTAAGTGATGCTGCTATGAACATTGGCGTGCAAAGTTTCTTTTGAGTTGGTGTTTTAGGAGTTTTAGCGTATAATCAGAGCAGTGGGATTGCAGGGTCAAAAGGCAGTTCCATTTTTAGTTTTTTGAGGAAATTCCATACTGTTTTCTATGGTGGTTGCACCAGTCTGCATTCCCACCAACAGTGCACTATGGTTCCCTTTTCTCCACAACCTCACCAGCACTTGTTGTTTGTTGATTTATTAATAATGGCCATTCTGACCTGTATGAAGTGGTATTTCATTGTGGTTTTAATTTGCATCTCTGAGTGCTAGTGATGCTGAGCATCCTTTCATATTCTGTGGGGCCTCTGTATGTCCTCCTTGGAGAAATGTCTGTTCAGGTCCTTTGCCCATTTCTTAATTGGATTGTTTGTCTTCCTGGTGTGGAGTCATGTGAGCTCTTTATATATTTTGGAGATCAAACCCTTATTTAAGGAGTCATTTGCAAATATATTTTCCCATAAGGTTGGTTTCCTTTTCATTTTGCTGATGTTTTCATAAGCCATGCAGAAGCTTTTTAATTTGATGTAGTCCCATTTGTTTATTGTTTCCTTTATATCCCTTGCCCTAGGGGACATATTGGTGAAAATATTGTTGCATGGGATATCTGAAATGTTCCTCTCTATATTCTCCTCTAAGACTTTTATGGTGTCATGACTTACATTTAAGTCTCCTATCCATTTTGAGTTTATTTTTGTGGGTGGTGTAAGTTGGTGGTCAAGTTTTATTTTTTTGCACATAGCTGTACAAATCTCCCAACACCATTTGTTGAAGTGGTTCTTTTTACTCCATTTTATACTTCTGCCCTCTTTGTCAAATATTAATTGACCACAGAGACATGGGTTTATTTATGGGCTCTCTATTCTGTTCCATTGATCTACGTGTCTGTTCTTATTTCTGTACCAGTCTGTTTTGATTACAGTAGCCTTGTAATACAATTTGATATAAGTATTGCGTAATCCCTCCTACTTTGTTCACTTTCTCAAAATTGCTGAGGCTATTTGGGGTTGTTTAAAGTTCCATATAAATTTTTGAAATGCTTGTTCTATGTCTGTGAAATAAGTCATTGGTATTTTAATAAGGATTGCACTGAATCTATTAATTGCTTTGAGTAGTATGGACATTTTGATGATGTTTCCAATGATGATTCCAATCCATGAACATGGTGTATGCTTCCATTTATTTGTGTCTTCCTTAATTTCTTTCTTCAGTGTTCTGTAGTTTTCTGAGTATAGCTCTTTTACCTTCTTGGTTAGATTTATTCCTAAGTACTTTATTTTTCACGTTGCTATAGCAAATGGAATTTTTTTCTTAATTTCTTTTCCTTATGTTTTGTTGTTGGTATACGAAAATGTCTTCAGTTTCTGAATGTTGACTTTGTATCCCACTGTTTTGCCAAATTCACTTATTAGGTCAAGTTGTTTTTTGGTAGAGTCTATAAGGTTTTCTATGTACACTATCATGTCACCCGCAAACATTGACAGTTTTACTTCCTCCTTTCCAATTTGAATGTCTTTTATTTCTTTTTCTTATCTGATCTCTGTAGCTAGAACTTCCAATACTATGTTGAATAGAAGTGGAAAAAGTGGACAGACTTGTCTTGTGCCTAATCTTAGGGGTACATCTTTTAGTTTTGGCCCATTGACTATGGTGTTGGCTACAGGTTTCTTGTATATAGCCTTTATTATGTTGAGGTATGCTCCCTCTACTCCCACTTTGCTGACTGTTTTTGTCATAAATGGGTGCTGTACTTTATTGAATGCTTTTTCTACATCTATTGATATGATCATGTGATTTTTGTCTTTCCTTTTGTTTATATGATGTATTCCATTTATTGCTTTGCAAATATTGTACAATCCTTGCATCCCTGGGATGAATCCCACTTGATCATGGTGGATGGTCTTTTTAATGTATTGCTGCATCCAGTTTGCCAATATTTTGTTGAGGATTTTAGCATCTATGTTCATCAGCAATATTAGCCTGCAGTTTTTTCTCTTTGTTGTGTCTTTATTTGTTTTGGGATTAGGATGATGTTGGCCTCATAAAAGGAGATTGGGAGTCATCCCCCTCTTGGATTTCATGGAATAGTTTGAGAAGCATACAGGTTAGCTCTTCCTTAAGTGTTTTGTAAAATTCTCCTATGAATCCATCCAGTCCAGGGCTTCTGTGTGCAGGCAGCTTTTTGACTATAGATTTCAATTTCACAGGCTGTTATTGGTCTGTTCTGGCTTTCTGCTTCTTCTTGATTCAGTTTTGGAAGATTATATTTTTCTAGAATTTGTCCATTTTACTCAGGTTTTCAAATTTCGTGGCATATAGCTGTTTGTAGTAATCTTTTACAGTCCTTTGCATTTCTGTGGTATCAGTTGTGATCTCTCCTCTTTCATTTCTGATTTTATTTATTTGGGTCCCCTCCATTTTTTCTTGATGAGCCTGGTTAAAGGCTTGTTGATTTTGTTCATCTTTTCAAAGAACCAGCTCCTGGATTTATGGATCCTTTGAATTGTTCTTTCAGTCTCTATGTCATTTAATTCTGCTCTGATCTTGATTATTTTCTTCCTTCTACTCACTCTGGGCTTTGTTTGTTGTCATTCCTCCAGTTCTGGGAGATGTAGAGTTAGGTTGTTTATTTTAAATGTTTCTATCTTTTTTACATAGGCTTGTATCCCTATGCTTACATAGGCTTGTATGAACTTCCCTCTCAGGACTGCCTTCACCGTATCTCATAGGTGTTTAGACTGTTGGTGTGTTCATTTCATTTGTTTCCAGAAACATTTTGATTTCTTCCTTGATCCCTGTGTTTACCCATTCATTGTTTAATAGTATGTTATTCAGTCAGCATGAATTTGACTGTTTTTGAGTTTTTTCCTTGAGATTGGTTTCTAGATTTAAGCCCTTGTGGTCCAAGAAAATGCTTTATATGATTTCAATTTTCTTAAATTTGCTGAGGCTTGTTTTCTGTCCTATCATGTGTTTTATCTTTGAAAATGTTCCATGTACATTTGACAAGAATGTGTATTTTGTTTGTTTGGGATGAAAGGTTCTATATCTATCAGTTAAGTCCATTCAATCTAGTGCGTCATTCAGTGCCACCATATCCTTGATGATATTTTGTTTGGAAGATCTATCCATTGTTGACAGTGAGGTGTTAATATCCCCTACTATTAGTGTATTGCTGTCTTTATCTTTCTTGAAGTCCTCCAAGATTTTCCTTATATATTTGGTCGCATCTATGTTGGGTGCATATATGTTTACAATGCTTATGTCCTCTTGATAGACTCTTCCCTTGAGTATGATGAAGTGTCCTCCTGTGTCTTGCTTTATGGCCTTTGTTTTGAAGTCTATTTTGTCTGATTAAAATACAGCTACCCCTGCTTTTTTTCCTATCCATTTGCTTGGAATATTTTTTTTCCAACCCTTTACCTTCAGTCTGTGTTGGTATTTGTTCTGAGGTGGGTCTCTTGTAGGCAGCATATGTGTGAGTCATGTTTTCTTATCCATTCAGCTACCCTGTGTCTTTTGATTGGAGTATTTAATCCATTTACATTTAAGGTTATTATTGATAGGTACTTATTCTTTGCCATTTTCCCCCTATGTGCCTGTGTTCCTCTCTTGTCTCTCACTCTTTTTCTTCATCTTCTTAAAGCAGTATGTTTAGCATATCTTGCAATGCTGGTTTGGTGGAGGTATATTCTTTTAGCCTTCTTTTGTCTGGGAAACTCCTTATTTTGCCCTCCATTTTAAATGAGAGCCTTGCTGGGTAGTGTAGTCTTGGTTGCAGGCCTTTGCTTTTTGTTACTTGTAATATTTCTTGCCATTCCCTTCTGGCTTGTAGTGTTTCTCTTGAGAAGTCAACTGTTAGCCTTATTGGAGATCCCTTGTATGTTACTTCCTGTTTCTCCCTTGCTGCCTTTAAGGTTCTCTCTTTGCCATTTAATTTTGTCATTTTAATTATGATATGTCTTGGAATGGACCTCTTTGGGTTCATCTTGATTGGGACCCTTTGTCCTTTCGGGACTGTGTGACTTTTTCTCTCCTCAAATTAGGGAAGTTTTCCATCATTACTTTTGCAAACAGTTTTTCTATCTCTTGCTCTTCTCCTTTCTTTCTGGTATCACTATTATATGGATATTATTACATTTTATGTTGTCTTGCAGTTCCCTTAACCCCTTTTCATTCTTTTTGAGGTTTTTTTCCTTTTCTTGATCTTCCTGGGAATTTTTTTCTACCTTGTTCTCCAGCTCGCTGATTTGTACCTCTGCTTCATCTAGCCTGATTTTGATTCCTTCTACTGGGTTCGTCAATTCAGAAATTGTATTTTTCATTTCCTCCTGGCTCTTATTGATAATTTCTGTGCCTTTTTTTGTGCTGATGTAGTTTGTAGTAAATTTCTTGTAGCTTCCCTGTAGTTTTTGCTAATTCTCAGTGAGCTCATTGAGCTTCCTTATAACCATTGCTTTGAGCTCAGTATCTGATAGTTTACTTACCTCTCTTTCTGGGCATTCCTCCTCTTCTTTCAACTGGGGATTCTGTCTTTGTCTTCACATTTTTTGGGGAACTCTTCTTGTTTTCCTCTGCTTCTTTAATTGATCTTTTTTGACTCCCTGTGTTTGTGGTGTGAACCACAGCAGGAGATCTGTGGGATTCAGCGATGCAGTCTCCTTGATGTCCTGAACTTGATGCTCTTGGAATGCCCTTTATGCCATTTATATAGGCTTTCTGGATGTAATTGGGCCTTGATTATTGTTTGGTTTTTCAATGGTGAGTCCTTCCCTCCAGTTCGTTGACTGAGGGTCTCTCCACCCACCACGCCTTGTGTGCTGTTGTGCAGGTCCTTCCAGAACAAAACCTTAAAGCCCAGGAAACAAACCCACAACCATAAAAATAACTCCCACACACAATCCCACTATCAACAGAAAATGAACCAGTATTAATATGGGTATAAAGAGATTAAGACTATTATAAGAAAGGAGAGCAAATATGAGATGACCTACTGAAAGAAAAATGATTTTGAAAGGGTAGAGTGAGGAGAACTAATAAGAGCAGGAAATCAGAGCAATGCGAAGAGAGAAAGTAAAATTTACATCATAAATAAAAAAGGGAATTAAGAAGGAAGAATGAAGAGAAGGGAAAAGTATAGTATTAGGTTTAACAGAAATTAAAATACAATAAAACAAAATAAAATGGGAAAGAAAAAGGAAAAGAAGTAAGTAAATAATAAAAAATAGGAACCAAATTGGAGAGAAAGATTCACCAGGTACTCTCAGCAACAAATGAGCTAAAATTAAGATAGGTGGGATTGGAATAAGAGGGGGAAAAAGAAAGAATGAAAAACTTAAGAGATGTCTAGAGGAAACGCAAGTGATTTTGAGGTGACAGAGGGAGAGGGGATACTAAGAGTGAGGAACAAAAACCAGCTAAGACAGGGGAAAATTAAGATTTGAAATGAAAAGGAAAAAAAAAAGGAAAAAAACCCCACAGGGTGAAAAAGAAAAACAAACAAACAAACAGGTTAACACAGGGCAAAATTAAAATTTGAGACCCCCCAAAAAAAGAGCAGGAGAGGGGAATGGTAAAATCTGAGATTTGAAATACAAAATTAGTGAAGATCATCAGATAAAATTGAAAAAATGCAACAACTACCCCATCTACAACCAATGAGCAAAGATTGCTAAATGTGAAGGGACAACACTGGTATTTTAAGAGCGAGAAAAAGAATGTGAAATGATCATTGACAAAAAAATTGGTTATAAGAGGCTGGACTGGGGAGAGATAGTAAGAGAGCAGAATGGAAACAAGTTGTAACAAGAGAGAAAAAATTTAAAATGAAAATAATAAGAGGAAAGAAGAAGGTAAAGTGGTGTAAGAGAGGGGAGGGGCAAAATTTGTGAATTGAAATAAACTAGTATAAAATCTAGTGACTTAATATGCACAAACTTGAAGGACAAGAAATGAATGTTAAAAAGTTATGCAGGAAAGAAAACATTGCAACTCATGGAGAAGATCATGGTGGATTTCATCTCGGTAGCATCTAGTATTTACCACTGTTTTTTTCTTTCTGGATCCGCCTCTGGTGATGTCAGATGGTGACTCCGTTTGACCTTAGGCAGCCTGTTTGAGACTTCCAGGGATCTACTGTCTGTGGCTGATTCCTTCAGTTGTTAATCTTGTCACTCTGCCCTCAGCAGTCAGGCTTAAGCATGACAGGGTGGGCAGAATCCCTTCTGGGGGCGGGATTATTGTTTCCCCTCAGGCTGCTGCTCAGAGGGGAGTGGTCTGCCTGAGGAAGATGGCTGCTGCTGTATGGGGGATGACTCAGCACCAGGATCCCCATGGCTACTCTCTCAGTTCTCTCCCCAAAGCTTCCATCCCCAGCCTCTCCTCAAGGGTCTCTAGTCCATTCTGCCACGCCCCTTTGCAGGAGCCCAGGGTAAGTGGAGGCAAATGAAAATGTATGCGTTTGCTCTTTAAAATGGTTCATTGCACCTCCAGTTGTCTATCTCTAGCAGAGAGCAACCGTGCCACTTTTCACCACTGGTTGTTATCTGTGTACTTTTCAGGCTCTGGTGCTCTAGACTTGGGCTCCCAGCTTAGGGCTTAAACCCCACTCTTCTCAGGGGGATCCAACCGGCAGCTTAAATATGACTCTGGCACTTCAGCTGCAGCTGCTGCCTGTGGGCTCCCAGCCAGCCCTCTCTCATCGGCACTGCACTCCCTACCAGTCACGTTGTGCTGAAGCTGATTGTTCTGTCAGTGGTTATAAGGTTTTCTCTCACTATAATTCAGTTGTTTGATTCGGGTTATTTCTCCACAATTTAGTTGTAATTCTAGGTTGGTCCTGGGATGAAGTTAGTGTAACTTCCACTTACTCCTCTGCCATCTTGGATCTCAGGTTATTTCTATAAATGTTAGAAATAACCATTGCTCATCCTTCAGATTAATACTAAGTGACTGAAAAAATAGAATGTCTACATGTAATTCTGAACAGATCTTTACCAAATATTTAGTAACCATAACATACACTTGAAAAAGAATTCAGAAAAAAAGCATGAAAAAAACACCTTGAGCCCTAAAGCTCATCAGTCTGTGTACCTACTTTAAATGTACTTTAAATAGAAGGAAATGGTTACTATATATCAATATCATCTGTGGCTCAGAGACCTAATATTCCCTTACGTGTCCTTTTCTCTTGTTCTCTTCTGTTTATTGTCTATTTTGTTCATTAGCATCTCTACTATGTAATGGTAAAAAGGAGGACAAAAATTCAAATTAGTTCATTTTTCTGGCTACGAATGATCTGGTTTAATATTTGATTAGGAAGAGGTTTGAATGAAATTAGAGATTTCAGTTATTCATGTCACCTCTGATTTTTGATTCCAGGAAAAATGAGAATTAGTGAGCTCTGCAAAAGAATGGATAGATTATATTTCTCTTAAGTAAGTAGCTTAAGTTCATCTTGTCATAAATAGTTTAACAATGCTCTGCATATTTCATACATTATTTCACTGTCTATGAGAATTCAGAAGGCATATATATTAACCAAATACTCCACAGACTATACAGGCAAATTCTGTCAACTTAATCCTTTTGAAATAGTTGAAAATCTGGAAGTAAATGGAAGTTCTGAGCCAAATAAAAATAAGAGCTCATGTATTTATTTCATAAAAGCACACACAGCATCTCAGTTCTGAAACATAGATCAGTTTTATAGCTGGCAAGGACCTGAACAGTTTCACATCCCTTTGCGTAATTAACTTGTTATATGCAATATATGGTGATCTAGAGTTTCTCAGAAAACTTTTCGTTGTGTTCAGTGTCAACAGAATAGGAAAATCAATTCGGTTCAGTTCAATTCAATTAAACAGACATCATCCATGGTCTCAGCTCCTGGGGAGCAGTCCTTGTTATTCCTTGCAATTAATCAGTCCCCTTACTGGTTCCAACTCCTTTATCTGTGCCCTTTATGGTAGCATTTCCTGCTCCTGCTAAAATTAGGATTCACTCCCCTTCCCGTTTGTCCTTTCAGCTTCCATAGTACTTTTGTACATAATTCCCCGTGTTCTTGTCCTGTTCCCTGTTTCCTGCCTGCACCCTGACCGATGCGTCAGTTAAGGACAGGTGGTGGTGATGAGAATTAGGGGCCTAGGACATAGCCAAGTAGAGTCAAGTAGAGAGTATACATATTTGTTGTTTTTAATTTCCAACCCCTTGCAGTCTGTTAATTACATACATTGTATAAAATACAACATAATGTCCCAGAAATGTCAAATTGCTATAAAAATTTCTAAACAGATTTCCATTTTCTACACTCATCTTGTCCTAGAGCAGTTAACAAACAATTCAAAGACCACTGCTGGTCCACAGACAGCCTTTTGAGCAGCGTTAGTCTAGTCAAGGGCTAGAAAAAAGAAAATTCTCTGAGATCAGAAAATGAGGTAGGAGTTAGAGATCAAAATTCTGAAGCCCCTTGTAAACCTGTGGCAGTTGGAGACACAGAATTAGGAAAAAACTCAGAGAGAGAGTGCATGGGCTGAAACAGAAGCGGGCTGAGGGCAGAATGTTAGCCAGCACTGTAATGTGGCCAACAGCAAGCAGACAGTTGAGGGAAACAGGAAATGAAGGTGAGAACAGAGAAGCTAGAGGAAGAGAGAGAAGCATGGGCTCCGTGCAGCCTGCCATTTGGGTCCATTGAGATGGGCACCTTGCCCCACGTGCCTTAAAGAGGAACTTAGCTCAGTGTACTCTACTAATTAAGGCAGGCTGTAATGGACTAAATGTTTGTGTAACCCCAAATCCACACACTGAAATCCTATCCCCAAAATGATATTATTAGTGGGTATGGCCTTTGTAGATGATTAGGTCATTAGGGTGGAGCCCTCATGAATGAGATTGGCACCCTCCTAAAAGAGACCCTCACAGAGTATCTTGCTCCCCTCCCCTTTCTACCATGTGAAGACAGCAAGGAGATGGACGTCTATGATCAACTGAGAAGCAGGCTCTCACCAGACATGGAATCTGCCAGCACCTTGATCTGGTCTTTCAAGCCAACAAACACCTGTTGTTTGTAAGCCTCCTAGTCTATGGTATTTTTATTATCACAGCTCAGACTAAGACACAAGCACATTAATGCATTACAGGTTTTAGAATTACATCAAATGATTAACATAAAGGAGTTGGAGTAAGCTGGAAAAATCCAGTCACAGAAGACACTGCTTTACTTGATGACACAAACAACTTGTGAAGCGTCAGTGTCATCTAACAGAACTTTCTACGGTGATGGAAAGTCTTCTTTTTTTATTATTTGTGCCATTTAACAGGATTTAGCCAGCCACATGTGACTACTGAGCACTTGAAAAGTGACTAGTGTGACTGAAAAACTGAAGTCTTCCCCCAATTTAATTTTAATGTATTTAAATATAAATAGCCACGTGTGGCTAGGAACTATCTTATTAGATAGATGATTCATATGACTGATACATAGGCAAGTTTGGTTTAGAGTAGAAGACATATAAGCTTTGGGGTCACATGGTTCAGCACTTAACCCTTTAACTACTAAGTCTGTGACCTTAGATTGTCATTGATCTTCCCTAGGCTTGAGCTTCTTGTTTGTAACTGAGGGTCATATTTATGTTTAGGGGCATTGTGAGGTCTAAAAATTAGGCATGTAAGTTGCCTAACACAGACCAATAAATAATAGCTATTAGTTAATATTAAATAGGTCAGTATTCATGAATAAATTCAATTGTTTTGATTTCTCTAATCATCACCATTAACGTAATAAACCATGAAATATGCAATAAGAGATAACCTTTGGGGCTGTAGCCTCTGGTGGAGTAGCCTCTGGATGGCCTACCATAGAAACTTACAGCATTTTTCTAGTTAGTGATGTTCTTATCTCAGCCTTGCTGTGAGCTGTCCTTTCTCAGTATAATTGTTTCTGGCAAATCCTCCCCCTCCCCCCATGGAGCATTCCTCAACGCTCTTGCTATAACCTTGGGGAGAAGAGAAGGCTGTTCAGGGAAATGACACATCAAACTGATTCAATCACTAACTTTAATTTCAAATACAATTTTAAGTCAATAGTGTCTGATCAGAAGGTTTTTCAAGGCTTTTTCTGTGGAATTAAGAGCAGAGATTCACAGGCCTTATTTACCTTTACCCTGGCTGTTCATCACCATATCTGGGGCAAACTGTTAAAAAATACAACTCTAAACCTCCTCCCCACACCCTAGAGACCTGGCATTGTTAGCAGCTCTTCAGGCAGTTCCATTTCACGGCTTGAAAACCACTGGTGAATGCCATGTTTCCAAGATGAGTTCCAGACAGGTGGGGTTGTTGGAACCCAGGTCAACTGAGAGACTGCTGTGCTGCTCTTGGGTATGGAAATGGTGTAGATGTCACACAGATCCAGCACAGGGATGTTGGGGAACTCGATATTTGAGTAAAATTTTCCCTGGGGAATCATAGTCATTTGAACAAGTGTCACTCGGAGCGGGGCTGAGATTCCAGAACTAATTTTATTTTACTTGTGCCTCCTAAGCCACCCTGTCATGTTTCTGGAGATGGTTCACCTCCTTATGCCGTTCTTTGTGAGGCTCAAATTTGTTTATAATATTTAGGGTCTGGCAGAAGTAACGCCTGCTTGAGTGTGGTTAGTAGGGTAATAATATGGGTGTAATAATTTATAGTTTTAATTTGAACATTTCACCTAAAATGTCACATGGTGTGCTTTAGTGTGATATTATGTTACAGAATTACATGCTTATGATTTTGCAATAAAAGATTTTGTAATAAAAAAGGGGCATTATTTGTGCTGTACCCTGTATTACTATGCAGTTCATGGGCTTTTTTATACATGAAATTTGACACAACTAGGTACATCTGACAAAAGACTAGTGAAAGCTCTCAACTGGCTTCCTACTTTCCCGTAAGAAACCATGCCTGCAATCCGAGGCTCAGAGCAATACTTTTGTGTCGTCTATCAGGCTCACGCCCATGACACCAACATTCCCACTGCTCACGGTGACTGTGAGTGCGGTTAGGCATCATACTTAGTAGTGAATGGATGCTTGTTCAGGAACTAGTCAAATATCGTTACAAACTGTTAGAGACAAAAATATCTCTGAAACAAAAGAATTCCAAGCATAGGCCAATGGCTTACTTCTGAACAATACTCAACACAATAAAATTCCAGCACAACAAACCCATTTCAACAATTCCTGAAGGTCTATAGCAGGTCATATAATTTTCAGTTCAGAGAAGAGGAATTGTCCTAGATCAGCAAATGTTGGAGACTGTGAAGGCACGTTTGGAGTATATGATAAGATTAAAAATTTACTGAGATGTTCTGGTTTAGACGTTTTATTGCTCTCTCTTTAGTTCTCTAACCACATCTTTTATTAATTTTGGGTTTTGGCGAAGGCAATATGAAAATGTTAACTCTACACTGGGCAATAGTAATACCCTAAATGAGAACCTTAATCCTATTAAAAGTTAGGGCTTCCTACTAAGTGACCTCCTTGGCATATATACTTTATCATGAAGAAGTAATTTAAATGATAAAGAAGCTAGAAGTCATTTCTGATCTTCAGAGCATGGCTCGTACGGGAATCTTTCCTGGCTTTAGAAGTGAATATTTTGGAAAGAAACCGAACTCAGAAAAGCATAAGCTAGAAATACAATTTAATGGTGCATTTCCTCAGAAGCCCAGGGGTTCTGACTGGTTTCAGAGATGGCTGCCTGGAGGGGCTCGTTAATGTCATCAGCGCTCGTTCTGTCTCTATTGCACACTTGGCTTTCCTCTTTAGGAGGGCACCTCCAGCGGCCGCAGGCTTACATCGTGTGGCCTCAGAAGGTGCCATATCAGTTCAGAAAAAGAACCCCCATTTTCCCTCACTTCCTTTGTGCCCAGGACATGAGATGCACTCTAATTGGCAAGCCTGCGTCACATGTCTCTGCAATGGCAGAAGAGATTTGTCACACCCAAGAGGGGGGAGCAATTCCCAAAAGGAAGAGGTTGGGACAAAGAATTTTGAAAAAAATAGCCTACTTTTGAGTAAGAGAACTTGGTTCTATTTGCTATGGAATGATAAAAAATAACTTTATTCTATTGTTACATGACTTTTGGAGTTCATGGAGACCGCAACAGCATCTGTGATCACACAGAATGCATTAGTATGCCAGAGGAAGGTTCCATTTAAAACCCAGTATCATGTCACTTTCTTACAATGGTTGTCTTGTAGATAGCCAAAAATCTGTTACGAAGTCTGATTTTATTTCTTTGATAATTCTGAACCAAAATGAAACAACAGTCACACAATTCAGATACAGATGATCTTTCTGAGAAAATAGGTTGAATGCAATCGTATTTTAAATGTACTAAAGGTATAAAAGAAACCTTTGCTAACTATTTTAGTAAAGCAATTATGTTGTTAGTTCCTCTCATTCAACCATTTTGATAAAAATGGATTTCATCTTTTCGCATCCTCAATAGAAAAAAAAAAACACTATACTAGAATGTGTTTAGTCGTTATAAATGACAAAACCCTCTAAAACCCAAGTTATTAAGCAAATAAATCTAAAGGAAAAGCATTAGCAAACCATACATTATGAGATGAATAATGATTCACTCCAAAACGTTTACTTAATTTTGAAACATCAGCTGGCTCATACTCTAGGGGCGGCATATCCATCCTGCTTGAGATTTTTTTCTACATACTTTACTGGAGTCTTAAAAATGCCTTCAGAAATTAACCTACAAATACTAAGATGGCCCATTTAACTGTATGAAAGTCAGCAGAAAACGTTGTCAGGCATCAAAGATCATCTGGGTGGGGTGACTACCTGATGGGGTTATCAGAATCACAGAACAGGCTTTAGGTCTCAATGCTGCGTGGTCTGATCTGGGGCTTCCTGACAGTTGAGATCCAGGAGATTCTTAACAAGGTGGGGGTGGGAGTGGGGG